>JANAVB010044619.1:6454996-6692496 GCA_029216955.1 Iris pallida
TGGCCCCCAATTTTTTTTTCTTATAATTTTTTTTAATTTTAGATATTACCATCTTCAAAAGTACAATCTGGCTCGTCCGAAATATAATTTGTCCTTCTAAAAATATATCGTGTCCCTCCAAAAAAATTTAGTCAAGCTCTGCCAGTGTTTGCATCTCTCCTATGTCATCTACTTAGCAGTTGCGAATTTCTCGTCCTTGTTGAGCAGCCGGAACCCAGAACTCGGACGAAGCAAGAGATTTCGAGCTCCCGCTGAAGAACCGGTTCTATTTGCAAGCGTTGCCTCCGGCAGAAGCTGCTGCGAGGGCTAAAGAGTCGGCCAAGGAGATCCTGAGCGTGAAGGAGCAGATAGACAAGAAGGCGTGGCCGTACGTCATGAACGACCTCCGACTCAAAGCATCGTACCTCCGCTACGACCTCAACACCATCATTGCTGCCAAGCCCAAGGAAGAGAAGAAGCCCCTCAAGGACCTCACCGCGAAGCTCTTCGCCACCATTGATGATGTAAGTTTGTCCTTAAGGGTCATTTTGGCAATTATAGGGGTAGCGGTTATGAGGTTTACAGTACCACTTATTAGGAGTTATGAGGGGTCCGATTTTGGGTGGTTTTTAAGTAACGACTTTTAAACTAGTCCAATCCATGCTTGGTAATTTACTAACGAGCGGTTCTGAAATTTTTTTACACGAATAAAATTAAATAGAGAAGGTATAATTATATATTTTTGGTGAGGATATAAATGTAATAAAATAATAAAACCTCTCAAAACCCACCGATTTTGGGTGTTTATAAAGCCACCCAAAATTATATTACACTGGTTTTTGAGAGTTTTTGAGCTGACCAAAACCAGTGTCTAGAAAAAATTAACAAGCAGAGGTTTTCATAAACAAAAATTAACAAGCAGAGATTTTCATATACGGTCGGTCCAAAAACATCCAAAAACCGATGAAAACACCGTTGCCAAGCAGACCCTAGGAGTACTGGATATCATTTTGATCATAAGAGAGTGTTTTGCTCAATCTTTGCCTTTTTTTTGTTGCCAGCTTGACCATGCCGCGAAGATCAAGAGCAGTGCAGAGGCAGAGAAATCTTATGCGCTTACAAAATCAGCACTGGATGATGTTATTTCCAAGCTAGCTTAGAGGAGAACTATATCGATGTATTTCTAATAAGCTGCTGCTTATTATTTGCAAATACAGATCTGTTTGTGTAACGTCCAGTATATAGCATAATCGATCTTGTTCCGAGATTAAGGCCAAGAAAATCGACTTTGAGAATGTTACTGCAACTATTTATTGCCAATTAGAAGTTCATAAAACCTCGGTCCACAATTTCGGCATGTACCAGTGCTATATATAACATATGGATCAAGTCAGTCCCCAAACATCTGGGGATAACTGAAGCAGAGAAATGGACGGATGACATTTTTATTCAAAGAAAAACCCAGCAACAGTGTGCAATCAAGAGGAGAGCGAGTTCCCACAGCCAAAACTCAGTACACAGGATTTATAAAAAGCTCAAAGAACAATCATAACTGAACAAGCAGTTTCACTGATTTAAATGATGATACAAATTAAACTCGACACATAACCTTGCTAAAATATCCGAATTTGGCAGTTTGCCCGAGAACAAGGCGATAACAAGCGACACCGTGCCACGAAGCACTAGCTCAAATGTAGCAGCACTAACAAATAAGAAACATTCTAACATCAGGTGCATCAATTAATAACTAAGGGCTGGAAGCAATAACAGCACATGATCTCAATAAAATACACTAATGGTGCTTGATTATGTTCTCTACTTATTACTGGATTTGATGGAGTATTTCAGTCACCAATATAGTGATGCCAGAACTGCTCATCTCTGCCACCAACTATATTCATCAAAACCATGTGCTTCCACTCTGCTACAATCCGGAAGTCACTGATCTCTCTCTACACTTCAAAGTCTGGAATGAGGGTTAGAAGCCTATTGCTTTTCTCTCTCCAAATCTTCAGCATTTCCTTCCTCAATCTGCTCCGCTTCAGCTGTTTGATCACCACTGGCGATTGCTTCTTCCATCTCCTTCTTTGCTAGAGCTCTTCTGGCTTCTCTGCGAGCCTCCTTCTTGACAAGCTTGAGTTCTTCAAAACCTTTTTCAATCTTGGCTTCCTCTTCAGGAGAGAAGAAGCCCACCTCCATATTTCCAAGCTCGGCGTACATTTTCTCAATCTTAGCCTTCCACGCCAAACCCAACTCTGTCCCCATCTTATGGTAGGGGGTCTTTAGAAGGTACTCATCAATCCCACCAGCTTTGTCGATGCACTTGATGGCATGGGTGGTGACTTTCACCCGGATATGTCGGTCATGAATATAACTGAAGAGACGCTTCTCTTGCACATTTGGCTTCCATGACCTTCTAGACCTGTAATATTATTATAATGTAGCATCAGAAGAGAACTCTAATAACATAGAGCAGATAAATAAGAGAGAACTGAAATTCACACTCTAAAAGAATATTTGTATGATTAATTTGGTACATACCAAAGCCAAAGATAAAATTGAAGGCGAGTGAACGGCTTCATTTTTTCAAGCAGGAAAAGAATAAGTAAAACCAACATAATGTATTAGAAGATATTAATATTGCATACTTCTTTAGTTGCAGATAACTCAGGACTCAGAGCCCCAGCAGAGAACTCTAATAAAATAACAGCAGATAAATAAGATATAACTGAATTCACAAGGATTTTTCTGTAACAAAATGGATTAAGCAGCAGCAAGAGATTTCGATTAACACCCTTGAAGCTTTGCTTTCAGAGTCATCCCAGAAAATGAAATGAAGCAGAACACACCCTAATATTTTCAATACCTCTCCCGATTTCCGTTTGCAGAGCAGAGAGAGATGTCGTTCCGTGCTCAGGAGATGTACAAGAAAATTGTTCGGAAGGTCGGCGGGGGCGCTGCTCTCCCGCCGCAGGTGATGGAGTCGGTGAGGAAGTGCCTGCCGGAGAATAAGGTCGTCATGGGGAGGGCCAAGCGCGGCATCTTCGCCGGCCGCAACATCCAGTTCGGCAACAAGATCAGCCAGTCCGGCGTAAACAAGTAAGTACTCCTTCTCCCTCTCCCTCTCCCTCTCCAAAACCCTAAAAACAAACCCTTAAACCCGGCGAGCCGCCGCACCCGACGCCGATGCGTCTCCTCGCGCCGACGTGCGCCTAGGTGCGCTGGCATGTACCACTTCCATGTACCACTTTCATTGTTGCTTTCCAAGTATGAGAGAAGAAACTAAAGATTTCCTCATCGTAGGCGCACGTCGGCGCGAGGAGACGCGTCGGCGTCGGGTGCGGCGGCTCGCCGGGTTTAAGGGTTTGTTTTTAGGGTTTTGGAGAGGGAGAGGGAGAAGGAGTACTTACTTGTTTCCGCCGGACTGGCTGATCTTGTTGCCGAACTGGATGTGGCGGCCGGCGAAGATGCCGCGCTTGGCCCTCCCCATGACGACCTTATTCTCCGGCAGGCACTTCCTCACCGACTCCATCACCTGCGGCGGGAGAGCAGCGCCCCCGCCGACCTTCCGAACAATTTTCTTGTACATCTCCTGAGCACGGAACGACATCTCTATCTGCTCTGCAAACGGAAATCGGGAGAGGGATTGAAAATATTAGGGTGTGTTCTGCTTCATTTCATTTTCTGGGATGACTCTGAAAGCAAAGCTTCAAGGGTATTAATCGGGCCAGGCCGGATCGGATTTAGACCGTAGGAGAGACGGGCCGGGTCGGCTTGGACCACAAGTCGGATGGGCTGAACCCAGTTCGGACCCGAACTCGCCAGGTCTGACCAGTCAAGTTTAGCCAATAAGCTTTATAGTTCCAATCTAGAATAGTACAGTTGTTATCTGGAAAAGGATGGAAAAACTGAGTCTTCAAAGAGCATTAAGGTTTGGGCTACTATGATTGACATATTATAAACCAGCACATACAACAGATGCATCAGCAAAATCACCCATGCCAACCATCATGCCATTGCATCCATCAACTCGTTACAAGGGTATACATTAATCAAAATATATAAGCGTTGGCCAAATTAAAAAAATAGTGATGAGGAAAATGAGGCACTTTCTGCCAAAAATTTGATATCCTCATCAAAATCTCTTAGACAAACATTCCTCGTCAATCATACAAATCTCTCTTCCCTCTAGCTAGGAACTTGAGTTAGCATTCTATTCTGACTTATGGATTGTACTTGTAGTTGACTTGCTCTCTATGGAACATGACCTATATATATTCACGTGCCTATTCTTATAAGTCACACTCTGGAAGCAGCAACAAAGCTAATGTATATTATGGCAATGATAAATATGGTACCAACTACAAGACTGATAACTAATACAAGTCATTGTTTGTCATAACCATCTTGGGTGTACAATCTTTACCAGATGAAAAAGGTGGCATTTACCAGATTCTACATCCAAACAAGCTTTATGCAAGTAATGTTGGTGAAATAATGATATTGGACATCGTGTACTATCAGCATCATATAGCTCTGCTCTGTTATATGATTAAAAAACTAAACTTCATCTATATTTGTCGAATGCTTGTTCTTATCAAGTTAATCATATTGTAAAGGTTCTGATTTATGTAATACAAAATAATTTCTACTTATCTGTGCCTGCTCGAGTATTTAGCGTTACAAAATTTCAATGACCTGGGAATTTTATTTAATACTACAGTATATACAATTATATAAACAGCCTGGATCTAAGCGATCTATCTATAGGTGCAAGAATAAGGTGTCTCAACAAGTTCGAGTGACATGATGTCTACAAAAGATCAATCTATGTCAACTATGATATCTACAGTACAAGCCTTCCGATTAGTTTCATCTTCTATTGTAAACAATGAGATAAACCATTTTAAACTGTGAAAAATGACAGAGCAGCTCTCTCCCTCATACACACATGTTATAATTGATTTCCTTCTATAATGTTCTCTCTCATGTTATTACTGATTTCCTTCTATAATTCAAAGGCGTAGAGGACATGACAAAAATACAAATGGTGGGCCAAGATTTATGGATGGTTGCAGAAAACAAATAACAAGGAAAAAAAAATTATGTATGACAAAAGCATTTGCTTCAAGGTTCACAGTATCGGTATCGGAATCGGTATCGGACTATTCCTACGAGTATTGGTATCGGCGATATTGGTAGTATCGGCGGTTTCGGATCGGAGTATCGGATTTTTTTGGTATCGGAAAACAAATAATTATTAATAAATTGTTTACATTTAAAAACATATATATTATACATTTAGGCATAATTTTAAGTATTTTCAGTGTTATTTCTTAGTAGTTTTGAAATTAAATGAAAAAATAGTCACCCTTACCGATTGATTTACATACAATAGATTGATTTTTTTCTTTCTTTTACATGCTTTTAAAACATTATTATGCTTTAAACCCTTGCTGATTTGTCTTTTTCGTTTAATTTTCTTTGCCGAAATGACTGGAAAAGAGACCCCCAATGTCGGTATCGGTCAGTATCGGGTATCGGTTGGTATCGGATCGGGACATGCCAAACCGTATCGGTATCGGCCGTATCGGATCGGTATTGGCCGATACTTAAACCATAATTTTGCTTCAAACAGAAAAGAAACATGAAGAGCATCAGTGACAATAAGATAAGGAAAGTCGAGTTTACAACGACCATAGACTTATTGTCCAATAAGTACAAGCAATCATTCATCAGTTCATACACTTGTCATTATTGTCATTGCTTCCACAAGTAAGCCTTATGCATTGATAGTCATTGTGTTTCATTCTTCAATGACCACCATGTACTTGATATTTCAGTACTTTCCCATCTAGTGATACCAAACATAGCTCTTCTTTGGTATGCAATTTTACTTCAACTATTTGAATTCATAAACCAGACACATAAATTTGAGAGAATAAGTTAATGTTTAGTGGACTTGAAGTCTTACTATTCTAACAACTTCCAAGCACCCTTCAGTAGTTCATGCAGCAGTCACTCCTTCCACAAGTACACCTTTAGCATTTACCATTCCTATGATTTCTTTCCCCGCCATTTCCATCTAATCAAAACCAAACATATCTGTTCAACAGAGAATCTTGCATCAATTATTGATTACGAAATTATCTTCAGTGGACTTGAAGTCAACTCGGTTTTCACGTCTTTAGCATTTATAACCAGCATTCTCCAAAACCAAATCCAATAATCTGAGTATGACTCAGAATTTACATCTGTAATTTGTGCCAATTGTAAGTCTCTTACTTCATATGTATTGATGACTGGTGTATTTCCTATAAGTGTTTTCCATTTTCTGATTCCTTGAAATCTCAACCTGGTTCAGTTCAATATGAGTTCAGTCAGGTCAGGTCAACCTGGTTCAGTTCAATATGAGTTCAGACTGGTGTATTTCCTATAAGTGTTTTCCAGGGGGAATTTCTTGGTTTGCAGACCCTTTTGTTCAGTCAGGTCAACCTGGTTCAGTTCAATATGAGTTCAACTACTTTGATATGAACCTAGTTCAGCCCAGTATCAGGCTCATTCCAAGTATCCGGCTAGTTCAAGTTCATTCGAGCCATTCAACCATTCAAACTTCAGTATCAGTAGTTCACTATCATGTATCAGAGTTTCAGATCAATTTTTTTGTCATAGTCGATTGTCTAAGAATCGGACTAGCACTTGCCAGTGCAATTTTCAGTGCAAGAAAGATATCGTGGAAGTATCAGCTGAGCTGCCTCTAGAATTTCCTGATGGAACAACCCCAGTAACATGTCGTGTCTCTATATATGATAGCTCCTTGGACAGTAAAGTTGGCGTGGGATCCTTGATGGATAAAGCTACTATTCCTCCATTGCCTACCAGCAGTTTATACATGGAAGTGGTACATGCTAAGCTTGGAGAAGGGTTGCGGTTTACAATTGGAGGTCAACATATATCTTTTGGTCCAGAAGATGTATCCTGGATTCACTAAGAGAAATTTATCAAAGAGTCCTTATTTTGACCAACTTGCTGAGAAGATAACCTCAACAGGACTAAAGGCCGTTAGGCTTTGTGCCAAATCAAGAGAAGCTGTCAGCACTCATACTGAGCATTTAACAATTCACTATCAGGTGCAACATCTTGATACATCTGAAAAAGTGAATTTCATAAACTTCGGCAATTGAAGGTTGAACAAGGTGTGAACTTTCAAGCAATGATGAGAAGAAGTTCAAGGCACTGAAAAGGGCCACTGAGTGGGAAATATTACAGAGAGTTGATGTTATCTGTTATACCTGCGATGATGCTAGTGACCCTCGATTGTCAAACTTCCGGTTCCGTCAGGTTCTTGTTGATGAGTAAACGCAGACAACAGAGCCTGAGTGCCTCATTCCATTAGTTCTTCGGGTCAAACAGATTGTTCTTGTTGGGGACCACTGCCAACTTGGTCCAACCCCATTGTTTCCTACCATAATAACATCTGGAAGTTCTGAACAGCTTGATTCTGTGGATAAGTTTGTGCTTCAGTGTTTAGCTTTCTACCAGAAGGAAATTACAGATCTCCTTTCTGATTGCTTTGGGGCCTGAGCTTGGCAGTTATATAAAGCTCAAGGGGAGCTTGAATGTGAGGCTTCAAGGTATGCGTGGGATCCGGGGATCAAACTTATTTCCTCCTTGACCTTGGGACAAGGCCAATTTAAGGGAAGGGCATTGATACGTTACCATTTTGTAACCACTAATGCTCATGTATCACTGATTAGTGATAACCAGTGATCACTGTCCATGGAGCCAAATACACGGGTTAGTCAGCTAAGGAACAGGTATTCCGTGGCCAACTCAGCATACACTGGACAGCTCAGAGTACACTGGGTGCATACGTAAGGTCCTAGTCAGCATTATTTTCATTACAGTCCGCTTTGAAGTGTTGGGCAAGCAAAGTATCAGACAACTGATTATAAAGAGAAGAAGGGAGAAGAAATAAGGGCGGAGATTTGTAATAGCATTTCTTTTCCATTTCATTTAGTAATTTTCCAATTCATTAGATTTCCTTACAATTGTATTTCTCCTGCACTTTACATTCAAATATAAACCCTAGTTTCTTCCCCAAATTTCTCTAATTCCTTCCAATTTCCGTGCAAATTATTTTGTCAATGGCTAATCCATCTAGATTTCCTTCCAACTATGGATATTTGGGAATGGAATCTCATCAATTTAACTTTTAGAAAGAGAATATAGTTGACTTCCAAGAACACAATTGTTCTATTACCAACTTATAGATCTGTTGATTAGAGGGAAGAAAAAATAGAAGAATAGCAGGTCTCTTCTCCACAGATGTATTGTGTAGTACGTACTCAAGAACAATGAGTTCAGTAACATTATTACTGATCATAATACAAAATCAAGAATTGTCAAAATTCCACTTCTGTGAACTTGAGAACGCAAGAGAAAGACTCAAAAGAGGAACCAAAGACTTAATGTTAGAGCTTCAAATAGAAAAGGAAGTGATCACTACTAAGCTTTCTCCATTCGTTCAGTCCCAAGAGAGGCGGAATGTGTTTCTAGTTGGACAAATCCCTAATCCCACTACTTAACTTCAAACCGTCATTTTCTCTAAGGAAACACTATATATAATCATGCCAAAACACACAATGATAGCTAATATGTGATCAAAGGCCATAAAAAAGCTTTTTGCAGTAGGAGCAATCAGTAATTCACAAGGAAATTAGAGCATACTCCAGATGTGGTAGAGGTCATTGCTTCTATTGATTCGATAAGAATACGTAAACATACATAATCTAATGCTAATGCATCGAACGATTAGATTCTCTCTCCTTTCCTTGTTCTAAATTGCATGAAGAATTTTCTTATTTAATTTGATCCAGTCCGTTGAGTTGCGAGGAAACAACTCATATCTTTTAATACAAAAAATGTGAAATTTGATCAAATATTTTGCTTCAACCAAACAAAACCAATAAGCAAAATCAAAATTTCAAGGGTTTGGGACAGAATTTCTTCAACAAAAACACTAGTTATTATTTTCCCTAATAATTACAGCATCACACTAGAAAGCAAAGACATTCTGAAAGTCAGTGTCGTGTCTGTGTGTGTATCGTATCAAGGGCACATTTCAGTACAACACTTACAAGCGAACTACACAAATTCACCAGGACACATGAAAAATCAATATTGCATCCATGTTGTGGTGTCCTTATTATTTCGTATTAGTGGCCGGGCAACATACCTGTTATGTAATCATAATCCAAGAAAAGACTACTAAGATAATGCATGTGGATGATTCACAAGAATCACTGAAAGTATTTGTTCAACCAAAGCGAACCCATTAGACGAAAATGAATCTTTAAGGGTTTTGACTTTTGAGACAAAAGTTTCTTGAACAAAAGAAAAGAAAAAGACGGCTTACATCTTCTTTTCCCTAAGAACAACGATGTTATGTTAAGATTTATGAAGCAGACATCACCCCCAAAATCGGTGCCGTCTGTGTCGTGTCGGACACGTATTCAATTTAACATGAACTCTATGACATGTCCAGATACACTGTCGTACTGGAAAATGCACGCCACAAAATTTTCGTCAAGGATGATTCACAACACAAACTCGAAGATCTCTTCCAAAACAAAGGCTACCCACTCTTATTATTTAATAATTGTACTGGACACTAGGCGAGGCGAGACGACAGACCATCTGCCTCGCCTAGGCGCCGCCTAACGCCTGTCTACGATCCGTTGCTTTGAATCAAAAAATTCTGCAATTATGCATACAACAAATATGTAGTATAACTAATAAACAATAAGCATAAAAGTAATATAAGAAGCAACAAATATGAAATAACGAATATTCAACATCAAGTAAGGATAGTAAGCATAATTGGGCGACCCTAGGTGCGCCTTTTTTCCCCTGGACGATCCTAGGCGAGCAAAATCTCACCCAGAAAATTTTTTCCCAGGTTGAGGCGAGATCTCTCCAACCTGCATGCCTAGGCCGCATGTGACAACATAGATAATACTAATAAAATTAATAATCACTAAATAATATACTTATATACATACATATATATGTACTGACTGTATATATATACTCTCTTCTTCCCATGTAAGAGTAATTAATTACTTACAATGATAATCATTATTAACACTCTCTCTGTGGTTGAATAATTAGAGAGAGAGAGAGAGAAGCAGTAGTAGAAGAAGAAGAGACGCGTCGGGTGCGGCGGCTGCACACTGGTACGGATCTGCATCCGTGGCAGTCTCCAGCAAGGCGCGGTGTAGGCGCACGTCGACGCGAGGAGGCACGTCGGCGTCGGGTGCGACGGCCTCGCCGGGAGGTTGTCAATGTAGTTATAGTCTGCCTATTAAATCATAAAAGCTCTAGAGTAATCAAGGTGAACCGCGAGAACAAGAAAAAGCTCTCTGGTTCTCAAATAGTGAACCAAAGTTCAAACCATTCCACTACAAACTTTTAATTAGAAAAAAGAGCCATAGTTCAAACAAATTGTCAGTAAATTTCCTGTGATCAGTTTTCACTATTCCACGATTTCCTACTCTAATTAACTTCAACTCTGGCATTCACTCCTATCGATGCCGGAATAATCATTGTTGCTTTCCAAGTATGAGAGAAGAAACTAAAGATTTCCTCATCGTAGGCGCACGTCGGCGCGAGGAGACGCGTCGGCGTCGGGTGCGGCGGCTCGCCGGGTTTAAGGGTTTGTTTTTAGGGTTTTGGAGAGGGAGAGGGAGAGGGAGAAGGAGTACTTACTTGTTTTCGCCGGACTGGCTGATCTTGTTGCCGAAATGGATGTGGCGGCCGGCGAAGATGCCGCGCTTGGCCCTCCCCAAGATGACCTTATTCTCCGGCAGGCACTTCCTCACCGACTCCATCACCTGCGGCGGGAGAGCAGCGCCCCCGCCGACCTTCCGAACAATTTTCTTGTACATCTCCTGAGCACGGAACGACATCTCTCTCTGCTCTGCAAACGGAAATCGGGAGAGAGATTGAAAATATTAGGGTGTGTTCTGCTTCATTTCATTTTCTGGGATGACTCTGAAAGCAAAGCTTCAAGGGTGTTAATCGGGCCAGGCCGGATCGGATTTAGACCGTAGGAGAGACGGGCCGGGTCGGCTTGGACCACAAGTCGGATGGGCTGAACCCAGTTCGGACCCGAACTCGCCAGGTCTGACCAGTCAAGTTTAGCCAATAAGCTTTATAGTTCCAATCTAGAATAGTACAGTTGTTATCTGGAAAAGGATGGAAAAACTGAGTCTTCAAAGAGCAATAAGGTTTGGGCTACAATGATTGACATATTATAAACCAGCACATACAACAGATGCATCAGCAAAATCACCCATGCCAACCATCATGCCATTGCATCCATCAACTCGTTACAAGGGTATACATTAATCAAAATATATAAGCGTTGGCCAAATTAAAAAAATAGTGATGAGGAAAATGAGGCACTTTCTGCCAAAAATTTGATATCCTCATCAAAATCTCTTAGACAAACATTCCTCGTCAATCATACAAATCTCTCTTCCCTCTAGCTAGGAACTTGAGTTAGCATTCTATTCTGACTTATGGATTGTACTTGTAGTTGACTTGCTCTCTATGGAACATGACCTATATATATTCACGTGCCTATTCTTATAAGTCACACTCTGGAAGCAGCAACAAAGCTAATGTATATTATGGCAATGATAAATATGGTACCAACTACAAGCCTGATAACTAATACAAGTCATTGTTTGTCATAACCATCTTGGGTGTACAATCTTTACCAGATGAAAAAGGTGGCATTTACCAGATTCTACATCCAAACAAGCTTTATGCAAGTAATGTTGGTGAAATAATGATATTGGACATCGTGTACTATCAGCATCATATAGCTCTGCTCTGTTATATGATTAAAAAACTAAACTTCATCTATATTTGTCGAATGCTTGTTCTTATCAAGTTAATCATATTGTAAAGGTTCTAATTTATGTAATACAAAATAATTTCTACTTATCTGTGCCTGCTCGAGTATTTAGCGTTACAAAATTTCAATGACCTGGGAATTTTATTTAATACTACAGTATATACAATTATATAAACAGCCTGGATCTAAGCGATCTATCTATAGGTGCAAGAATAAGGTGTCTCAACAAGTTCGAGTGACATGATGTCTACAAAAGATCAATCTATGTCAAGTATGATATCTACAGTACAAGCCTTCCGATTAGTTTCATCTTCTATTGTAAACAATGAGATAAAACATTTTAAACTGTGAAAAATGACAGAGCAGCTCTCTCCCTCATACACACATGTTATAATTGATTTCCTTCTATAATGTTCTCTCTCATGTTATTACTGATTTCCTTCTATAATTCAAAGGCGTAGAGGACATGACAAAAATACAAATGGTGGGCCAAGATTTATGGATGGTTGCAGAAAACAAATAACAAGGAAAAAAAAAATTATGTATGACAAAAGCATTTGCTTCAAGGTTCACAGTATCGGTATCGGAATCGGTATCGGACTATTCCTACGAGTATTGGTATCGGCGATATCGGTAGTATCGGCGGTTTCGGATCGGAGTATCGGATTTTTTTGGTATCGGAAAACAAATAATTATTAATAAATTGTTTACATTTAAAAACATATATATTATACATTTAGGCATAATTTTAAGTATTTTCAGTGTTATTTCTTAGTAGTTTTGAAATTAAATGAAAAAATAGTCACCCTTACCGATTGATTTACATACAATAGATTGATTCTTTTTCTTTTACATGCTTTTAAAACATTATTATGCTTTAAACCCTTGCTGATTTGTCTTTTTCGTTTAATTTTCTTTGCCGAATTGACTGGAAAAGAGACCCCCAATGTCGGTATCGGTCAGTATCGGGTATCGGTTGGTATCGGATCGGGACATGCCAAACCGTATCGGTATCGGCCGTATCGGATCGGTATTGGTCGATACTTAAACCATAATTTTGCTTCAAACAGAAAAGAAACATGAAGAGCATCAGTGACAATAAGATAAGGAAAGTCGAGTTTACAACGACCATAGACTTATTGTCTAATAAGTACAAGCAATCATTCATCAGTTCATACACTTGTCATTATTGTCATTGCTTCCACAAGTAAGCCTTATGCATTGATAGTCATTGTGTTTCATTCTTCAATGACCACCATGTACTTGATATTTCAGTACTTTCCCATCTAGTGATACCAAACATAGCTCTTCTTTGGTATGCAATTTTACTTCAACTATTTGAATTCATAAACCAGACACATAAATTTGAGAGAATAAGTTAATGTTTAGTGGACTTGAAGTCTTACTATTCTAACAACTTCCAAGCACCCTTCAGTAGTTCATGCAGCAGTCACTCCTTCCACAAGTACACCTTTAGCATTTACCATTCCTATGATTTCTTTCCTCGCCATTTCCATCTAATCAAAACCAAACATATCTGTTCAACAGAGAATCTTGCATCAATTATTGATTACGAAATTATCTTCAGTGGACTTGAAGTCAACTCGGTTTTCACGTCTTTAGCATTTATAACCAGCATTCTCCAAAACCAAATCCAATAATCTGAGTATGACTCAGAATTTACATCTGTAATTTGTGCCAATTGTAAGTCTCTTACTTCATATGTATTGATGACTGGTGTATTTCCTATAAGTGTATTCCATTTTCTGATTCCTTGAAATCTCATGATAGAGACACCTCAAATCAAAATTGAATTCTAGAGCTAAATTCCCTAAATCTATACAGTATATAATATGTCATAAAACCTTATACTCTACCCAAATCTTGCTATAGCCTACTCCATTCAAAAAGCATTTAATTTGGACTAGCGGAATCATGAAAAATGCCACATTGAAGATACATGAAACCCCTAACGTCAATTCCTGCTAGACTATGGTCAAACCTGCCCACATACCAATATAATCAACTAAACAGCTTTATAGTCCATAAGGATACACAAACGTCCATTAAGCAACGCATACCCACACAATAAAAAAATAAGTTGCATGGAAACGACGGTGGCCTCATATGATGACCTAGTGGATCAACATAGGGATATGAACCTATTTCTGATATTTATGCTAACATAGCTAACATCACTCCAAATTGACTAACTTCACAATATAATTTTCATGTGTACAACATCTAACATCAACTCTACGAGTTTATATATGGTATATAGACCAAAAATTTATCTTTGTACTTCTCATGTTCTCTATTCTTCCCTTCCTTTTGATCTATGAGGATGTTTCCTTTAAGAGGAATCTAAGCATAGGTAAATTGTAACCCTTGAGAATTTTCAAGGAAGGATATAAGCTTCCAAGACGGCTCAAACCATACTTGTGATATTCATGAAGAAAGTAGCATATCCACCTAAAGTGTTTAGATAGGACACCTTAGTCTATGCTTTCAAATGTCAAAAACATTTCCAAATGAATATATTTTCCAGGGATATGATAGGGTGGCTCTATTAGCAGGTCCATTATTTTATTCGCTTGCATTGGACACATTAGGATATCAAGTTAAGCTACAGAGAGAACCAGGTTTGACCAATATCTTCATATTTTTCATTTTTATTTTTTGGACAAATGCTTTATAATCCTCGCCTGTTACCTCATTGCCAGAGGAGAGGGAGGCGACTAGTGGGCGAAGATATCCTATGAAAATAGAACCAAAGCTCCAACAAATGGTCTCTAAAATTAAATTGAAGCAACTTTATTTGTGTGATTAAAAGATTTTCTTCATCCTTTTAGCAACAACTGGATCTAATCATCGAGAGCAGTGACAAACTTCTTTTCATAAATACATTGAAGTGTAACTAAAGCTTTAAATTTATGATATGTTACCATTTTGTAACCAATAATGCTCATGTATCACCGATTAGTGATAACCAGTAATCACTGTCCATGGAGCTAAATACACGGGTTAGTCAACTAAGGAACGGGTATTCGGTGGCCAACTCGGCATACACTGGACAGCTCAGAGTACACCGGGTGCATACGTGAGGTCCTAGTCAGCATTATTTTCATTACAGTCAGCTTTGAAGTGTTGGGCAAGCAAAGTACCAGAGAGCTGATTATAAAGAGAAGAAGGGAAAAGAAATAAGGGCGGAGATTTGTAATAGCATTTCTTTTCCTTCTCATCCAGTAATTTTCCAATTTATTAGATTTTCTTACAATTGTATTTCCCCCGCACTTTACATTCAAATATAAACCCTAGTTTCTTCCCCAATTTTCTCTAATTCCTTCCAATTTTCGTGCAAATTATGTTGTCAATGGCTAATCCATCTAGATTTCCTTCCAACTATGGATATTTGGGAATTGAATCTCATCAATTGGTATCAGAGCAGTCGATTTCTTGGAATTATGGCGGCCGGCAGGGAGATCCGCTGGAATCACCACCACAACCACCGACGCCGCCGACGTGGAACTACAAGCCATGGTCGTACTCTCCACAGCAGACACATCGACAACAGTGCCCGACTTTACCGCCGCCTCTGCTACCTGCAGATCTCGAGCTGGAGCTCACAACTAGGGTTCCCAAAGGATCCTCGCGACCGGATCGTGGAAGAGAGTCTCCAATCTCTTCAAGGTACACTTCAAAATATAGATCACAAACTACAAATCTTGGATAATTGGATGGAGTATAGAAAGGAAGTATATCCCTTCTATTTTACTGTCGAGCCAACTCCTTCACCACCACCGACACCGCAGCAGCAGTACGAGACTCCACCGCCCCTTCCTCAACCACCGCAACAACAATATCGGAGTCTACAACAGCATGAGGAGACTGAACCAAAGGTGTTCGATAAAACTCCCGTGAGCAAGTTTGAAAGTACGAGTTGGTGTCGTAGGTGCAAAATTGAGTGTGAATCCATGGAGGGATTGGTCATCCACTCACTGACAAGTGAGCATCAAAACAGAACCATCACTTTGGTTCGGAGCATTAAGCAAAGCATGATCGTGGCTTTGGACAATGAAGATGTTATGGGACGAAGCCAACAACCAGAGGCTGACACCTTGGTTTCCAACGAGCATGCAGATCCTGAGGATGACGAGATCTGTGGTACGGGTGGAAATACGGGACAAGAGGATTTTACTCCAATTGTAGATTATCACCCGGTGCAGAATATGCCTGGTAACATGGAAACCGATGGCCTATGCACCCCGACAGTGTGGTTGGCACTGATTTCCACACTACTATGATTGATGGACTAGAAGTTGTTAGCGGGGAAGTTAGTAGCACTGAAGCAGTGGTTACAATGCTCGGTCAGCTTGTGAGCATGGTACTCCCTGGTGTACTTGGAATCAAGGTATCTGAGTTTTATGGTCATGATATGGAGGAAATGTCAGTAGCTGACAGGTCAACAAGTGCCAAAATCACACCTAAACATGGAGCAGCTGGTCTTCATTGTATAATGCTCATGTCTGCCAATATAGTTGATACAAGGGAGTCCGGGGATCCAGTTTCTTTAAGGAAGGTAGTATGGGATCCAGGTCCAGTGTTGTTCATTGGTGTTTCAAGAGACAGAAATATAACTGCTGAAGTTACGGAGTCTCAGCATATACTGTCTCAAGCTGAGGAGAGGCTACTTAAAAGTTTGAGAGTCTCCTGCTGGTTAAATCATGCAGTATATTGTCTCAAGCGGAAAGAATTTCAGGAAACAATCAAATTAAGTTCAAAGATACTAGATATCAAGTTTTGCAATGCGAAATCTATATACAGGCGAGCAAAAGCTTACATGGAAGCTGGTGATTTAGTTTTAACTAAATCTGTGATGGTATGGGATCCAGGGGGAATTTCTTGGTTTGCAGACCCTTTTGTTCAGTCAGGTCAACCTGGTTCAGTTCAATATGAGTTCAACTACTTTGATATGAACCTAGTTCAGCCCAGTATCAGGCTCATTCCAAGTATCCGGCTAGTTCAAGTTCATTCGAGCCATTCAACCATTCAAACTTCAGTATCAGTAGTTCACTATCATGTATCAGAGTTTCAGATCAATTTTTTTGTCATAGTCGATTGTCTAAGAATCGGACTAGCACTTGCCAGTGCAATTTTCAGTGCAAGAAAGATATCGTGGAAGTATCAGCTGAGCTGCCTCTAGAATTTCCTGATGGAACAACCCCAGTAACATGTCGTGTCTCTATATATGATAGCTCCTTGGACAGTAAAGTTGGCGTGGGATCCTTGATGGATAAAGCTACTATTCCTCCATTGCCTACCAGCAGTTTATACATGGAAGTGGTACATGCTAAGCTTGGAGAAGGGTTGCGGTTTACAATTGGAGGTCAACATATATCTTTTGGTCCAGAAGATGTATCCTGGATTCACTAAGAGAAATTTATCAAAGAGTGTCCTTATTTTGACCAACTTGCTGAGAAGATAACCTCAACAGGACTAAAGGCCGTTAGGCTTTGTGCCAAATCAAGAGAAGCTGTCAGCACTCATACTGAACATTTAACAATTCACTATCAGGTGCAACATCTTGATACATCTGAAAAAGTGAATTTCATAAACTTCGGCAATTGAAGGTTGAACAAGGTGTGAACTTTCAAGCAATGATGAGAAGAAGTTCAAGGCACTGAAAAGGGCCACTGAGTGGGAAATATTACAGAGAGTTGATGTTATCTGTTATACCTGCGATGATGCTAGTGACCCTCGATTGTCAAACTTCCGGTTCCGTCAGGTTCTTGTTGATGAGTAAACGCAGACAACAGAGCCTGAGTGCCTTATTCCATTAGTTCTTCGGGTCAAACAGATTGTTCTTGTTGGGGACCACTGCCAACTTGGTCCAACCCCATTGTTTCATACCATAATAACATCTGGAAGTTCTGAACAGCTTGATTCTGTGGATAAGTTTGTGCTTCAGTGTTTAGCTTTCTACCAGAAGGAAATTACAGATCTCCTTTCTGATTGCTTTGGGGCCTGAGCTTGGCAGTTATATAAAGCTCAAGGGGAGCTTGAATGTGAGGCTTCAAGGTATGCGTGGGATCCGGGGATCAAACTTATTTCCTCCTTGACCTTGGGACAAGGCCAATTTAAGGGAAGGGCATTGATACGTTACCATTTTGTAACCACTAATGCTCATGTATCACTGATTAGTGATAACCAGTGATCACTGTCCATGGAACCAAATACACGGGTTAGTCAGCTAAGGAACAGGTATTCCGTGGCCAACTCAGCATACACCGAATAGCTCAGAGTACACTGGGTGCATACGTGAGGTCCTAGTCAGCATTATTTTCATTACAGTCTGCTTTGAAGTGTTGGGCAAGCAAAGTATCAGACAACTGATTATAAAGAGAAGAAGGGAGAAGAAATAAGGGCGGAGATTTGTAATAGCATTTCTTTTCCTTTTCATTTAGTAATTTTCCAATTCATTAAATTTCCTTACAATTGTATTTCTCCTGCACTTTACATTCAAATATAAACCCTAGTTTCTTCCCCAAATTTCTCTAATTCCTTCCAATTTCCGTGCAAATTATTTTGTCAATGGCTAATCCATCTAGATTTCCTTCCAACTATGGATATTTGGGAATGGAATCTCATCAATTTAACTTTTAGAAAGAGAATATAGTTGACTTCCAAGAACACAATTGTTCTATTACCAACTTATAGATCTGTTGATTAGAGGGAAGAAAAAAAATAGAAGAATAGCAGGTCTCTTCTCCACAGATGTATTGTGTAGTACGTACTCAAGAACAATGAGTTCAGTAACATTATTACTGATCATAATACAAAATCAAGAATTGTCAAAATTCCACTTCCGTGAACTTGAGAACGCAAGAGAAAGACTCAAAAGAGGAACCAAAGACTTAATGTTAGAGCTTCAAATAGAAAAGGAAGTGATCACTACTAAGCTTTCTCCATTCGTTCAGTCCCAAGAGAGGCGGAATGTGTTTCTAGTTGGACAAATCCCTAATCCCACTACTTAACTTCAAACCGTCATTTTCTCTAAGGAAACACTATATATAATCATGCCAAAACACACAATGATAGCTAATATGTGATCAAAGGCCATAAAAAAGCTTTCTGCAGTAGGAGCAATCAGTAATTCACAAGGAAATTAGAGCATACTACAGATGTGGTAGAGGTCATTGCTTCTATTGATTCGATAAGAATACGTAAACATACATAATCTAATGCTAATGCATCGAACGATTAGATTCTCTCTCCTTTCCTTGTTCTAAATTGCATGAAGAATTTTCTTATTTAATTTGATCCAGTCCGTTGAGTTGCGAGGAAACAACTCATATCTTTTAATACAAAAAATGTGAAATTTGATCAAATATTTTGCTTCAACCAAACAAAACCAATAAGCAAAATCAAAATTTCAAGGGTTTGGGACAGAATTTCTTCAACAAAAACACTAGTTATTATTTTCCCTAATAATTACAGCAACACACTAGAAAGCAAAGACATTCTGAAAGTCAGTGTCGTGTCTGTGTGTGTATCGTATCAAGGGCACATTTCAGTACAACACTTACAAGCGAACTACACAAATTCACCAGGACACATGAAAAATCAATATTGCATCCATGTTGTGGTGTCCTTATTATTTCGTATTAGTGGCCGGGCAACATACCTGTTATGTAATCATAATCCAAGAAAAGACTACTAAGATAATGCATGTGGATGATTCACAAGAATCACTGAAATTATTTGTTCAACCAAAGCGAACCCATTAGACGAAAATGAATCTTTAAGGGTTTTGACTTTTGAGACAAAAGTTTCTTGAACAAAAGAAAAGAAAAAGACGGCTTACATCTTCTTTTCCCTAAGAACAACGATGTTATGTTAAGATTTATGAAGCAGACATCACCCCCAAAATCGGTGCCGTCTGTGTCGTGTCGGACACGTATTCAATTTAACATGAACTCCATGACATGTCCAGATACACTGTCGTACTGGAAAATACATGCCACAAAATTTTCGTCAAGGATGATTCACAGCACAAACTCGAAGATCTCTTCCAAAACAAAGGCTACCCACTCTTATTATTTAATAATTGTACTGGACACTAGGCGAGGCGAGACGACAGACCATCCGCCTCGCCTAGGCGCCGCCTAACGCCTGTCTACGATCCGTTGCTTTGAATCAAAAAATTCTGCAATTATGCATACAACAAATATGTAGTATAACTAATAAACAATAAGCATAAAAGTAATATAAGAAGCAACAAATACGAAATAACGAATATTCAACATCAAGTAAGGATAGTAGGCATAACTGGGCGACCCTAGGTGCGCCTTTTTTCCCCTGGACGATCCTAGGCGAGCAAAATCTCACCCAGAAATTTTTTTTCCCAGGTCGAGGCGAGATCTCTCCAACCTGCATGCCTAGGCCGCATGTGACAACATAGATAATACTAATAAAATTAATAATCACTAAATAATATACTTATATACACACATATATATGTACTGACTGTATATATATACTCTCTTCTTCCCATGTAAGAGTAATTAATTACTTACAATGATAATCATTATTAACACTCTCTCTGTGGTTGAATAATTAGAAAGAGAGAGAGAGAGAGAGAGAAGCAGTAGTAGAAGAAGAAGAGACGCGTCGGGTGCGGCGGCTGCACACTGGTACGGATCTGCCTCCGTGGCAGTCTCCAGCAAGGCGCGGCGTAGGTGCACGTCGGCGCGAGGAGGCGCGTCGGCGTCGGGTGCGACGGCCTCGCCGGGAGGTTGTCCATGTAGTTATAGACTTATAGTCTGCCTATTAAATCATAAAAGCTCTAGAGTAATCAAGGTGAACCGCGAGAACAAGAAAAAGCTCTCTGGTCCTCAAATAGCGAACCAAAGTTCAAACCATTCCACTACAAACTTTTAATTAGAAAAAAGAGTCATAGTTCAAACAAATTGTCAGTAAATTTCCTGTGATCAGTTTTCACTATTCCACGATTTCCTACTCTAATTAACTTCAACGCTGGCATTCACTCCCATCGATGCCGGAATAATCATTGTTGCTTTCCAAGTATGAGAGAAGAAACTAAAGATTTCCTCATCGTAGGCGCACGTCGGCGCGAGGAGACGCGTCGGCGTCGGGTGCGACGGCTCGCTGGGTTTAAGGGTTTGTTTTTAGGGTTTTGGAGAGGGAGAGGGAGAGGGAGAGGGAGAAGGAGTACTTACTTGTTTCCGCCGGACTGGCTGATCTTGTTGCTGAACTGGATGTGGCGGCCGGCGAAGATGCCGCGCTTGGCCCTCCCCATGACGACCTTATTCTCCGGCAGTCACTTCCTCACCGACTCCATCACCTGCGGCGGGAGAGCAGCGCCCCCGCCGACCTTCCGAACAATTTTCTTGTACATCTCCTGAGCACGGAACGACATCTCTCTCTGCTCTGCAAACGGAAATCGGGAGAGGGATTGAAAATATTAGGGTGTGTTCTGCTTCATTTCATTTTCTGGGATGACTCTGAAAGCAAAGCTTCAAGGGTGTTAATCGGGCCAGGCCGGATCGGATTTAGACCGTAGGAGAGACGGGCCGGGTCGGCTTGGACCACAAGTCGGATGGGCTGAACCCAGTTCGGACCCGAACTCGCCAGGTCTGACCAGTCAAGTTTAGCAAATAAGCTTTATAGTTCCAATCTAGAATAGTACAGTTGTTATCTGGAAAAGGATGGAAAAACTGAGTCTTCAAAGAGCAATAAGGTTTGGGCTACTATGATTGACATATTATAAACCAGCACATACAACAGATGCATCAGCAAAATCACCCATGCCAACCATCATGCCATTGCATCCATCAACTCGTTACAAGGGTATACATTAATCAAAATATATAAGCGTTGGCCAAATTAAAAAAATAGTGATGAGGAAAATGAGGCACTTTCTACCAAAAATTTGATATCCTCATCAAAATCTCTTAGACAAACATTCCTCGTCAATCATACAAATCTCTCTTCCCTCTAGCTAGGAACTTGAGTTAGCATTCTATTCTGACTTATGGATTGTACTTGTAGTTGACTTGCTCTCTATGGAACATGACCTATATATATTCAAGTGCCTATTCATATAAGTCACACTCTGGAAGCAGCAACAAAGCTAATGTATATTATGGCAATGATAAATATGGTACCAACTACAAGCCTGATAACTAATACAAGTCATTGTTTGTCATAACCATCTTGGGTGTACAATCTTTACCAGATGAAAAAGGTGGCATTTACCAGATTCTACATCCAAACAAGCTTTATGCAAGTAATGTTGGTGAAATAATGATATTGGACATCGTGTACTATCAGCATCATATAGCTCTGCTCTGTTATATGATTAAAAAACTAAACTTCATCTATATTTGTCGAATGCTTGTTCTTATCAAGTTAATCATATTGTAAAGGTTCTGATTTATGTAATACAAAATAATTTCTACTTATCTGTGCCTGCTCGAGTATTTAGCGTTACAAAATTTCAATGACCTGGGAATTTTATTTAATACTACAGTATATACAATTATATAAACAGCCTGGATCTAAGCGATCTATCTATAGGTGCAAGAATAAGGTGTCTCAACAAGTTCGAGTGACATGATGTCTACAAAAGATCAATCTATGTCAACTATGATATCTACAGTACAAGCCTTCCGATTAGTTTCATCTTCTATTGTAAACAATGAGATAAACCATTTTAAACTGTGAAAAATGACAGAGCAGCTCTCTCCCTCATACACACATGTTATAATTGATTTCCTTCTATAATGTTCTCTCTCATGTTATTACTGATTTCCTTCTATAATTCAAAGGCGTAGAGGACATGACAAAAATACAAATGGTGGGCCAAGATTTATGGATGGTTGCAGAAAACAAATAACAAGGAAAAAAAAATTATGTATGACAAAAGCATTTTCTTCAAGGTTCACAGTATCGGTATCGGAATCGGTATCGGACTATTCCTACGAGTATTGGTATCGGCGATATCGGTAGTATCGGCGGTTTCGGATCAGAGTATCGGATTTTTTTGGTATCGAAAAACAAATAATTATTAATAAATTGTTTACATTTAAAAACATATATATTATACATTTAGGCATAATTTTAAGTATTTTCAGTGTTATTTCTTAGTAGTTTTGAAATTAAATGAAAAAATAGTCACCCTTACCGATTAATTTACATACAATAGATTGATTCTTTTTCTTTTACATGCTTTTAAAACATTATTATGCTTTAAACCCTTGCTGATTTGTCTTTTTCGTTTAATTTTCTTTGCCTAATTGACTGGAAAAGAGACCCCCAATGTCGGTATCGGTCAGTATCGGGTATCGGTTGGTATCGGATCGGGACATGCCAAACCGTATCGGTATCGGCCGTATCGGATCGGTATTGGCCGATACTTAAACCATAATTTTGCTTCAAACAGAAAAGAAACATGAAGAGCATCAGTGACAATAAGATAAGGAAAGTCGAGTTTACAACGACCATAGACTTATTGTCTAATAAGTACAAGCAATCATTCATCAGTTCATACACTTGTCATTATTGTCATTGCTTCCACAAGTAAGCCTTATGCATTGATAGTCATTGTGTTTCATTCTTCAATGACCACCATGTACTTGATATTTCAGTACTTTCCCATCTAGTGATACCAAACATAGCTCTTCTTTGGTATGCAATTTTACTTCAACTATTTGAATTCATAAACCAGACACATAAATTTGAGAGAATAAGTTAATGTTTAGTGGACTTGAAGTCTTACTATTCTAACAACTTCCAAGCACCCTTCAGTAGTTCATGCAGCAGTCACTCCTTCCACAAGTACACCTTTAGCATTTACCATTCCTATGATTTCTTTCCTCGCCATTTCCATCTAATCAAAACCAAACATATCTGTTCAACAGAGAATCTTGCATCAATTATTGATTACGAAATTATCTTCAGTGGACTTGAAGTCAACTCGGTTTTCACGTCTTTAGCATTTATAACCAGCATTCTCCAAAACCAAATCCAATAATCTGAGTATGACTCAGAATTTACATCTGTAATTTGTGCCAATTGTAAGTCTCTTACTTCATATGTATTGATGACTGGTGTATTTCCTATAAGTGTATTCCATTTTCTGATTCCTTGAAATCTCATGATAGAGACACCTCAAATCAAAATTGAATTCTAGAGCTAAATTCCCTAAATCTATACAGTATATAATATGTCATAAAACCTTATACTCTACCCAAATCTTGCTATAGCCTACTCCATTCAAAAAGCATTTAATTTGGACTAGCGGAATCATGAACAATGCCACATTGAAGATACATGAAACCCCTAACGTCAATTCCTGCTAGACTATGGTCAAACCTGCCCACATACCAATATAATCAACTAAACAGCTTTATAGTCCATAAGGATACACAAACGTCCATTAAGCAACGCATACCCACACAATAAAAAAATAAGTTGCATGGAAACGACGGTGGCCTCATATGATGACCTAGTGGATCAACATAGGGATATGAACCTATTTCTGATATTTATGCTAACATAGCTAACATCACTCCAAATTGACTAACTTCACAATATAATTTTCATGTGTACAACATCTAACATCAACTCTACGAGTTTATATATGGTATATAGACCAAAAATTTATCTTTGTACTTCTCATGTTCTCTATTCTTCCCTTCCTTTTGATCTATGAGGATGTTTCCTTTAAGAGGAATCTAAGCATAGGTAAATTGTAACCCTTGAGAATTTTCAAGGAAGGATATAAGCTTCCAAGACGGCTCAAACCATACTTGTGATATTCATGAAGAAAGTAGCGTATCCACCTAAAGTGTTTAGATAGGACACCTTAGTCTATGCTTTCAAATGTCAAAAACATTTCCAAATGAATATATTTTCCAGGGATATGATAGGGTGGCTCTATTAGCAGGTCCATTATTTTATTCGCTTGCATTGGACACATTAGGATATCAAGTTAAGCTACAGAGAGAACCAGGTTTGACCAATATCTTCATATTTTTCATTTTTATTTTTTGGACAAATGCTTTATAATCCTCGCCAGTTACCTCATTGCCAGAGGAGAGGGAGGCGACTAGTGGGCGAAGATATCCTATGAAAATAGAACCAAAGCTCCAACAAATGGTCTCTAAAATTAAATTGAAGCAACTTTATTTGTGTGATTAAAAGATTTTCTTCATCCTTTTAGCAACAACTGGATCTAATCATCGACAGCAATGACAAACTTCTTTTCATAAATACATTGAAGTGTAACTAAAGCTTTAAATTTATGATACGTTACCATTTTGTAACCAATAATGCTCATGTATCACCGATTAGTGATAACCAGTGATCACTGTCCATGGAGCTAAATACACGGGTTAGTCAACTAAGGAACGGGTATTCGGTGGCCAACTCGGCATACACTGGACAGCTCAGAGTACACCGGGTGCATACGTGAGGTCCTAGTCAGCATTATTTTCATTACAGTCAGCTTTGAAGTGTTGGGCAAGCAAAGTACCAGAGAGCTGATTATAAAGAGAAGGGAGAAGAAATAAGGGCGGAGATTTGTAATAGCATTTCTTTTCCTTCTCATCCAGTAATTTTTCAATTTATTAGACTTTCTTACAATTGTATTTCCCCCGCACTTTACATTCAAATATAAACCCTAGTTTCTTCCCCAATTTTCTCTAATTCCTTCCAATTTTCGTGCAAATTATGTTGTCAATGGCTAATCCATCTAGGTTTCCTTCCAACTATGGATATTTGGGAATGGAATCTCACCAATTGGTATCAGAGCAGTCGATTTCTTGGAATTATGGCGGCCGGCAGGGAGATCCGCTGGAATCACCACCACAACCACCGCCGCCGCCGACGTGGAACTACAAGCCATGGTCGTACTCTCCACAGCAGACACATCGACAACAGTACGCGACTTTACCGCCGCCTCTGCTACCTGCAGATCTCGAGCTGGAGCTCACAACTAGGGTTCCCAAAGGATCCTCGCGACCGGATCGTGGAAGAGAGTCTCCAATCTCTTCAAGGTACACTTCAAAATATAGATCACAAACTACAAATCTTGGATAATTGGATGGAGTATAGAAAGGAAGTATATCCCTCCTATTTTACTGTCGAGCCAACTCCTTCACCACCACCGACACCGCAGCAGCAGTACGAGACTCCACCGCCCCTTCCTCAACCACCGCAACAACAATATCGGAGTCTACAACAGCATGAGGAGACTGAACCAAAGGTGTTCGATAAAACTCCCGTGAGCAAGTTTGAAAGTACGAGTTGGTGTCGTAGGTGCAAAATTGAGTGTGAATCCATGGAGGGATTGGTCATCCACTCACTGACAAGTGAGCATCAAAACAGAACCATCACTTTGGTTCGGAGCATTAAGCAAAGCATGATCGTGGCTTTGGACAATGAAGATGTTATGGGACGAAGCCAACAACCAGAGGCTGACACCTTGGTTTCCAACGAGCATGCAGATCCTGAGGATGACGAGATCTGTGGTACGGGTGGAAATACGGGACAAGAGGATTTTACTCCAATTGTAGATTATCACCCGGTGCAGAATATGCCTGGTAACATGGAAACCGATGGCCTATGCACCCCGACAGTGTGGTTGGCACTGATTTCCACACTACTATGATTGATGGACTAGAAGTTGTTAGCGGGGAAGTTAGTAGCACTGAAGCAGTGGTTACAATGCTCGGTCAGCTTGTGAGCATGGTACTCCCTGGTGTACTTGGAATCAAGGTATCTGAGTTTTATGGTCATGATATGGAGGAAATGTCAGTAGCTGACAGGTCAACAAGTGCCAAAATCACACCTAAACATGGAGCAGCTGGTCTTCATTGTATAATGCTCATGTCTGCCAATATAGTTGATACAAGGGAGTCCGGGGATCCAGTTTCTTTAAGGAAGGTAGTATGGGATCCAGGTCCAGTGTTGTTCATTGGTGTTTCAAGAGACAGAAATATAACTGCTGAAGTTACGGAGTCTCAGCATATACTGTCTCAAGCTGAGGAGAGGCTACTTAAAAGTTTGAGAGTCTCCTGCTGGTTAAATCATGCAGTATATTGTCTCAAGCGGAAAGAATTTCAGGAAACAATCAAATTAAGTTCAAAGATACTAGATATCAAGTTTTGCAATGCGAAATCTATATACAGGCGAGCAAAAGCTTATATGGAAGCTGGTGATTTAGTTTTAACTAAATCTGTGATGGTATGGGATCCAGGGGGAATTTCTTGGTTTGCAGACCCTTTTGTTCAGTCAGGTCAACCTGGTTCAGTTCAATATGAGTTCAACTACTTTGATATGAACCTAGTTCAGCCCAGTATCAGGCTCATTCCAAGTATCCGGCTAGTTCAAGTTCATTCGAGCCATTCAACCATTCAAACTTCAGTATCAGTAGTTCACTATCATGTATCAGAGTTTCAGATCAATTTTTTTGTCATAGTCGATTGTCTAAGAATCGGACTAGCACTTGCCAGTGCAATTTTCAGTGCAAGAAAGATATCGTGGAAGTATCAGCTGAGCTGCCTCTAGAATTTCCTGATGGAACAACCCCAGTAACATGTCGTGTCTCTATATATGATAGCTCCTTGGACAGTAAAGTTGGCGTGGGATCCTTGATGGATAAAGCTACTATTCCTCCATTGCCTACCAGCAGTTTATACATGGAAGTGGTACATGCTAAGCTTGGAGAAGGGTTGCGGTTTACAATTGGAGGTCAACATATATCTTTTGGTCCAGAAGATGTATCCTGGATTCACTAAGAGAAATTTATCAAAGAGTGTCCTTATTTTGACCAACTTGCTGAGAAGATAACCTCAACAGGACTAAAGGCCGTTAGGCTTTGTGCCAAATCAAGAGAAGCTGTCAGCACTCATACTGAGCATTTAACAATTCACTATCAGGTGCAACATCTTGATACATCTGAAAAAGTGAATTTCATAAACTTCGGCAATTGAAGGTTGAACAAGGTGTGAACTTTCAAGCAATGATGAGAAGAAGTTCAAGGCACTGAAAAGGGCCACTGAGTGGGAAATATTACAGAGAGTTGATGTTATCTGTTATACCTGCGATGATGCTAGTGACCCTCGATTGTCAAACTTCCGGTTCCGTCAGGTTCTTGTTGATGAGTAAACGCAGACAACAGAGCCTGAGTGCCTTATTCCATTAGTTCTTCGGGTCAAACAGATTGTTCTTGTTGGGGACCACTGCCAACTTGGTCCAACCCCATTGTTTCATACCATAATAACATCTGGAAGTTCTGAACAGCTTGATTCTGTGGATAAGTTTGTGCTTCAGTGTTTAGCTTTCTACCAGAAGGAAATTACAGATCTCCTTTCTGATTGCTTTGGGGCCTGAGCTTGGCAGTTATATAAAGCTCAAGGGGAGCTTGAATGTGAGGCTTCAAGGTATGCGTGGGATCCGGGGATCAAACTTATTTCCTCCTTGACCTTGGGACAAGGCCAATTTAAGGGAAGGGCATTGATACGTTACCATTTTGTAACCACTAATGCTCATGTATCACTGATTAGTGATAACCAGTGATCACTGTCCATGGAGCCAAATACGACGGCCTCGCCGGGAGGTTGTCAATGTAGTTATAGTCTGCCTATTAAATCATAAAAGCTCTAGAGTAATCAAGGTGAACCGCGAGAACAAGAAAAAGCTCTCTGGTCCTCAAATAGTGAACCAAAGTTCAAACCATTCCACTACAAACTTTTAATTAGAAAAAAGAGCCATAGTTCAAACAAATTGTCAGTAAATTTCCTGTGATCAGTTTTCACTATTCCACGATTTCCTACTCTAATTAACTTCAACTCTGGCATTCACTCCCATCGAAGCCGGAATAATCATTGTTGCTTTCCAAGTATGAGAGAAGAAACTAAAGATTTCCTCATCGTAGGCGCACGTCGGCGCGAGGAGACGCGTCGACGTCGGGTGCGGCGGCTCGCCGGGTTTAAGGGTTTGTTTTTAGGGTTTTGGAGAGGGAGAGGGAGACGGAGAGGGAGAAGGAGTACTTACTTGTTTCCGCCGGACTGGCTGATCTTGTTGCCGAACTGGATGTGGCGGCCGGCGAAGATGCCGCGCTTGGCCCTCCCCATGATGACCTTATTCTCCGGCAGGCACTTCCTCACCGACTCCATCACCTGCGGCGGGAGAGCAGCGCCCCCGCCGACCTTCCGAACAATTTTCTTGTACATCTCCTGAGCACGGAACGACATCTCTCTCTGCTCTGCAAACGGAAATCGGGAGAGAGATTGAAAATATTAGGGTGTGTTCTGCTTCATTTCATTTTCTGGGATGACTCTGAAAGCAAAGCTTCAAGGGTGTTAATCGGGCCAGGCCGGATCGGATTTAGACCGTAGGAGAGACGGGCCGGGTCGGCTTGGACCACAAGTCGGATGGGCTGAACCCAGTTCGGACCCGAACTCGCCAGGTCTGACCAGTCAAGTTTAGCCAATAAGCTTTATAGTTCCAATCTAGAATAGTACAGTTGTTATCTGGAAAAGGATGGAAAAACTAAGTCTTCAAAGAGCAATAAGGTTTGGGCTACTATGATTGACATATTATAAACCAGCACATACAACAGATGCATCAGCAAAATCACCCATGCCAACCATAATGCCATTGCATCCATAAACTCGTTACAAGGGTATACATTAATCAAAATATATAAGCGTTGGCCAAATTAGAAAAATAGTGATGAGGAAAATGAGGCACTTTCTGCCAAAAATTTGATATCCTCATCAAAATCTCTTAGACAAACATTCCTCGTCAATCATACAAATCTCTCTTCCCTCTAGCTAGGAACTTGAGTTAGCATTCTATTCTGACTTATGGATTGTACTTGTAGTTGACTTGCTCTCTATGGAACATGACCTATATATATTCACGTGCCTATTCTTATAAGTCACACTCTGGAAGCAGCAACAAAGCTAAAGTATATTATGGCAATGATAAATATGGTACCAACTACAAGCCTGATAACTAATACAAGTCATTGTTTGTCATAACCATCTTGGGTGTACAATCTTTACCAGATGAAAAAGGTGGCATTTACCAGATTCTACATCCAAACAAGCTTTATGCAAGTAATGTTGGTGAAATAATGATATTGGACATCGTGTACTATCAGCATCATATAGCTCTGCTCTGTTATATGATTAAAAAACTAAACTTCATCTATATTAGTCGAATGCTTGTTCTTATCAAGTTAATCATATTGTAAAGGTTCTGATTTATGTAATACAAAATAATTTCTACTTATCTGTGCCTGCTCGAGTATTTAGCGTTACAAAATTTCAATGACCTGGGAATTTTATTTAATACTACAGTATATACAATTATATAAACAGCCTGGATCTAAGCGATCTATCTATAGGTGCAAGAATAAGGTGTCTCAACTCTCAACAAGTTCGAGTGACATGATGTCTACAAAAGATCAATCTATGTCAACTATGATATCTACAGTACAAGCCTTCCGATTAGTTTCATCTTCTATTGTAAACAATGAGATAAACCATTTTAAACTGTGAAAAATGACAGAGCAGCTCTCTCCCTCATACACACATGTTATAATTGATTTCCTTCTATAATGTTCTCTCTCATGTTATTACTGATTTCCTTCTATAATTCAAAGGCGTAGAGGACATGACAAAAATACAAATGGTGGGCCAAGATTTATGGATGGTTGCAGAAAACAAATAACAAGGAAAAAAAAATTATGTATGACAAAAGCATTTGCTTCAAGGTTCACAGTATTGGTATCGGAATCGGTATCGGACTATTCCTACGAGTATTGGTATCGGCGATATCGGTAGTATCGGCGGTTTCGGATCGGAGTATCGGATTTTTTTGGTATCGAAAAACAAATAATTATTAATAAATTGTTTACATTTAAAAACATATATATTATACATTTAGGCATAATTTTAAGTATTTTCAGTGTTATTTCTTAGTAGTTTTGAAATTAAATGAAAAAATAGTCACCCTTACCGATTGATTTACATACAATAGATTGATTCTTTTTCTTTTACATGCTTTTAAAACATTATTATGCTTTCAACCCTTGCTGATTTGTCTTTTTCGTTTAATTTTCTTTGCCGAATTGACTGGAAAAGAGACTCCCAATGTCGGTATCGGTCAGTATCGGGTATCGGTTGGTATCGGATCGGGACATGCCAAACCGTATCGGTATCGGCCGTATCGGATCGGTATTGGCCGATACTTAAACCATAATTTTGCTTCAAACAGAAAAGAAACATGAAGAGCATCAGTGACAATAAGATAAGGAAAGTCGAGTTTACAACGACCATAGACTTATTGTCTAATAAGTACAAGCAATCATTCATCAGTTCATACACTTGTCATTATTGTCATTGCTTCCACAAGTAAGCCTTATGCATTGATAGTCATTGTGTTTCATTCTTCAATGACCACCATGTACTTGATATTTCAGTACTTTCCCATCTAGTGATACCAAACATAGCTCTTCTTTGGTATGCAATTTTACTTCAACTATTTGAATTCATAAACCAGACACATAAATTTGAGAGAATAAGTTAATGTTTAGTGGACTTGAAGTCTTACTATTCTAACAACTTCCAAGCACCCTTCAGTAGTTCATGCAGCAGTCACTCCTTCCACAAGTACACCTTTAGCATTTACCATTCCTATGATTTCTTTCCTCGCCATTTCCATCTAATCAAAACCAAACATATCTGTTCAACAGAGAATCTTGCATCAATTATTGATTACGAAATTATCTTCAGTGGACTTGAAGTCAACTCGGTTTTCACGTCTTTAGCATTTATAACCAGCATTCTCCAAAACCAAATCCAATAATCTGAGTATGACTCAGAATTTACATCTGTAATTTGTGCCAATTGTAAGTCTCTTACTTCATATGTATTGATGACTGGTGTATTTCCTATAAGTGTATTCCATTTTCTGATTCCTTGAAATCTCATGATAGAGACACCTCAAATCAAAATTGAATTCTAGAGCTAAATTCCCTAAATCTATACAGTATATAATATGTCATAAAACCTTATACTCTACCCAAATCTTGCTATAGCCTACTCCATTCAAAGAGCATTTAATTTGGACTAGCGGAATCATGAACAATGCCACATTGAAGATACATGAAACCCCTAACGTCAATTCCTGCTAGACTATGGTCAAACCTGCCCACATACCAATATAATCAACTAAACAGCTTTATAGTCCATAAGGATACACAAACGTCCATTAAGCAACGCATACCCACACAATAAAAAAATAAGTTGCATGGAAACGACGGTGGCCTCATATGATGACCTAGTGGATCAACATAGGGATATGAACCTATTTCTGATATTTATGCTAACATAGCTAACATCACTCCAAATTGACTAACTTCACAATATAATTTTCATGTGTACAACATCTAACATCAACTCTACGAGTTTATATATGGTATATAGACCAAAAATTTATCTTTGTACTTCTCATGTTCTCTATTCTTCCCTTCCTTTTGATCTATGAGGATGTTTCCTTTAAGAGGAATCTAAGCATAGGTAAATTGTAACCCTTGAGAATTTTCAAGGAAGGATATAAGCTTCCAAGACGGCTCAAACCATACTTGTGATATTCATGAAGAAAGTAGCATATCCACCTAAAGTGTTTAGATAGGACACCTTAGTCTATGCTTTCAAATGTCAAAAACATTTCCAAATGAATATATTTTCCAGGGATATGATAGGGTGGCTCTATTAGCAGGTCCATTATTTTATTCGCTTGCATTGGACACATTAGGATATCAAGTTAAGCTACAGAGAGAACCAGGTTTGACCAATATCTTCATATTTTTCATTTTTATTTTTTGGACAAATGCTTTATAATCCTCGCCTGTTACCTCATTGCCAGAGAAGAGGGAGGCGACTAGTGGGCGAAGATATCCTATGAAAATAGAACCAAAGCTCCAACAAATGGTCTCTAAAATTAAATTGAAGCAACTTTATTTGTGTGATTAAAAGATTTTCTTCATCCTTTTAGCAACAACTGGATCTAATCATCGAGAGCAGTGACAAACTTCTTTTCATAAATACATTGAAGTGTAACTAAAGCTTTAAATTTATGATACGTTACCATTTTGTAACCAATAATGCTCATGTATCACCGATTAGTGATAACCAGTGATCACTGTCCATGGAGCTAAATACACGGGTTAGTCAACTAAGGAACGGGTATTCAGTGGCCAACTCGGCATACACTGGACAGCTCAGAGTACACCAGGTGCATACGTGAGGTCCTAGTCAGCATTATTTTCATTACAGTCAGCTTTGAAGTGTTGGGCAAGCAAAGTACCAGAGAGCTGATTATAAAGAGAAGAAGGGAGAAGAAATAAGGGCGGAGATTTGTAATAGCATTTCTTTTCCTTCTCATCCAGTAATTTTCCAGTTTATTAGATTTTCTTACAATTGTATTTCCTCCGCACTTTACATTCAAATATAAACCCTAGTTTCTTCCCCAATTTTCTCTAATTCCTTCCAATTTTCGTGCAAAATATGTTGTCAATGGCTAATCCATCTAGATTTCCTTCCAACTATGGATATTTGGGAATGGAATCTCATCAATTGGTATCAGAGCAGTCGATTTCTTGGAATTATGGCGGCCGGCAGGGAGATCCGCTGGAATCACCACCACAACCACCGACGCCGCCGACGTGGAACTACAAGCCATGGTCGTACTCTCCATAGCAGACACATCGACAACAGTACGCGACTTTACCGCCGCCTCTGCTACCTGCAGATCTCGAGCTGGAGCTCACAACTAGGGTTCCCAAAGGATCCTCGCGACCGGATCGTGGAAGAGAGTCTCCAATCTCTTCAAGTCAAAATATAGATCACAAACTACAAATCTTGGATAATTGGATGGAGTATAGAAAGGAAGTATATCCCTCCTATTTTACTGTCGAGCCAACTCCTTCACCACCATCGACACCGCAGCAGCACTACGAGACTCCACCGCCCCTTCCTCAACCACCGCAACAACAATATCGGAGTCTACAACAGCATGAGGAGACTGAACCAAAGGTGTTCGATAAAACTCCCGTGAGCAAGTTTGAAAGTACGAGTTGGTGTCGTAGGTGCAAATTTGAGTGTGAATCCATGGAGGGATTGGTGATCCACTCACTGACAAGTGAGCATCAAAACAGAACCATCACTTTGGTTCGGAGCATTAAGCAAAGCATGATCGTGGCTTTGGACAATGAAGATGTTATGGGACGAAGCCAACAACCAGAGGCTGACACCTTGGTTTCCAACGAGCATGCAGATCCTGAGGATGACGAGATCTGTGGTACGGGTGGAAATACGGGACAAGAGGATTTTACTCCAATTGTAGATTATCACCCGGTGCAGAATATGCCTGGTAACATGGAAACCGATGGCCTATGCACCCCGACAGTGTGGTTGGCACTGATTTCCACACTACTATGATTGATGGACTAGAAGTTGTTAGCGGGGAAGTTAGTAGCACTGAAGCAGTGGTTACAATGCTCGGTTAGCTTGTGAGCATGGTACTCCCTGGTGTACTTGGAATCAAGGTATCTGAGTTTTATGGTCATGATATGGAGGAAATGTCAGTAGCTGACAGGTCAACAAGTGCCAAAATCACACCTAAACATGGAGCAGCTGGTCTTCATTGTATAATGCTCATGTCTGCCAATATAGTTGATACAAGGGAGTCCGGGGATCCAGTTTCTTTAAGGAAGGTAGTATGGGATCCAGGTCCAGTGTTGTTCATTGGTGTTTCAAGAGACAGAAATATAACTGCTGAAGTTACGGAGTCTCAGCATATACTGTCTCAAGCTGAGGAGAGGCTACTTAAAAGTTTGAGAGTCTCCTGCTGGTTAAATCATGCAGTATATTGTCTCAAGCGGAAAGAATTTCAGGAAACAATCAAATTAAGTTCAAAGATACTAGATATCAAGTTTTGCAATGCGAAATCTATATACAGGCGAGCAAAAGCTTATATGGAAGCTGGTGATTTAGTTTTAACTAAATCTGTGATGGTATGGGATCCAGGGGGAATTTCTTGGTTTGCAGACCCTTTTGTTCAGTCAGGTCAACCTGGTTCAGTTCAATATGAGTTCAACTACTTTGATATGAACCTAGTTCAGCCCAGTATCAGGCTCATTCCAAGTATCCGGCTAGTTCAAGTTCATTCGAGCCATTCAACCATTCAAACTTCAGTATCAGTAGTTCACTATCATGTATCAGAGTTTCAGATCAATTTTTTTGTCATAGTCGATTGTCTAAGAATCGGACTAGCACTTGCCAGTGCAATTCAGTGCAAGAAAGATATCGTGGAAGTATCAGCTGAGCTGCCTCTAGAATTTCCTGATGGAACAACCCCAGTAACATGTCGTGTCTCTATATATGATAGCTCCTTGGACAGTAAAGTTGGCGTGGGATCCTTGATGGATAAAGCTACTATTCCTCCATTGCCTACCAGCAGTTTATACATGGAAGTGGTACATGCTAAGCTTGGAGAAGGGTTGCGGTTTACAATTGGAGGTCAACATATATCTTTTGGTCCAGAAGATGTATCCTGGATTCACTAAGAGAAATTTATCAAAGAGTGTCCTTATTTTGACCAACTTGCTGAGAAGATAACCTCAACAGGACTAAAGGCCGTTAGGCTTTGTGCCAAATCAAGAGAAGCTGTCAGCACTCATACTGAGCATTTAACAATTCACAATCAGGTGCAACATCTTGATACATCTGAAAAAGTGAATTTCATAAACTTCGGCAATTGAAGGTTGAACAAGGTGTGAACTTTCAAGCAATGATGAGAAGAAGTTCAAGGCACTGAAAAGGGCCACTGAGTGGGAAATATTACAGAGAGTTGATGTTATCTGTTATACCTGCGATGATGCTAGTGACCCTCGATTGTCAAACTTCCGGTTCCGTCAGGTTCTTATTGATGAGTAAACGCAGACAACAGAGCCTGAGTGCCTTATTCCATTAGTCCTTCGGGTCAAACAGATTGTTCTTGTTGGGGACCACTGCCAACTTGGTCCAACCCCATTGTTTCATACCATAATAACATCTGGAAGTTCTGAACAGCTTGATTCTGTGGATAAGTTTGTGCTTCAGTGTTTAGCTTTCTACCAGAAGGAAATTACAGATCTCCTTTCTGATTGCTTTGGGGCCTGAGCTTGGCAGTTATATAAAGCTCAAGGGGAGCTTGAATGTGAGGCTTCAAGGTATGCGTGGGATCCGGGGATCAAACTTATTTCCTCCTTGACCTTGGGACAAGGCCAATTTAAGGGAAGGGCATTGATACGTTACCATTTTGTAACCACTAATGCTCATGTATCACTGATTAGTGATAACCGGTGATCACTGTCCATGGAGCCAAATACACGGGTTAGTCAGCTAAGGAACAGGTATTTCGTGGCCAACTCAGCATACACTGGACAGCTCAGAGTACACTGGGTGCATACGTGAGGTCCTAGTCAGCATTATTTTCATTACAGTCAGCTTTGAAGTGTTGGGCAAGCAAAGTATCAGACAACTGATTATAAAGAGAAGAAGGGAGAAGAAATAAGGGCGGAGATTTGTAATAGCATTTCTTTTCCTTTTCATTTAGTAATTTTCCAATTCATTAGATTTCCTTACAATTGTATTTCTCCTGCACTTTACATTCAAATATAAACCCTAGTTTCTTCCCCAAATTTCTCTAATTCCTTCCAATTTCCGTGCAAATTATTTTGTCAATGGCTAATCCATCTAGATTTCCTTCCAACTATGGATATTTGGGAATGGAATCTCATCAATTTAACTTTTAGAAAGAGAATATAGTTGACTTCCAAGAACACAATTGTTCTATTACCAACTTATAGATCTGTTGATTAGAGGGAAGAAAAAAAATAAAAGAATAGCAGGTCTCTTCTCCACAGATGTATTGTGTAGTACGTACTCAAGAACAATGAGTTCACTAACATTATTACTGATCATAATACAAAATCAAGAATTGTCAAAATTCCACTTCCGTGAACTTGAGAACGCAAGAGAAAGACTCAAAAGAGGAACCAAAGACTTAATGTTAGAGCTTCAAATAGAAAAGGAAGTGATCACTACTAAGCTTTCTCCATTCGTTCAGTCCCAAGAGAGGCGGAATGTGTTTCTAGTTGGACAAATCCCTAATCCCACTACTTAACTTCAAACCGTCATTTTCTCTAAGGAAACACTATATATAATCATGCCAAAACACACAATGATAGCTAATATGTGATCAAAGGCCATAAAAAAGCTTTCTGCAGTAGGAGCAATCAGTAATTCACAAGGAAATTAGAGCATACTCCAGATGTGGTAGAGGTCATTGCTTCTATTGATTCGATAAGAATACGTAAACATACATAATCTAATGCTAATGCATCGAACGATTAGATTCTCTCTCCTTTCCTTGTTCTAAATTGCATGAAGAATTTTCTTATTTAATTTGATCCAGTCCGTTGAGTTGCGAGGAAACAACTCATATCTTTTAATACAAAAAATGTGAAATTTGATCAAATATTTTGCTTCAACCAAACAAAACCAATAAGCAAAATCAAAATTTCAAGGGTTTGGGACAGAATTTCTTCAACAAAAACACTAGTTATTATTTTCCCTAATAATTACAGCAACACACTAGAAAGCAAAGACATTCTGAAAGTCAGTGTCGTGTCTGTGTGTGTATCGTATCAAGGGCACATTTCAGTACAACACTTACAAGCGAACTACACAAATTCACCAGGACACATGAAAAATCAATATTGCATCCATGTTGTGGTGTCCTATTATTTCGTATTAGTGGCCGGGCAACATACCTGTTATGTAATCATAATCCAAGAAAAGACTACTAAGATAATGCATGTGGATGATTCACAAGAATCACTGAAAGTATTTGTTCAACCAAAGCGAACCCATTAGACGAAAATGAATCTTTAAGGGTTTTGACTTTTGAGACAAAAGTTTCTTGAACAAAAGAAAAGAAAAAGACGGCTTACATCTTCTTTTCCCTAAGAACAACGATGTTATGTTAAGATTTATGAAGCAGACATCACCCCCAAAATCGGTGCCGTCTGTGTCGTGTCGGACACGTATTCAATTTAACATGAACTCTATGACATGTCCAGATACACTGTCGTACTGGAAAATGCACGCCACAAAATTTTCGTCAAGGATGATTCACAGCACAAACTCGAAGATCTCTTCCAAAACAAAGGCTACCCACTCTTATTATTTAATAATTGTACTGGACACTAGGCGAGACGAGACGACAGACCATCCGCCTCGCCTAGGCGCCGCCTAACGCCTGTCTACGATCCGTTGCTTTGAATCAAAAAATTCTGCAATTATGCATACAACAAATATGTAGTATAACTAATAAACAATAAGCATAAAAGTAATATAAGAAGCAACAAATATGAAATAACGAATATTCAACATCAAGTAAGGATAGTAAGCATAACTGGGCGATCCTAGGTGCGCCTTTTTTCCCCTGGACGATCCTAGGCGAGCAAAATCTCACCCAGAAAATTTTTTCCCAGGTCGAGGCAAGATCTCTCCAACCTGCATGCCTAGGCCGCATGTGACAACATAGATAATACTAATAAAATTAATAATCACTAAATAATATACTTATATACACACATATATATGTACTGACTGTATATATATACTCTCTTCTTTCCATGTAAGAGTAATTAATTACTTACAATGATAATCATTATTAACACTCTCTCTGTGGTTGAATAATTAGAAAGAGAGAGAGAGAGAAGCAGTAGTAGAAGAAGAAGAGACGCGTCGGGTGCGGCGGCTGCACACTGGTACGGATCTGCATCCGTGGCAGTCTCCAGCAAGGCGCGGCGTAGGTGCACGTCGGCGCGAGGAGGCGCGTCGGCGTCGGGTGCGACGGCCTCGCCGGGAGGTTGTCAATGTAGTTATAGACTTATAGTCTGCCTATTAAATCATAAAAGCTCTAGAGTAATCAAGGTGAACCGCGAGAACAAGAAAAAGCTCTCTGGTCCTCAAATAGCGAACCAAAGTTCAAACCATTCCACTACAAACTTTTAATTAGAAAAAAGAGTCATAGTTCAAACAAATTGTCAGTAAATTTCCTGTGATCAGTTTTCACTATTCCACGATTTCCTACTCTAATTAACTTCAACGCTGGCATTCACTCCCATCGATGCCGGAATAATCATTGTTGCTTTCCAAGTATGAGAGAAGAAACTAAAGATTTCCTCATCGTAGGCGCACGTCGGCGCGAGGAGACGCGTCGGCGTCGGGTGCGGCGGCTCGCCGGGTTTAAGGGTTTGTTTTTAGGGTTTTGGAGAGGGAGAGGGAGAGGGAGAAGGAGTACTTACTTGTTTCCGCCGGACTGGCTGATCTTGTTGCCGAACTGGATGTGGCGGCCGGCGAAGATGCCGCGCTTGGCCCTCCCCATGACGACCTTATTCTCCGGCAGGCACTTCCTCACCGACTCCATCACCTGCGGCGGGAGAGCAGCGCCCCCGCCGACCTTCCGAACAATTTTCTTGTACATCTCCTGAGCACGGAACGACATCTCTCTCTGCTCTGCAAACGGAAATCGGGAGAGGGATTGAAAATATTAGGGTGTGTTCTGCTTCATTTCATTTTCTGGGATGACTCTGAAAGCAAAGCTTCAAGGGTGTTAATCGGGCCAGGCCGGATCGGATTTAGACCGTAGGAGAGACGGGCCGGGTCGGCTTGGACCACAAGTCGGATGGGCTGAACCCAGTTCGGACCCGAACTCGCCAGGTCTGACCAGTCAAGTTTAGCCAATAAGCTTTATAGTTCCAATCTAGAAGAGTACAGTTGTTATCTGGAAAAGGATGGAAAAACTGAGTCTTCAAAGAGCAATAAGGTTTGGGCTACTATGATTGACATATTATAAACCAGCACATAAAACAGATGCATCAGCAAAATCACCCATGCCAACCATCATGCCATTGCATCCATCAACTCGTTACAAGGGTATACATTAATCAAAATATATAAGCGTTGGCCAAATTAAAAAATAGTGATGAGGAAAATGAGGCACTTTCTGCCAAAAATTTGATATCCTCATCAAAATCTCTTAGACAAACATTCCTCGTCAATCATACAAATCTCTCTTCCCTCTAGCTAGGAACTTGAGTTAGCATTCTATTCTGACTTATGGATTGTACTTGTAGTTGACTTGCTCTCTATGGAACATGACCTATATATATTCACGTGCCTATTCTTATAAGTCACACTCTGGAAGCAGCAACAAAGCTAATGTATATTATGGCAATGATAAATATGGTACCAACTACAAGCCTGATAACTAATACAAGTCATTGTTTGTCATAACCATCTTGGGTGTACAATCTTTACCAGATGAAAAAGGTGGCATTTACCAGATTCTACATCCAAACAAGCTTTATGCAAGTAATGTTGGTGAAATAATGATATTGGACATCGTGTACTATCAGCATCATATAGCTCTGCTCTGTTATATGATTAAAAAACTAAACTTCATCTATATTTGTCGAATGCTTGTTCTTATCAAGTTAATCATATTGTAAAGGTTCTGATTTATGTAATACAAAATAATTTCTACTTATCTGTGCCTGCTCGAGTATTTAGCGTTACAAAATTTCAATGACCTGGGAATTTTATTTAATACTACAGTATATACAATTATATAAACAGCCTGGATCTAAGCGATCTATCTATAGGTGCAAGAATAAGGTGTCTCAACAAGTTCGAGTGACATGATGTCTACAAAAGATCAATCTATGTCAACTATGATATCTACAGTACAAGCCTTCCGATTAGTTTCATCTTCTATTGTAAACAATGAGATAAACCATTTTAAACTGTGAAAAATGACAGAGCAGCTCTCTCCCTCATACACACATGTTATAATTGATTTCCTTCTATAATGTTCTCTCTCATGTTATTACTGATTTCCTTCTATAATTCAAAGGCGTAGAGGACATGACAAAAATACAAATGGTGGGCCAAGATTTATGGATGGTTGCAGAAAACAAATAACAAGGAAAAAAAAATTATGTATGACAAAAGCATTTGCTTCAAGGTTCACAGTATTGGTATCGGAATCGGTATCGGACTATTCCTACGAGTATTGGTATCGGCGATATCGGTAGTATCGGCGGTTTCGGATCGGAGTATCGGATTTTTTTGGTATCGGAAAACAAATAATTATTAATAAATTGTTTACATTTAAAAACATATATATTATACATTTAGGCATAATTTTAAGTATTTTCAGTGTTATTTCTTAGTAGTTTTGAAATTAAATGAAAAAATAGTCACCCTTACCGATTGATTTACATACAATAGATTGATTCTTTTTCTTTTACATGCTTTTAAAACATTATTATGCTTTAAACCCTTGCTGATTTGTCTTTTTCGTTTAATTTTCTTTGCCGAATTGACTGGAAAAGAGACCCCCAATGTCGGTATCGGTCAGTATCGGGTATCGGTTGGTATCGGATCGGGACATGCCAAACCGTATCGGTATCGGCCGTATCGGATCGGTATTGGCCGATACTTAAACCATAATTTTGCTTCAAACAGAAAAGAAACATGAAGAGCATCAGTGACAATAAGATAAGGAAAGTCGAGTTTACAACGACCATAGACTTATTGTCTAATAAGTACAAGCAATCATTCATCAGTTCATACACTTGTCATTATTGTCATTGCTTCCACAAGTAAGCCTTATGCATTGATAGTCATTGTGTTTCATTCTTCAATGACCACCATGTACTTGATATTTCAGTACTTTCCCATCTAGTGATACCAAACATAGCTCTTCTTTGGTATGCAATTTTACTTCAACTATTTGAATTCATAAACCAGACACATAAATTTGAGAGAATAAGTTAATGTTTAGTGGACTTGAAGTCTTACTATTCTAACAACTTCCAAGCACCCTTCAGTAGTTCATGCAGCAGTCACTCCTTCCACAAGTACACCTTTAGCATTTACCATTCCTATGATTTCTTTCCTCGCCATTTCCATCTAATCAAAACCAAACATATCTGTTCAACAGAGAATCTTGCATCAATTATTGATTACGAAATTATCTTCAGTGGACTTGAAGTCAACTCGGTTTTCACGTCTTTAGCATTTATAACCAGCATTCTCCAAAACCAAATCCAATAATCTGAGTATGACTCAGAATTTACATCTGTAATTTGTGCCAATTGTAAGTCTCTTACTTCATATGTATTGATGACTGGTGTATTTCCTATAAGTGTATTCCATTTTCTGATTCCTTGAAATCTCATGATAGAGACACCTCAAATCAAAATTGAATTCTAGAGCTAAATTCCCTAAATCTATACAGTATATAATATGTCATAAAACCTTATACTCTACCCAAATCTTGCTATAGCCTACTCCATTCAAAGAGCATTTAATTTGGACTAGCGGAATCATGAACAATGCCACATTGAAGATACATGAAACCCCTAACGTCAATTCCTGCTAGACTATGGTCAAACCTGCCCACATACCAATATAATCAACTAAACAGCTTTATAGTCCATAAGGATACACAAACGTCCATTAAGCAACGCATACCCACACAATAAAAAAATAAGTTGCATGGAAACGACGGTGGCCTCATATGATGACCTAGTGGATCAACATAGGGATATGAACCTATTTCTGATATTTATGCTAACATAGCTAACATCACTCCAAATTGACTAACTTCACAATATAATTTTCATGTGTACAACATCTAACATCAACTCTACGAGTTTATATATGGTATATAGACCAAAAATTTATCTTTGTACTTCTCATGTTCTCTATTCTTCCCTTCCTTTTGATCTATGAGGATGTTTCCTTTAAGAGGAATCTAAGCATAGGTAAATTGTAACCCTTGAGAATTTTCAAGGAAGGATATAAGCTTCCAAGACGGCTCAAACCATACTTGTGATATTCATGAAGAAAGTAGCATATCCACCTAAAGTGTTTAGATAGGACACCTTAGTCTATGCTTTCAAATGTCAAAAACATTTCCAAATGAATATATTTTCCAGGGATATGATAGGGTGGCTCTATTAGCAGGTCCATTATTTTATTCGCTTGCATTGGACACATTAGGATATCAAGTTAAGCTACAGAGAGAACCAGGTTTGACCAATATCTTCATATTTTTCATTTTTATTTTTTGGACAAATGCTTTATAATCCTCGCCTGTTACCTCATTGCCAGAGAAGAGGGAGGCGACTAGTGGGCGAAGATATCCTATGAAAATAGAACCAAAGCTCCAACAAATGGTCTCTAAAATTAAATTGAAGCAACTTTATTTGTGTGATTAAAAGATTTTCTTCATCCTTTTAGCAACAACTGGATCTAATCATCGAGAGCAGTGACAAACTTCTTTTCATAAATACATTGAAGTGTAACTAAAGCTTTAAATTTATGATACGTTACCATTTTGTAACCAATAATGCTCATGTATCACCGATTAGTGATAACCAGTGATCACTGTCCATGGAGCTAAATACACGGGTTAGTCAACTAAGGAACGGGTATTCAGTGGCCAACTCGGCATACACTGGACAGCTCAGAGTACACCAGGTGCATACGTGAGGTCCTAGTCAGCATTATTTTCATTACAGTCAGCTTTGAAGTGTTGGGCAAGCAAAGTACCAGAGAGCTGATTATAAAGAGAAGAAGGGAGAAGAAATAAGGGCGGAGATTTGTAATAGCATTTCTTTTCCTTCTCATCCAGTAATTTTCCAGTTTATTAGATTTTCTTACAATTGTATTTCCTCCGCACTTTACATTCAAATATAAACCCTAGTTTCTTCCCCAATTTTCTCTAATTCCTTCCAATTTTCGTGCAAATATGTTGTCAATGGCTAATCCATCTAGATTTCCTTCCAACTATGGATATTTGGGAATGGAATCTCATCAATTGGTATCAGAGCAGTCGATTTCTTGGAATTATGGCGGCCGGCAGGGAGATCCGCTGGAATCACCACCACAACCACCGACGCCGCCGACGTGGAACTACAAGCCATGGTCGTACTCTCCATAGCAGACACATCGACAACAGTACGCGACTTTACCGCCGCCTCTGCTACCTGCAGATCTCGAGCTGGAGCTCACAACTAGGGTTCCCAAAGGATCCTCGCGACCGGATCGTGGAAGAGAGTCTCCAATCTCTTCAAGTCAAAATATAGATCACAAACTACAAATCTTGGATAATTGGATGGAGTATAGAAAGGAAGTATATCCCTCCTATTTTACTGTCGAGCCAACTCCTTCACCACCATCGACACCGCAGCAGCACTACGAGACTCCACCGCCCCTTCCTCAACCACCGCAACAACAATATCGGAGTCTACAACAGCATGAGGAGACTGAACCAAAGGTGTTCGATAAAACTCCCGTGAGCAAGTTTGAAAGTACGAGTTGGTGTCGTAGGTGCAAATTTGAGTGTGAATCCATGGAGGGATTGGTGATCCACTCACTGACAAGTGAGCATCAAAACAGAACCATCACTTTGGTTCGGAGCATTAAGCAAAGCATGATCGTGGCTTTGGACAATGAAGATGTTATGGGACGAAGCCAACAACCAGAGGCTGACACCTTGGTTTCCAACGAGCATGCAGATCCTGAGGATGACGAGATCTGTGGTACGGGTGGAAATACGGGACAAGAGGATTTTACTCCAATTGTAGATTATCACCCGGTGCAGAATATGCCTGGTAACATGGAAACCGATGGCCTATGCACCCCGACAGTGTGGTTGGCACTGATTTCCACACTACTATGATTGATGGACTAGAAGTTGTTAGCGGGGAAGTTAGTAGCACTGAAGCAGTGGTTACAATGCTCGGTTAGCTTGTGAGCATGGTACTCCCTGGTGTACTTGGAATCAAGGTATCTGAGTTTTATGGTCATGATATGGAGGAAATGTCAGTAGCTGACAGGTCAACAAGTGCCAAAATCACACCTAAACATGGAGCAGCTGGTCTTCATTGTATAATGCTCATGTCTGCCAATATAGTTGATACAAGGGAGTCCGGGGATCCAGTTTCTTTAAGGAAGGTAGTATGGGATCCAGGTCCAGTGTTGTTCATTGGTGTTTCAAGAGACAGAAATATAACTGCTGAAGTTACGGAGTCTCAGCATATACTGTCTCAAGCTGAGGAGAGGCTACTTAAAAGTTTGAGAGTCTCCTGCTGGTTAAATCATGCAGTATATTGTCTCAAGCGGAAAGAATTTCAGGAAACAATCAAATTAAGTTCAAAGATACTAGATATCAAGTTTTGCAATGCGAAATCTATATACAGGCGAGCAAAAGCTTATATGGAAGCTGGTGATTTAGTTTTAACTAAATCTGTGATGGTATGGGATCCAGGGGGAATTTCTTGGTTTGCAGACCCTTTTGTTCAGTCAGGTCAACCTGGTTCAGTTCAATATGAGTTCAACTACTTTGATATGAACCTAGTTCAGCCCAGTATCAGGCTCATTCCAAGTATCCGGCTAGTTCAAGTTCATTCGAGCCATTCAACCATTCAAACTTCAGTATCAGTAGTTCACTATCATGTATCAGAGTTTCAGATCAATTTTTTTGTCATAGTCGATTGTCTAAGAATCGGACTAGCACTTGCCAGTGCAATTCAGTGCAAGAAAGATATCGTGGAAGTATCAGCTGAGCTGCCTCTAGAATTTCCTGATGGAACAACCCCAGTAACATGTCGTGTCTCTATATATGATAGCTCCTTGGACAGTAAAGTTGGCGTGGGATCCTTGATGGATAAAGCTACTATTCCTCCATTGCCTACCAGCAGTTTATACATGGAAGTGGTACATGCTAAGCTTGGAGAAGGGTTGCGGTTTACAATTGGAGGTCAACATATATCTTTTGGTCCAGAAGATGTATCCTGGATTCACTAAGAGAAATTTATCAAAGAGTGTCCTTATTTTGACCAACTTGCTGAGAAGATAACCTCAACAGGACTAAAGGCCGTTAGGCTTTGTGCCAAATCAAGAGAAGCTGTCAGCACTCATACTGAGCATTTAACAATTCACAATCAGGTGCAACATCTTGATACATCTGAAAAAGTGAATTTCATAAACTTCGGCAATTGAAGGTTGAACAAGGTGTGAACTTTCAAGCAATGATGAGAAGAAGTTCAAGGCACTGAAAAGGGCCACTGAGTGGGAAATATTACAGAGAGTTGATGTTATCTGTTATACCTGCGATGATGCTAGTGACCCTCGATTGTCAAACTTCCGGTTCCGTCAGGTTCTTATTGATGAGTAAACGCAGACAACAGAGCCTGAGTGCCTTATTCCATTAGTCCTTCGGGTCAAACAGATTGTTCTTGTTGGGGACCACTGCCAACTTGGTCCAACCCCATTGTTTCATACCATAATAACATCTGGAAGTTCTGAACAGCTTGATTCTGTGGATAAGTTTGTGCTTCAGTGTTTAGCTTTCTACCAGAAGGAAATTACAGATCTCCTTTCTGATTGCTTTGGGGCCTGAGCTTGGCAGTTATATAAAGCTCAAGGGGAGCTTGAATGTGAGGCTTCAAGGTATGCGTGGGATCCGGGGATCAAACTTATTTCCTCCTTGACCTTGGGACAAGGCCAATTTAAGGGAAGGGCATTGATACGTTACCATTTTGTAACCACTAATGCTCATGTATCACTGATTAGTGATAACCGGTGATCACTGTCCATGGAGCCAAATACACGGGTTAGTCAGCTAAGGAACAGGTATTTCGTGGCCAACTCAGCATACACTGGACAGCTCAGAGTACACTGGGTGCATACGTGAGGTCCTAGTCAGCATTATTTTCATTACAGTCAGCTTTGAAGTGTTGGGCAAGCAAAGTATCAGACAACTGATTATAAAGAGAAGAAGGGAGAAGAAATAAGGGCGGAGATTTGTAATAGCATTTCTTTTCCTTTTCATTTAGTAATTTTCCAATTCATTAGATTTCCTTACAATTGTATTTCTCCTGCACTTTACATTCAAATATAAACCCTAGTTTCTTCCCCAAATTTCTCTAATTCCTTCCAATTTCCGTGCAAATTATTTTGTCAATGGCTAATCCATCTAGATTTCCTTCCAACTATGGATATTTGGGAATGGAATCTCATCAATTTAACTTTTAGAAAGAGAATATAGTTGACTTCCAAGAACACAATTGTTCTATTACCAACTTATAGATCTGTTGATTAGAGGGAAGAAAAAAAATAAAAGAATAGCAGGTCTCTTCTCCACAGATGTATTGTGTAGTACGTACTCAAGAACAATGAGTTCACTAACATTATTACTGATCATAATACAAAATCAAGAATTGTCAAAATTCCACTTCCGTGAACTTGAGAACGCAAGAGAAAGACTCAAAAGAGGAACCAAAGACTTAATGTTAGAGCTTCAAATAGAAAAGGAAGTGATCACTACTAAGCTTTCTCCATTCGTTCAGTCCCAAGAGAGGCGGAATGTGTTTCTAGTTGGACAAATCCCTAATCCCACTACTTAACTTCAAACCGTCATTTTCTCTAAGGAAACACTATATATAATCATGCCAAAACACACAATGATAGCTAATATGTGATCAAAGGCCATAAAAAAGCTTTCTGCAGTAGGAGCAATCAGTAATTCACAAGGAAATTAGAGCATACTCCAGATGTGGTAGAGGTCATTGCTTCTATTGATTCGATAAGAATACGTAAACATACATAATCTAATGCTAATGCATCGAACGATTAGATTCTCTCTCCTTTCCTTGTTCTAAATTGCATGAAGAATTTTCTTATTTAATTTGATCCAGTCCGTTGAGTTGCGAGGAAACAACTCATATCTTTTAATACAAAAAATGTGAAATTTGATCAAATATTTTGCTTCAACCAAACAAAACCAATAAGCAAAATCAAAATTTCAAGGGTTTGGGACAGAATTTCTTCAACAAAAACACTAGTTATTATTTTCCCTAATAATTACAGCAACACACTAGAAAGCAAAGACATTCTGAAAGTCAGTGTCGTGTCTGTGTGTGTATCGTATCAAGGGCACATTTCAGTACAACACTTACAAGCGAACTACACAAATTCACCAGGACACATGAAAAATCAATATTGCATCCATGTTGTGGTGTCCTATTATTTCGTATTAGTGGCCGGGCAACATACCTGTTATGTAATCATAATCCAAGAAAAGACTACTAAGATAATGCATGTGGATGATTCACAAGAATCACTGAAAGTATTTGTTCAACCAAAGCGAACCCATTAGACGAAAATGAATCTTTAAGGGTTTTGACTTTTGAGACAAAAGTTTCTTGAACAAAAGAAAAGAAAAAGACGGCTTACATCTTCTTTTCCCTAAGAACAACGATGTTATGTTAAGATTTATGAAGCAGACATCACCCCCAAAATCGGTGCCGTCTGTGTCGTGTCGGACACGTATTCAATTTAACATGAACTCTATGACATGTCCAGATACACTGTCGTACTGGAAAATGCACGCCACAAAATTTTCGTCAAGGATGATTCACAGCACAAACTCGAAGATCTCTTCCAAAACAAAGGCTACCCACTCTTATTATTTAATAATTGTACTGGACACTAGGCGAGACGAGACGACAGACCATCCGCCTCGCCTAGGCGCCGCCTAACGCCTGTCTACGATCCGTTGCTTTGAATCAAAAAATTCTGCAATTATGCATACAACAAATATGTAGTATAACTAATAAACAATAAGCATAAAAGTAATATAAGAAGCAACAAATATGAAATAACGAATATTCAACATCAAGTAAGGATAGTAAGCATAACTGGGCGATCCTAGGTGCGCCTTTTTTCCCCTGGACGATCCTAGGCGAGCAAAATCTCACCCAGAAAATTTTTTTCCCAGGTCGAGGCAAGATCTCTCCAACCTGCATGCCTAGGCCGCATGTGACAACATAGATAATACTAATAAAATTAATAATCACTAAATAATATACTTATATACACACATATATATGTACTGACTGTATATATATACTCTCTTCTTTCCATGTAAGAGTAATTAATTACTTACAATGATAATCATTATTAACACTCTCTCTGTGGTTGAATAATTAGAAAGAGAGAGAGAGAGAAGCAGTAGTAGAAGAAGAAGAGACGCGTCGGGTGCGGCGGCTGCACACTGGTACGGATCTGCATCCGTGGCAGTCTCCAGCAAGGCGCGGCGTAGGTGCACGTCGGCGCGAGGAGGCGCGTCGGCGTCGGGTGCGACGGCCTCGCCGGGAGGTTGTCAATGTAGTTATAGACTTATAGTCTGCCTATTAAATCATAAAAGCTCTAGAGTAATCAAGGTGAACCGCGAGAACAAGAAAAAGCTCTCTGGTCCTCAAATAGCGAACCAAAGTTCAAACCATTCCACTACAAACTTTTAATTAGAAAAAAGAGTCATAGTTCAAACAAATTGTCAGTAAATTTCCTGTGATCAGTTTTCACTATTCCACGATTTCCTACTCTAATTAACTTCAACGCTGGCATTCACTCCCATCGATGCCGGAATAATCATTGTTGCTTTCCAAGTATGAGAGAAGAAACTAAAGATTTCCTCATCGTAGGCGCACGTCGGCGCGAGGAGACGCGTCGGCGTCGGGTGCGGCGGCTCGCCGGGTTTAAGGGTTTGTTTTAGGGTTTTGGAGAGGGAGAGGGAGAGGGAGAAGGAGTACTTACTTGTTTCCGCCGGACTGGCTGATCTTGTTGCCGAACTGGATGTGGCGGCCGGCGAAGATGCCGCGCTTGGCCCTCCCCATGACGACCTTATTCTCCGGCAGGCACTTCCTCACCGACTCCATCACCTGCGGCGGGAGAGCAGCGCCCCCGCCGACCTTCCGAACAATTTTCTTGTACATCTCCTGAGCACGGAACGACATCTCTCTCTGCTCTGCAAACGGAAATCGGGAGAGGGATTGAAAATATTAGGGTGTGTTCTGCTTCATTTCATTTTCTGGGATGACTCTGAAAGCAAAGCTTCAAGGGTGTTAATCGGGCCAGGCCGGATCGGATTTAGACCGTAGGAGAGACGGGCCGGGTCGGCTTGGACCACAAGTCGGATGGGCTGAACCCAGTTCGGACCCGAACTCGCCAGGTCTGACCAGTCAAGTTTAGCCAATAAGCTTTATAGTTCCAATCTAGAAGAGTACAGTTGTTATCTGGAAAAGGATGGAAAAACTGAGTCTTCAAAGAGCAATAAGGTTTGGGCTACTATGATTGACATATTATAAACCAGCACATAAAACAGATGCATCAGCAAAATCACCCATGCCAACCATCATGCCATTGCATCCATCAACTCGTTACAAGGGTATACATTAATCAAAATATATAAGCGTTGGCCAAATTAAAAAAATAGTGATGAGGAAAATGAGGCACTTTCTGCCAAAAATTTGATATCCTCATCAAAATCTCTTAGACAAACATTCCTCGTCAATCATACAAATCTCTCTTCCCTCTAGCTAGGAACTTGAGTTAGCATTCTATTCTGACTTATGGATTGTACTTGTAGTTGACTTGCTCTCTATGGAACATGACCTATATATATTCACGTGCCTATTCTTATAAGTCACACTCTGGAAGCAGCAACAAAGCTAATGTATATTATGGCAATGATAAATATGGTACCAACTACAAGCCTGATAACTAATACAAGTCATTGTTTGTCATAACCATCTTGGGTGTACAATCTTTACCAGATGAAAAAGGTGGCATTTACCAGATTCTACATCCAAACAAGCTTTATGCAAGTAATGTTGGTGAAATAATGATATTGGACATCGTGTACTATCAGCATCATATAGCTCTGCTCTGTTATATGATTAAAAAACTAAACTTCATCTATATTTGTCGAATGCTTGTTCTTATCAAGTTAATCATATTGTAAAGGTTCTGATTTATGTAATACAAAATAATTTCTACTTATCTGTGCCTGCTCGAGTATTTAGCGTTACAAAATTTCAATGACCTGGGAATTTTATTTAATACTACAGTATATACAATTATATAAACAGCCTGGATCTAAGCGATCTATCTATAGGTGCAAGAATAAGGTGTCTCAACAAGTTCGAGTGACATGATGTCTACAAAAGATCAATCTATGTCAACTATGATATCTACAGTACAAGCCTTCCGATTAGTTTCATCTTCTATTGTAAACAATGAGATAAACCATTTTAAACTGTGAAAAATGACAGAGCAGCTCTCTCCCTCATACACACATGTTATAATTGATTTCCTTCTATAATGTTCTCTCTCATGTTATTACTGATTTCCTTCTATAATTCAAAGGCGTAGAGGACATGACAAAAATACAAATGGTGGGCCAAGATTTATGGATGGTTGCAGAAAACAAATAACAAGGAAAAAAAATTATGTATGACAAAAGCATTTGCTTCAAGGTTCACAGTATTGGTATCGGAATCGGTATCGGACTATTCCTACGAGTATTGGTATCGGCGATATCGGTAGTATCGGCGGTTTCGGATCGGAGTATCGGATTTTTTTGGTATCGGAAAACAAATAATTATTAATAAATTGTTTACATTTAAAAACATATATATTATACATTTAGGCATAATTTTAAGTATTTTCAGTGTTATTTCTTAGTAGTTTTGAAATTAAATGAAAAAATAGTCACCCTTACCGATTGATTTACATACAATAGATTGATTCTTTTTCTTTTACATGCTTTTAAAACATTATTATGCTTTAAACCCTTGCTGATTTGTCTTTTTCGTTTAATTTTCTTTGCCGAATTGACTGGAAAAGAGACCCCCAATGTCGGTATCGGTCAGTATCGGGTATCGGTTGGTATCGGATCGGGACATGCCAAACCGTATCGGTATCGGCCGTATCGGATCGGTATTGGCCGATACTTAAACCATAATTTTGCTTCAAACAGAAAAGAAACATGAAGAGCATCAGTGACAATAAGATAAGGAAAGTCGAGTTTACAACGACCATAGACTTATTGTCTAATAAGTACAAGCAATCATTCATCAGTTCATACACTTGTCATTATTGTCATTGCTTCCACAAGTAAGCCTTATGCATTGATAGTCATTGTGTTTCATTCTTCAATGACCACCATGTACTTGATATTTCAGTACTTTCCCATCTAGTGATACCAAACATAGCTCTTCTTTGGTATGCAATTTTACTTCAACTATTTGAATTCATAAACCAGACACATAAATTTGAGAGAATAAGTTAATGTTTAGTGGACTTGAAGTCTTACTATTCTAACAACTTCCAAGCACCCTTCAGTAGTTCATGCAGCAGTCACTCCTTCCACAAGTACACCTTTAGCATTTACCATTCCTATGATTTCTTTCCTCGCCATTTCCATCTAATCAAAACCAAACATATCTGTTCAACAGAGAATCTTGCATCAATTATTGATTACGAAATTATCTTCAGTGGACTTGAAGTCAACTCGGTTTTCACGTCTTTAGCATTTATAACCAGCATTCTCCAAAACCAAATCCAATAATCTGAGTATGACTCAGAATTTACATCTGTAATTTGTGCCAATTGTAAGTCTCTTACTTCATATGTATTGATGACTGGTGTATTTCCTATAAGTGTATTCCATTTTCTGATTCCTTGAAATCTCATGATAGAGACACCTCAAATCAAAATTGAATTCTAGAGCTAAATTCCCTAAATCTATACAGTATATAATATGTCATAAAACCTTATACTCTACCCAAATCTTGCTATAGCCTACTCCATTCAAAAAGCATTTAATTTGGACTAGCGGAATCATGAACAATGCCACATTGAAGATACATGAAACCCCTAACGTCAATTCCTGCTAGACTATGGTCAAACCTGCCCACATACCAATATAATCAACTAAACAGCTTTATAGTCCATAAGGATACACAAACGTCCATTAAGCAACGCATACCCACACAATAAAAAAATAAGTTGCATGGAAACGACGGTGGCCTCATATGATGACCTAGTGGATCAACATAGGGATATGAACCTATTTCTGATATTTATGCTAACATAGCTAACATCACTCCAAATTGACTAACTTCACAATATAATTTTCATGTGTACAACATCTAACATCAACTCTACGAGTTTATATATGGTATATAGACCAAAAATTTATCTTTGTACTTCTCATGTTCTCTATTCTTCCCTTCCTTTTGATCTATGAGGATGTTTCCTTTAAGAGGAATCTAAGCATAGGTAAATTGTAACCCTTGAGAATTTTCAAGGAAGGATATAAGCTTCCAAGACGGCTCAAACCATACTTGTGATATTCATGAAGAAAGTAGCATATCCACCTAAAGTGTTTAGATAGGACACCTTAGTCTATGCTTTCAAATGTCAAAAACATTTCCAAATGAATATATTTTCCAGGGATATGATAGGGTGGCTCTATTAGCAGGTCCATTATTTTATTCGCTTGCATTGGACACATTAGGATATCAAGTTAAGCTACAGAGAGAACCAGGTTTGACCAATATCTTCATATTTTTCATTTTTATTTTTTGGACAAATGCTTTATAATCCTCGCCTGTTACCTCATTGCCAGAGGAGAGGGAGGCGACTAGTGGGCGAAGATATCCTATGAAAATAGAACCAAAGCTCCAACAAATGGTCTCTAAAATTAAATTGAAGCAACTTTATTTGTGTGATTAAAAGATTTTCTTCATCCTTTTAGCAACAACTGGATCTAATCATCGAGAGCAGTGACAAACTTCTTTTCATAAATACATTGAAGTGTAACTAAAGCTTTAAATTTATGATACGTTACCATTTTGTAACCAATAATGCTCATGTATCACCGATTAGTGATAACCAGTGATCACTGTCCATGGAGCTAAATACACGGGTTAGTCAACTAAGGAACGGGTATTCGGTGGCCAACTCGGCATACACTGGACAGCTCAGAGTACACCGGGTGCATACGTGAGGTCCTAGTCAGCATTATTTTCATTACAGTCAGCTTTGAAGTGTTGGGCAAGCAAAGTACCAGAGAGCTGATTATAAAGAGAAGGGAGAAGAAATAAGGGCGGAGATTTGTAATAGCATTTCTTTTCCTTCTCATCCAGTAATTTTCCAATTTATTAGATTTTCTTACAATTGTATTTCCTCCGCACTTTACATTCAAATATAAACCCTAGTTTCTTTTCCAATTTTCTCTAATTCCTTCCAATTTTCGTGCAAATTATGTTGTCAATGGCTAATCCATCTAGATTTCCTTCCAACTATGGATATTTGGGAATGGAATCTCACCAATTGGTATCAGAGCAGTCGATTTCTTGGAATTATGGCGGCCGGCAGGGAGATCCGCTGGAATCACCACCACAACCACCGACGCCGCCGACGTGGAACTACAAGCCATGGTCGTACTCTCCACAGCAGACACATCGACAACAGTACGCGACTTTACCGCCGCCTCTGCTACCTGCAGATCTCGAGCTGGAGCTCACAACTAGGGTTCCCAAAGGATCCTCGCGACCGGATCGTGGAAGAGAGTCTCCAATCTCTTCAAGGTACACTTCAAAATATAGATCACAAACTACAAATCTTGGATAATTGGATGGAGTATAGAAAGGAAGTATATCCCTCCTATTTTACTGTCGAGCCAACTCCTTCACCACCACCGACACCGCAGCAGCAGTACGAGACTCCACCGCCCCTTCCTCAACCACCGCAACAACAATATCGGAGTCTACAACAGCATGAGGAGACTGAACCAAAGGTGTTCGATAAAACTCCCGTGAGCAAGTTTGAAAGTACGAGTTGGTGTCGTAGGTGCAAAATTGAGTGTGAATCCATGGAGGGATTGGTGATCCACTCACTGACAAGTGAGCATCAAAACAGAACCATCACTTTGGTTCGGAGCATTAAGCAAAGCATGATCGTGGCTTTGGACAATGAAGATGTTATGGGACGAAGCCAACAACCAGAGGCTGACACCTTGGTTTCCAACGAGCATGCAGATCCTGAGGACGACGAGATCTGTGGCACGGGTGGAAATACGGGACAAGAGGATTTTACTCCAATTGTAGATTATCACCCGGTGCAGAATATGCCTGGTAACATGGAAACCGATGGCCTATGCACCCCGACAGTGTGGTTGGCACTGATTTCCACACTACTATGATTGATGGACTAGAAGTTGTTAGCGGGGAAGTTAGTAGCACTGAAGCAGTGGTTACAATGCTCGGTCAGCTTGTGAGCATGGTACTCCCTGGTGTACTTGGAATCAAGGTATCTGAGTTTTATGGTCATGATATGGAGGAAATGTCAGTAGCTGACAGGTCAACAAGTGCCAAAATCACACCTAAACATGGAGCAGCTGGTCTTCATTGTATAATGCTCATGTCTGCCAATATAGTTGATACAAGGGAGTCCGGGGATCCAGTTTCTTTAAGGAAGGTAGTATGGGATCCAGGTCCAGTGTTGTTCATTGGTGTTTCAAGAGACAGAAATATAACTGCTGAAGTTACGGAGTCTCAGCATATACTGTCTCAAGCTGAGGAGAGGCTACTTAAAAGTTTGAGAGTCTCCTGCTGGTTAAATCATGCAGTATATTGTCTCAAGCGGAAAGAATTTCAGGAAACAATCAAATTAAGTTCAAAGATACTAGATATCAAGTTTTGCAATGCGAAATCTATATACAGGCGAGCAAAAGCTTATATGGAAGCTGGTGATTTAGTTTTAACTAAATCTGTGATGGTATGGGATCCAGGGGGAATTTCTTGGTTTGCAGACCCTTTTGTTCAGTCAGGTCAACCTGGTTCAGTTCAATATGAGTTCAACTACTTTGATATGAACCTAGTTCAGCCCAGTATCAGGCTCATTCCAAGTATCCGGCTAGTTCAAGTTCATTCGAGCCATTCAACCATTCAAACTTCAGTATCAGTAGTTCACTATCATGTATCAGAGTTTCAGATCAATTTTTTTGTCATAGTCGATTGTCTAAGAATCGGACTAGCACTTGCCAGTGCAATTTTCAGTGCAAGAAAGATATCGTGGAAGTATCAGCTGAGCTGCCTCTAGAATTTCCTGATGGAACAACCCCAGTAACATGTCGTGTCTCTATATATGATAGCTCCTTGGACAGTAAAGTTGGCGTGGGATCCTTGATGGATAAAGCTACTATTCCTCCATTGCCTACCAGCAGTTTATACATGGAAGTGGTACATGCTAAGCTTGGAGAAGGGTTGCGGTTTACAATTGGAGGTCAACATATATCTTTTGGTCCAGAAGATGTATCCTGGATTCACTAAGAGAAATTTATCAAAGAGTGTCCTTATTTTGACCAACTTGCTGAGAAGATAACCTCAACAGGACTAAAGGCCGTTAGGCTTTGTGCCAAATCAAGAGAAGCTGTCAGCACTCATACTGAGCATTTAACAATTCACTATCAGGTGCAACATCTTGATACATCTGAAAAAGTGAATTTCATAAACTTCGGCAATTGAAGGTTGAACAAGGTGTGAACTTTCAAGCAATGATGAGAAGAAGTTCAAGGCACTGAAAAGGGCCACTGAGTGGGAAATATTACAGAGAGTTGATGTTATCTGTAATACCTGCGATGATGCTAGTGACCCTCGATTGTCAAACTTCCGGTTCCGTCAGGTTCTTATTGATGAGTAAACGCAGACAACAGAGCCTGAGTGCCTTATTCCTATTCCATTAGTTCTTCGGGTCAAACAGATTGTTCTTGTTGGGGACCACTGCCAACTTGGTCCAACCCCATTGTTTCATACCATAATAACATCTGGAAGCTCTGAACAGCTTGATTCTGTGGATAAGTTTGTGCTTCAGTGTTTAGCTTTCTACCAGAAGGAAATTACAGATCTCCTTTCTGATTGCTTTGGGGCCTGAGCTTGGCAGCTATATAAAGCTCAAGGGGAGCTTGAATGTGAGGCTTCAAGGTATGCGTGGGATCCGAGGATCAAGCTTATTTCCTCCTTGACCTTGGGACAAGGCCAATTTAAGGGAAGGGCATTGATACGTTACCATTTTGTAACCACTAATGCTCGTGTATCACTGATTAGTGATAACCAGTGATCACTGTCCATGGAGCCAAATACACGGGTTAGTCAGCTAAGGAACAGGTATTCCGTGGCCAACTCAGCATACACTGGACAGCTCAGAGTACACTGGGTGCATACGTGAGGTCCTAGTCAGCATTATTTTCATTACAGTCAGCTTTGAAGTGTTGGGCAAGCAAAGTATCAGACAACTGATTATAAAGAGAAGAAGGGAGAAGAAATAAGGGCGGAGATTTGTAATAGCATTTCTTTTCCTTTTCATTTAGTAATTTTCCAATTCATTAGATTTCCTTACAATTGTATTTCTCCTGCACTTTACATTCAAATATAAACCCTAGTTTCTTCCCCAAATTTCTCTAATTCCTTCCAATTTCCGTGCAAATTATTTTGTCAATGGCTAATCCATCTAGATTTCCTTCCAACTATGGATATTTGGGAATGGAATCTCATCAATTTAACTTTTAGGACGAGAATATAGTTGACTTCCAAGAACACAATTGTTCTATTACCAACTTATAGATCTGTTGATTAGAGGGAAGAAAAAAAATAGAAGAATAGCAGGTCTCTTCTCCACAGATGTATTGTGTAGTACGTACTCAAGAACAATGAGTTCAGTAACATTATTACTGATCATAATACAAAATCAAGAATTGTCAAAATTCCACTTCCGTGAACTTGAGAACGCAAGAGAAAGACTCAAAAGAGGAACCAAAGACTTAATGTTAGAGCTTCAAATAGAAAAGGAAGTGATCACTACTAAGCTTTCTCCATTCGTTCAGTCCCAAGAGAGGCGGAATGTGTTTCTAGTTGGACAAATCCCTAATCCCACTACTTAACTTCAAACCGTCATTTTCTCTAAGGAAACACTATATATAATCATGCCAAAACACACAATGATAGCTAATATGTGATCAAAGGCCATAAAAAAGCTTTCTGCAGTAGGAGCAATCAGTAATTCACAAGGAAATTAGAGCATACTCCAGATGTGGTAGAGGTCATTGCTTCTATTGATTCGATAAGAATACGTAAACATACATAATCTAATGCTAATGCATCGAACGATTAGATTCTCTCTCCTTTCCTTGTTCTAAATTGCATGAAGAATTTTCTTATTTAATTTGATCCAGTCCGTTGAGTTGCGAGGAAACAACTCATATCTTTTAATACAAAAAATGTGAAATTTGATCAAATATTTTGCTTCAACCAAACAAAACCAATAAGCAAAATCAAAACTTCAAGGGTTTGGGACAGAATTTCTTCAACAAAAACACGCCTGTCTACCATCCGCGTCGGCGTCGGGCGCGGCGGCTCGCCGGGTTTAAGGGTTTGTTTTTTTAGGGTTTTGGAGAGGGAGAGGGAGAAGGAGAAGGAGTACTTACTTGTTTCCGCCGGACTGGCTGATCTTGTTGCCGAACTGGATGTGGCGGCCGGCGAAGATGCCGCGCTTGGCCCTCCCCATGACGACCTTATTCTCCGGCAGGCACTTCCTCACCGACTCCATCACCTGCGGCGGGAGAGCAGCGCCCCCGCCGACCTTTCGAACAATTTTCTTGTACATCTCCTGAGCACGGAACGACATCTCTCTCTCTGCTCTGCAAACGGAAATCGGGAGAGGGATGGATGACTCTGAAAGCAAAGGTTCAAGGGTGTTAATCGGGCCATACCTGATCGGATCTAAACCGTAGGAGAGACGGGCCGGGTCGGCTTGGACCACAAATCGGATGGGCTGAACCCAGTTCGGACCCGAACTCGCCTGGACTGACCGGGCTGGGTCCGGACCGGTTCAGGGTCGAGTCCAGGTTGGTCCAGTTTGGTTTGAAAAAAATTAAAATTTGAATTGAAGGAGGGCATTTGAAGGAAAAATTAAAATTTGAATTGAAGATTAAATAATTATGACAAAATTTATTAATTTAATTAAAATTAAAATCTGATATAATATTTTTTAAACATTGTATTAAATTAAATTTGGAAGAAAATTGACTATTCTTTCGTCTTCCGTCAAATTACTCCTCCTCCAGTATGTGTCGTCCATAGTAAAAGACTGAAAGTCCAGCTCATTAACGTCGACATCTCCATCTCTTATTTGGCAGAATCATGAACTTAGCATTCTTAAACCTACACTAAAACAATATTATGATGCTACTGTGGACACTGGACCATTAGGAGATCACGTGCTAAATAACAGAGGCGGATCTAAAGAGAGTCCAAAGGGGGCCACACCCCCCCCCCCCCCCCCCAATTCTTAATTTTTTCGTGTATTTTTTATAGATATATATTTGAAATATATGTGCGGTACTTTTTTTTTCACAGAAACTGCAAATATGTCCGGATAGATGGAATAAAAACTTGTAAATATTTCCAGATAGGTGATGATAGATTTTATACATAGAAACTTTTAAATGTTATAATGACTCCATATATAGCGGTCCACCAAATATTTAAAAACTAAAGATGTGATAAAATTGTTTTGAGATTTGATTTGATTACATCTATCTCAACATATATTTCAAAAATATTTTAGGCTTAATTGCACTTTGCTACCCTCAACTATTACCATTTTTCAACTTTGTACCCTAAACTATTTTTTGTAACAATTTGGTACCCAGATGTTATTTTGGACTAAAATGCCCCTACCCCTAACCCTCCCCCCCTGCACGCTCCGGCCGCCCCCCCTGCTCACTCCCCCCCCCCCCCGCTAGCTCCCCCTCCTGCTCGCTCCGGCCGCCCGCCCGCCCCCGCCTCTCCCCTAGGCCGCGGCAGCACGGGAGGAGGGGGGCTGGGGAGGGAGGGCGGGGCGGGAGGCAGGGCAGGGGGTGGCCGAAGCTAGCAGGGGGGGGCGGCCGGAGCTAGCGGGAGGGGGGGGCGGAGCTAGCAGGGGGAGGGGCGGCCAGAGCTAGCAGGGGGGGTGGCCGGAGTGGGGTAGGGGGTGGAGGGAAGGAAGAGGGAAGGGCATTTTCGGAATTTTTGAAAAATTAGGTATCAAGTTGAAAAAAAATAATAGTTGAGGTACCAATTTGTTACGAAAAAAAGTTTATGGTATTAAGTTGAAAAGGCGGAATAGTTGAGGGTAGCAAAGTGCAATTAAGCCAATATTTTATTAATTTTTTATTCTAAAACTACAATAATTAGTTTATTCCTTTCTCACAATTTTTACCAAAATAAGATAATGTACAATATTTCGTCAAAAAAAAATTGAACGCTTCTTTTATCCTCTATATCTCTCTCTCTCCTTCTCCCTCTCCTTCAATCTTGTTCCAGAAAAATCTAGCTTATCCCTTTCTCAAATTTTCTTTGCTTTTTGGCGGAGCGGCCATATTTTCTATTCCTGGTACGAGTCTATACTTTATTTTACAACGTTAATTAGATTTTTTTTTTCTTCATAAGTGATCTTAGTGATGCATGAAAGAATATTGTTTGCTATTTTATAAGTTCTACATATTAAATTGTTAATTTTTTGTAGTCATTGACAATCATGTTATTGTCTTTTTTTAGTTTCATGTTTGGATCTTATTTTTACAGGATTATTGTGAACTTGGTAATGAAATGGGAAAACATGTTACAATTGATAAGTTTTTTCAAAAGAAGAGAACAAATGAATTAGATTCGGCCACTCCAGAAGCGCCATTGTCATCCTCTAATAATGAGATTTTTCCATCTGAAATTCCTTCATTTTTTTTAAAAAAAGTTGAAAGTGTAGGAATTGATCTTAATTCATTAGAGCGTGACCCAGGATTACGTCGACATATATGGGAATACCCTCTTAACCAACATGATGAGATTCGTCTAGCTTATTTAAATTTGAAGCCATATCAACTTATACTTTCAGAATATCCATTAAATACAAATTTAAAACATCCTCAGAGATTTCAATCAACTTGGTAGAGTATTTTTCGTGGTTGGAGTATTCACCCGCAAAAGATAAAGCTTTTTGCTTTCCATGTTTTGTCTTCAATCAGCCATCCAGATTACCTAAAGAAACTGCATTTACTGTTGATGGATTTGAAAACTGGAAGAATGTTCGAAGTGGAAAATCATGTTCTTTCCTATGTTATACATGAAAAGATAATGTATTATCTGATGGAACTGGGGATTCCCAAGACCCTAATTTGGTGTGCGTATTGATCGATAGAAAGTTAAATAGATATAAACATGTTCTAACCCTTCATAGACGGAAACTAGAGTTCACGAATTATACCTGCGGTAGGAAGAAGACAACAGTTCCTAGTAATCTCGAGCAGTTAGGATCCCAAGATCTTCTGCACGTATTCCTTTTTTGGGTTGGACGTCGTGTGGGCGACGATCTCCCAACATTTTCTCTTCTTGACAGCCCTCCTTTTCTCTCCTTACGTGAATCACGAATTTCGAGAAAGGTTCTTATTTTTTATGAATATGACGGTCAGAGAATAAAGGATATATATATAAGGCTACGACAGGGACCATGAGGAGAAATTAGGGTTAGGTCTCCCAACGGATCTGGGTATCCCGCGTTCAGCCCGAACACACAACCCTGGCCCATTAACAATAGCTCGGTCCACTAAAGAGCTATTGTTACACTACCTTTCTAATCCCAAATTATGATTGTGGGCTCCTTTTATTATATGCTCGTTTGGCTTCCCATGTTAAGATATCGAATGTTCGTCGATCAAATTAAGTTACTGACAACTATATTGATCGACATCTTTTATCCTTAAGTAGTATAACTTAACATTATTTGTCATATCGGATATAATCCACCTGCAGAGTTTACATGATAATTCTTATGAGCTCCTTAAGGGGACATCATCAACCCGATGTATCGGGACATGTATTCCTTTTATAATCAACAGCCCATACAATGTTATTACCCAATTCATAGAGGTTGTTGACCCATAATGAATCTCACTCTTTTATGAGTCAAAGTAATGCATACTGCATATACATGTCTGTTATTATATCCGGATTAAGAGCACAAGCATCCATAATAACAGAGGTGTTTGTTCTCTTATGTAGTCAGTATAAAGAGAACAACCTCAAGTGATCATGTTCAATACATACAAAATGTACTAGTGTAAACATATAGTCATGATAGACTAATACCAGATTACACTACAACCTTTCCAATGGATTGTCCAAGTCTATATAGGTTGTGAACTATTTATATATTTCATAGGAAACTGATAATATGATCTTATGTATGACACCACACACCATATTATCTACAATATAGAACATCAGACACTTGCATTAACACTTGCAACAAATACAATATGCAAATATTTGCCGATATGATTCTCATTCAAAATTTAAGGAAATAAAGTTAATACAAAAGTGATGCTTTTAGTATATAACCCTAACATTATCAGCCCATCATATTGCTTAAGTCATGAGAATACTTAATGAACCAACCACAACACATATCCAAATTACTCGATACTTTTACTCCTAAACAAATTGAAAGTAATCTTCTTCGATTAAAGGCATCAATACATGTGATTCGGTTGCTTGCACTTCAAGGGGTTCCATTTAGAGGCCATGATGAGAGTTCTACTTCGTCAAATCGTGGAATTTTTTTTGAATTTTTAGATGTGTTGGGCATATAAAATAATAAACTTTCTAATGCAATGACCAAAGCTCCAAAAAATGTCAAGTATAGATCTCATGAGATTCAGAAACAAAATCTTCATGTGTTTCCAGTGAGAGTAAAAAATACAATTCGTGAAGAAATTGGTGATGCCAAGTATTGTCTACTTGTCGATGAAGCCCATGATGAGTCAAAGAAAGAGCAAATGTCCATCTATTGAGGTTTGTGTACAATAATAGATTCATCCAAGAACGTTTTTTGGGCTTATTCATGTACCCGATACCGTAGCTTTGACTTTAAAGGATGCTATATATTCAAGCTCAGCTCATTATAATTTGTATGTTCAAAATATTCGAGACCAAGGTTACGATGGGACCAGTAATATGAGGGGTGAGATCAATGGATTGTAAGCTTTGATTTTGAAAGATTCTAAATATGCTTATTACGTTCATTGTTTCGCTCATCGGCTACAACTGGCTCTTGTCGCAGCACCGAAAAATTTAACCCCCATTCATCATGTTTTTGATAAGTTGACTTCTATAGTTAATATTGTTGGTGCTTCTTGCAAGCGTAATGATGAACTGAAGAATGCTCATGTGGATGACAATGCCCATTTGATTGCTACTAATGAACTCGAAACATGACGTGGACTTAATCAGATCGACACTTTACAGAGGGCTGGTGATACGCGTTGGAGTTCTCACTTCAGATCATTGTCTTGCTTAATTAAGATGTTTAGTGCAGCATGTAAGGTACTGCTTATCATTATGGAAGATGGGCTTCCTTCCCATCGAGCAGATGCAACGTCTGTTTATGATGAAATTGTTATTTTTTATTTTGTGTTCATATTGCATCTTATGAAAGAGATTATGGAAATCATGGATATCCTTTGTCAGGCTTTACAAAATAAGTCTCAAGATATTTTAAACGCAATGCAACTTGTCTCATCTACAAAAAAAATTACTCCAAAAGTTCAGGGACGATAGGTGGGATGCTTTTCTTGCAAAAGTGAAGTATTTTTGTGAGGCTCGTAATATTGATATTCCAGATTTTAGTGCTCGTTATATTAATAGACGAGGTCGTGCCCGTCAATATCAAGATAATTTCACCATCGAGCATCATTATCGAGTAGACTTCTTCTATGCCGTGATAGATTCACAATTGCAAGAAATTAATAGGCATTTTAGTGAAGATGCGACAAAATTACTTATTATTAGTACAACTTTAAATCCTCAAGATGCATCGGAGTCCTTCAGAATCAAGGATATATGTAAATTAGTTGAAATTTTTTATCCTCAAGACTTTACAACCGATGAAAGAATGTAATTGAAGATGCAGTTGTTACATTACGAGCATAATATAGTCAAAGAGTCCGTCTACAAAAGTCTTTTAACCACTTATGAGTTGTGTCAGTGGTTGGTAAAGACTAATAAATCTGCTACATACGACCTTGTTTTTAGAGTGATCGTGCTTGTGCTTACTCTTCCAGTTTCCACCGCTATTATAGAACGATCATTCTCAGCCATGAACACCGTCAAAACTAGTCTTCGGAGCAAAATGGAGGATAATTTTCTCTCGGACGCATTGTTGGTTTATATTGAAAGAGAAATTGCTAAAAACGTGAGCATTGAAAAAATAATTGAAGACTTCAAAATTTTTAAAGAACGTCGAGTTCTATTTAAGTAGAGATTTGTATTTGACTAGTTATCATTTATTTTGAATATATTTTATGAACAAAATTTTCCTTCCTTTTTTTGCATCACTTTGGAAATATTGACTTTGCTTTTTTATTTATTCTTATTCGAGTTCATTTAAGAATTTTTATTTACAATCAGCACGGCCCCGCCAGAATTTAAATCCTGGCTCCGCTCTTGCTAAAGAAGAAAGTATAAGATAAAAAATTTACGTCTTTTCCACCATTATAAAATGGAAAATTGCGATCCAGAATCATCATCATAAGAATTTAAATATAAGCACAATTTTTGAATTGGTAGGAAAGATTGTTTTTGTTTCTTCTTTTGTAGTATACTTTTAGCATGAGATAACTTAGACATTATATTAGAGCTGCTACTAACTTGAGTCGTTGTACCGGGTCTGCTTGATACAACTTTTTTTTTTATACAAAGAAATTGAAGATCTAAATTTTCTTTAACTTCTACTTTTAAGCTACCTACCTCAACATTCATTTTGTCATGATAATCGTCTAACAATATAAATACACTATCTAATTTAATTTTAAGATCTAAAAAATCGCAGCTAAACAATATAAAAGAGGTATTTTATGTCAATATTAAAAAAATATTTCTATTTTAGAAATGACATAGTCAAAATCAGAAATATTTCTGTATTTTGCCAATAAATAATAAATATTAATAATTTATGTTAAAACTAAATGAGAAGTTGGATAATGAATTTCGGATAAAATACATGTAATATTGTAAAATAATTACAAAAATTCATAAATTGAAGTAGCAACTAACCAATCATTCTGAGTTATTTGGCAATCGAAACTTGGATTAACATTAACATAGTGTGTAATAACATCTCTAAATTTAATTCAAGATTTCAACATCAAATAAGTAGAATTTCATCTATGTGGGACATCTCTAACAAATCTCTTAAATGTCAAACCATATTGTTCACATAAAGTATTAGACTCTTGTTGTCTACTTGCAAAAGTGTTTAAACTAATTAGACATGATCTAATACTTTTTAAACTTGCTTGAAAAAAAAACAACTGAAGGCATTCTTGCACAATTAAATTAATAATATGACATGTACATCTTATATGACAAAGTTGTCCATCTAGTATGGCAAAAATTGAGATTTTTAAATACTAATACAAGAATTGTTATTAATAGCATTACCAAAAGAAACTGAACTTCTTTTAGTGAATATCATACTCACGTAAAAATTGCATAATAGCTCCACCAATTGTAGAGTCAGTATTGAAAATTCCAATGGTCTTAGATAAATAATTCTTTTTTGCAAAATCTATTTTATATCTAAATAATGTGTCGTGATACAAATAACGTATAATTTTTTTTACTAGTCCATATATCAAAAGTTAAAGAAAATTTACTAATATTTACAAAACTTTCTTTCAAAGTTACCTTTTTCTTTTTGATTTTTTTTACAGCTCTTGCTCTAATATTAAATATAGAAACTTTAGTAAAACAAGAATTAAGAGTATTACTTGCATAATCATAATATGATTCTCTCTCTCACCTAATATAAAGGGTTGTTCATCACAAATAATATATTTTGTTAGCTCAATTTTGTTACGAGCAACAGAGTAAGTAAAATTTCCTATGGAAGATACTCGAGGACTGATGCTTAACTGTGTTTGTCTAGCATGTAATGTGTCCTTACCAAAACAACTTTCCTAGTATTTCTTTAAAGTGCTCGTGTCATCAGTTTGTTTCCATTAGTTTTTTGCATTTCTTGCATTGTGCACCTATAGCTATTGGTCTTCGGTCTTTTGGATCTAAAACTTGGTTTCCTCAGTATCAGTGACAACTAATTTATCAAAACATTCTCATCAAACTAATTTTTTTCTAGTTGAAACATTAGTAGCCATACTTCTAACTTCTAGAGGTAAAATTTGTATCGGTGGCACAAAATCAGGTTTTATAGGAGTATTATCATAAATAAAATTATTATAATAATTATAACACTCATAGGGGTGGTTAGAACTACTAGCACCATTAGGATCCATATTAAAAAAATGTAATGTTTAGAAAAAGAATAAGAAGGGAGGGAAGAATTTTTTCCCAAAAAGGAAAAATGGAAAGAAAACAACTAATACAAAAATAGAGAGGGAAGAAAACTATTTTTTAAATATTAAAAATTACTTGAAACCTCAACTTGAACTAGCTTTCAAATTTTTTTTTGCAGCTTTATGGTGGTGGATCAAGTTGAAACATGCATAAAATTATACTTTAGCCTCCAAAAAATTACACTTCAGTCTCCGGAAACTTGGTACTTCAGTCTCCAGAGTGTATGTTTCAATTTTCAGAAAATTGTTTGCTTATTACTATTGCAAGAGAGGAAATAATGTTGCTGTAAATTTAGAAGAATTATGCCTTATTTATAGGAATTTTTAGGTGCCAGTTATCCCTAATATCCTTAAACTATTGTTATTATAAGAGTATTTGGTCATTTTTAGCAAAATGATCAAAATGTTGGGCGCGTGGGGAAGCGTTTGCCAACCTACCAGACCAAAACCAACCCCAGTCTAACGGACACCAAGCACAAGATGAAGACAAGTATATGGCGGTGATGTATGTCACTTGGACAAATTCCAACCTTTAATAACTCAGATAAAATTACAAGATTGACAGAACGCACGTTGAACCCTTTGCCCAAATAGGCTCAACCCCCTCACCACTCTAAAAAAACAGAAAATTACAGTTGAGATCACTCACCAACTCGTACCAATCTCCCTAACCGAAGTTGACGACTCCTCGATTAGATCTTCTTCTTTCTTCTGTCTTGGATGACGAAGTCCTAAGAGCAAAGTATGAACTTTCTCTTAGATTTTCTTATGGACAAGCACCCCGAATCTCCACTTTTGTGCTTTGTGCTTATTCTTTGTGCCTCCACCCTCACCCCATATATATAGGATGAAAAAAAAATCCTATTTTAGGTCATAATATGATTTCTTCATTAGGAAGCCCTCAAATAAGAATCCTATTACACCTAAAATAGCTCATCAATTATCCTATTTTAGATCATAATAGGATTTCCTAAAATAAGAATCCTATTATATCTAAAATAGCACAACACTAATTATGGACATACAAATCTAATCAAATCTAATATTTAATAAGATTTGGATTCCACAAGTATGTTGTTACCAAATCTAGACTGGACTCTAACAATCTTCTCCTCCAGTCTGATGAGAGGGTATTGACCCTATGGGTCCTCAATTGGACTCCATGCCTGTCGTCCCACGACAGAATTCCTGCTCTCCTATGCTATTGATCTTCGATCCCCCGAGTTGCTTTGCATCTTCCTTTGTCTCCAGCTCCTGGTCCGTCACGTCGACGCTAGCTGCCATGCGTAGCACCTCCTACACCACTGGGATCCTGTCGATATCAATGACACGACCAAGACCGAAGTCCCTGATGATCAGCCTCACCGTAAGTCTTGGTTGCTTGTCCCCGACTTCCGTCTACCACCAGAAAGTGTTAACGTTCCGACGAGCTTCTTCACCATTGGTTGGTCCAACCAAGCGGACGGTGCGGTTCTCACAAGATTCGAACTCCTGAACCTGCCCATCTTCGTGTTCGAACTTGAAGCTTTCCCGTACACAAGCGTCCTCGAACAAAATATTACGTACTGTGCATGCCGTCGATGACCCACAGCTCTCCTGTCACGACCCATACCCTGTTTATGGGCACGAGGACGTAGGTACGTCCAGCCTATGCCGCAGTGTCGGATGTAGAACACTGTATAGGTCATCTACAATATCTAGCATTTATCAATATGAAATATAACCGTGTCGTCTCCGTATGGAGGAATAATATGACATATCAACTATACAATCTCAATCACAAGGCTAAAGGAAGATAGAGCACGATATTGGAAATAAAGATAAAGGAGGATAAACTGAATAAATAGTAAAGTCGTCAACACATGAGTTTTGATGTCTAAAACAATAATACATATCCTGGATAAACTAATAAATCTAAAATCCATATTCGGAATAATCCGATATAATATGAAATACTAAGGACACTAAGCTACTTCTAAGGCACTCTCTACGGGGCTGGATCCTCCTCAGATTCCTGTATGCAACCCTCGTATGCCCCCTGCTCATAGTGGGTAGGACAATCATCTAAAGCATCTAAAAAATATTATCCAGTCAAGATTGAAGAGAAGTACAACTCAAATAGCAATTCCAGTTAATTGACAAGCACTATGAAATGTAAATAATAATAAAATACTTGATGAACAGTTTATAGAGACAAGGTACAAAGAAGAGACAAGGTACAAAGAAGAGACAAGTGATTATGGAGCAACAGATGTATGGGGAGAACATATGAAATGTAAAAGTAGACAAATATATAATAAAGAGGTAAACCTGTCATGCAAGTATACAACTAACAGTCCAGAATATCTATGTCTGATACCAGTATTTTGAAATACCAGGTTGATATGTGAATGACTAGAGTGTGATATCCGACAAACCATACACGTCCGTGTGTGGCCGCTATTATTTTAGTAAGACCATGGGATAGAAAGGGAATGTTCAAATATCTCCTAGGTATTTCCCTGCCTGATAGTACATATGGATCCAAGTCTCGACACGTATTCCAATAATCAAGAGTAGATACATTAGTCCAGTAATTTATTAGTCCATTAAAGAATCAATAGGCATGAAACTACGTATCTCAAGTCAAGGAATCCATACAATACCAGTCCGTGTGACCATAGTGTTGAAATCAAGATAGAACACTAGTATAAACATGCATCATAGGAAATATCAATACTAAAAACTATCAGAGAATGTACTCGCCTGTTGTCTTGACCAGTATATGATTTGAGGCCCAAAGTGGAGTCACAAGACCTATAGATGAGATATACATATGTTAAATGTTTTTAACAGTGTTAGACTTGGTTTTCTAGGGTGTGATATACAATCTAGGTCAAATCTAGGTCAAGTGTTCACAGTTGACTTTTAGTCAAATGGTTAACCCTGGTCAAGCCCTAGTCAAATCAAAGTCAATCTAGGTTAGGTTGACCTATTTCAATATTTAGACATATGATGTTCCTAGTATGTAACCTCACATTCATAGGCTAACACCCTATCCCTTGAACAAACAGGTGGACAGCTACCTAGATTTCCTTCACACATATATCCCTTTACAAGACAAACACCCATGACACTATACATTAGATACACACACACACACACACACACACACATATATATATATACGCTTTACTTTAATTTCCTAACCTACTGAACTGTTTAGGGAAGAACTTCCCAAATCCACTGCTGCTATGCCCTGCAGGCAACTAATGCAAACCTTGCCAAGCAAGGCCAAGGCATTTGCCCTGTTGCCCAAGCATATGTTGCTGCTGCCATGTTTGCCAAACAAGCCACATGCCTAGCATTCACTGATACTAACTTAGGATACTAGCAAACTTAACTCAAACCTCACTTAAAACCACTCTAGACACTCACTAAACAAGCACACACACACACACACACACATCCTTCCTCAGGACACTCCCTCACAAGACCTATTCTTCAATTATAGGCCTATGGCCAAGTTACTAAATGGCCAACCCGAGCCTTGCAACCAGGGAAATCCCTTTCCCTCTGCCTACCTGTGTGTTAGTTCACACTCACCCTCAATATACATAGGCCAAAGGCCTTTCAATCCTACTGATAATAATATAACACCCACGTACACACTTAGCTCTGATACATATGTATCAAAACTGATACATGCTCACTCCTCACATTAGCTAGCCTCCACTGTCAAGGACAGTCCATGGACTCTCAAACCAACACATGAGCCACACTCTCAAGTGTCTCCAAACACACATACAAATATATACAATGTATTCAAATATAGGATTGATACTTATCCCTATACCCAAGCTCCCCCTACCTTTTACTGCTGCTATCCACTTGCTCAAGCAAGTTGCTGCTGCACCTATCTCCCTTTCCTGTCCTATTTGCCAATACCACACTCATATTTCACTCCTAACACTCTCACATGAACACCAAGACAAAAGTAACCTGCTAAATTGTAAAAGAACCAAAGGAAACAAATACATAATAATCTCTCCTTACAAAACCCCAACAGAAGAACCTAAACTTCAAAGAAGGACAGAGTTGGCATCAAGAGATTGATACCTGCAACCATTACTGATGCAATGTGGCTAAATCTCCTCACTAATCCCTGGCCATTGGCCTGCACAGAGAGGAAAACTCCCTCATAAGATGCTTCTAAGAGCAGCCAACCCTTCCCTCTAATTCCCATCCCCTATACACACTAGGATACCTCTCACTCCTATTTCTGATTACCTTGCCTACACTTACACTTACTGATACTCAAGTGAGTATCACAAACTCTCCACTGCACTTCCTTTCCCTAATCACACTAATCCCCCTTCTCCTTATATTCATTGGCCAAAGGCCAAATAGCCTAAGGCCACACATCACTAATGGCCTAACACAGGCTTGCCTATCCTCACTCAAACACTACACACACACAAACCCTCACTATAACTCTAGCACCAACACACTTCACTTGATTTCCCCCTTCCTTCTCAATACTTGGACTTACACTTTTATTAACCATCACTAGATATCTATATCCAAGTGTATCCCACAATCACATTTACATATATATATAGACAGACATATCTGATAACACTCACACACATATTGCATTCACATATACCTCTGTTTCAAGAACTCTTCTATAGGCTTCCTTTGCTACCCTACTATACACATCAGTACAAACACTTGCCTGACCCCCAACCTTACATCCTACTGCCAAGATATACTCAAAATCTGGGACTGACACTTGGTCTTGACCTCAAAGCCTATGGCTAGAATGATATAGGCCAATGGTCAGATAGCCTACTGCATTACCTCTACTGTCAAGACAAACCAGACTAAACCATCACTGCAGGCCACACTTGGTCTGCTCAGGCCTGGCCAAATGGTCTGGCCACTCCAAGTTCCTGCACATCCCCTCTCAAGGCCAACAACTTAAATAGGAACCCCCAACTCTTCCTACTGTTATGCATTCATATATATGGGATGCTTACAAGACATATACATCACATACAACTATATACACTCTACTCTCAAACTCTAATTCGAATACCTATAAAAAACTCTAATACACAAAGATATCCACTCTACAGGAACACTGATACCTCAAATACAACACTCCTAAACTACCCACATGCATGTCTACACATACCTTAAACCCCTGTGCACTGGCTTATCCTGCCTGTGTAGGGAGCCACCACCATCTAGGAGCTAATCTCCCTGCTACTGCTACTGCTACTATTAGTTCCTGCCATGACCCACTGCCCTCTATACAAATAAGTGTATAGACACCCACACAAACCTATATACCTATGACATACATATACATATAATGCCATTGACATATACACATGCCTATACTTACATAGACACTTGGAAAATCATAATAACACCTATCCCAATAGCAAAACAAACCAAACATACATCTAAAACTGAAAACAGAATTAATATAGCCTATTAGTCATTTTGACAAACACTTGGTGGGCAAAACTTGTAGTCTCCCTTAAATGGACACTAAACCCTTTCTAATCATCACTACAGGACTCATTAGGACCTCAATCTACTTCCTATGGGTCATGGGAGGGGTCTCCTATATGAATGCATAAATTTTAACCATAGAAATGGAAGTTTAGAGGGTTATACCTATGTAGGAAGAAGCCTACACCAAGCTCCACGAAATTGAGAAAGATGGATGAAGAAAGAGCTCTCCAATCCTTGCTAGAGCCTCCACCAAGCCTCCTTGAGCTCCCCTAAGCTTTTGCACCACAAAGGGAAGAAAGAGAAGGCAATTTGGAAGAGGATGGATTGAAGAAATGAGTGAAAACCCTAAGGGAATGGTGGCTGCCATTTGGGGGTTTATGGGGTTTAAATAGGCAATAGACAAGCTCTAACTCTTCATTACACTTAGTATTAGGTAGGTCCTTAAGTGGGCTAAGTGGTTTGGCTCTAATTAAGGCTTGTTGTCAACCTACTCATGACTAGAGTCTAATTAATCAACTAATTAGTCAAGTCAAATTAAATGGGGGTCCACCATGTCTAATGAATAAGCTAGTCGACTAATAAATACAACCATCATATTTAAAGAAAAAAAATACACTAATTGTGAAATGACAAAAATACCATTGCTCTAGAAAAGTGGTAGTGATAAATCTCCCACCCAGAAAATTTCGTCCTCAAAATTTAAGTTGATCATACTCTTCTCTAGGTCAAACTCTCGTCAATCATGGTCCAAAATCTATTTAAATAATACACACCATCATGGTCCTATTGGTCGTGATATCACGGTCTCAATCAGGGTTACTATACTATCTATCACAGCACAAAACACAATCTAAGAGGTGCTATTGAAACATACAACAAGATGGAAAGACGAAACAAGAACAGAAAGACAAACCTGTTAACCCATCTGTCAACCCCCTAATTCATTAAAATATTTAAATTTAGTTTTGTGTAGAAATTTGTGCTAAAATACATGTATGCATAATATTAGGAGTGTAATGCATAGTATGGATATAAGTTTATATGTATATATGTATGTGTGTACGTGTGGATTTATTAAGGTGTATATATTTATATATACATATATGTGTATATAATTATATCTAAATTATTGAATTATTGAAAAGAGTTTTTTTAATTAGAAATAATAAATAAACTAGAATTTAGATATTTAAATAGAGTAGTAATAGAAAAATAGAAAATAGTTTTAAAAAAAGAATTTCTAATAAATAAAAAGAAATAAAAAAGAAAAAGAAAAAGAAATGAAAAAGAATAAGAAATGAAATGAAAAAGAAATGAAAAGAATAAGAAAAGAAATGAAAAAGAAATGAAAAAGGAAAAGAATAAAGAAATAAAAAAGGAAAAGAAAAGAAAAAGAAAAAGAAAGCAACAGCCCACCCACTTAAGTGGGTGCCCCCCCCCCCCCCCCCCTCTCCCTTGCTTGCTGCAAGTAGCAGCAACCCAAACCGTGAATACCAACCCGTGGGTTCACATAATAGCATTATTACTAATCCTAGTATTACTAGGTTTTGCCTTAACTTGCTATATAGATAACTTCCTCTACAGACCTCGAAATCCTAGACTTCCAAAACAAAAATTACGGCAGAACATACCCTCTTCGCCTATGAGTTTGTTTCACCAGCGACGCAGTTGTGTGTGCGACGAACGGAACATCGAAAGTCAGTCCCTCGTCATCCACGGAGCAGTTTTTCCACTCAAGGTACCCTACTTCCCGACGACGTAACTTTTTACTCGTAGCACCAATTTTTGATCCGTAAGATTTTCTGGAAAGTAGACTTGACCCTCTTTGATAACCTCCAGATGTATTTTGACATAACCATCTAACTGGTTTGAAAAATCGAACCAACGTTAGCAAAAATTCTATTTTTCTGGACTGTTAAATTCAATTCTAAACGAAAACTTGTCGGCCAATTTTCTTGCTGTGCATTAAAGACTTGTAGAAACTAATTGAAAACAGTAAAATACAACATAATCGAGATCGCAATGCATCTTCTGGATCGTCATTTTGATTAACGTGTAAAAAGTAAATTGATATTGAAGTTGGAGGAAAAACTGTGTTATCTATAAAATTTCTGAAATTTTCTCGATACGGCGTGCGCCTCGACAAACCGGACAACATGGTCGCATGCTATACGCATCGAAAGGCACGTATGGACATTGCCAACATGTGGTAACTGTCAGAACTCAGTTTCGTCGCGTGTGTGCGAAGAAATCAGTCTGTATCCGTCAAGATACCCCCGTATCGCCAATTTGCAAACATCGCCCTAACTTCGTGTACGGTCGTCAAATCGAGACGAAACTTAAGCCAACAGGTCCGAATAAAAATTCTGGTCATGTGTGCCAAGTTTGGTTCGATTCTGAGAAGGTCGACCGGAACCCCTTTTTGGTAGGCCTGCGACCTACTCAAACGGGCGATTTTGTACGCGACTCATCGAAATCCAAAATTGGACATACCGTTGAGTTCCTCTCCTCAAACAAAATCTGTAGACATATAGTTTGATGACTTTAGAGACCATATACTTTGGCACATGTTTCGGTGCAAAGCGGGTCTAACAGCGGATATCGTTTTGACCCGAAATTAAGATTTTGCCCCTGTTCCAGAATTAGACTTTTGGACAGGCGTTTTCTAGGTATATCTTATACACCGATTATGTTTTCTATGTTTGTTTCAGCGTCCAAAATCGTTTGGAGATTATGACGTTTCTTGGCTGACATTGTTATTTCCTAGACTTGCCACTTTGCACTATCAGGCAAGATACCTTGCCACTTACTCTGTGATTTACATATCCTTATTTTTAGTTATTATTTTCAGCATTTCTTATTTGTTGTTATCATAAAACTGTGCGTCCAAGTCACACTTGGGTGCAAGCGACCTTGTCGGTCGTTTTTCTCGCTTTTTATTTATTTTTCTTCCATTGACTTAGTCTAGTGACCACCCCTTTGTTGATAAGGTATTGGTATATCTCATGCGGCCTTGACACATACTTTATCATGTGATGTGAGTCACATGTAGGATACGTACTCGCGTAGTCGGCCGGCCACCGATACGTATGAGGCGTACGACGGTTAGGAGTAACTGCCAATAGAATTGCATGCTAGTAGACCTGTCAGTTGCTAGAGGTTTCTATGAGTCATGGATGTGACCCTACTAGGCATTGGGTGGGGAGAACAGTTCCTTAACGTATGGGTGTCACCCCCAGTTTTCAAAAACATGGGTATTTTTGTCATTTTACATTTTTTTGAATATTTTTAAAATTTATTTTATTATTTATGATATTATTTTGGGGTTTAAATTTATTTTATTATTTATGATATTGTTTTGGGGTTATTTGAGTCTGGTTCGAATTTCAACTCAATCCGACTTGAAACGGGGACCCGGGAGGTAGTTTGACTCTAGTGGGACCCACACACTAGTTAGGCATGGCCCACATGATATTAATTTTAGTTCACATGATATTAATTTTAGTTAGTAGTTAGACTAATTATTTATGGATAGGTTTAGTTTAATTAGAGACTTAAAATTAGACTAAATTAACCTCAACCTTTAACCCATTCCTAATTTAAATCAAATAGATTAGTGTAGGGCATTTTGGACATTCAAATAGGGGACACCTCACCCTTTTTTGGCAGCCACCTATGGGGGGGGGGATAAGGAGTGAGTCACTCCTTCATTCATTTGTTTTCATCCACTTTCTCTCTCTTGTTCTTCCCCAAATTAATTTAGAGATGAACCTTCATTGATTTCAACTCCAAATCAACCCTTTCTTCCACCAAATCTTCTTTATTTCTCTTTTACTCCATGGTTAGAGGGTGCTAGCCAAGTTTGGAAGGATTCGGAGCTCGTTCGTGTCCTTTTAGAATCTCTACGTGTCGGTGTCGTGTCGGAAGAATTTTTCTTTGAATCTCTCTCCCGGAAGGTATAATCTCTCCTTTAATCCATCCCTACATGCATATAGGAATATTTTGAACCCATAGGAATGACACTAATGGTTGTATCTTCATTTGTGTCCATTTCGTGTCCATTTGGAGGTCATAGGAGTGTCCTTTGTGTTGTGGTTGTGTCCATGTGGGAAAACCACAAATTTGGACACACTATGTGTTGTTGTTATGTATGAATGAATTATTACATGTTTAATCTCATATTTGTGTATTGGAGATGTGTTCTATAGTGTCTCATATATATATATATATATATATATATATATATATATATATATATATATATATATATATATTAGTGTAGAGAGTGAGTTCTTTATATATTATGTTATATACTTGTGTTTCTTTTGTCTCAAACTACCTAAATTCGTCATAATTTTTATTCACGTTTTTAATAGCTAGAGCAACTTAGAAATGCCATAACTTTTAGCTCATAACTCCAATTAACCTCCCGTTTTTTTAAAAGAAGCGTATTGAAGTTAGCTTTTCAAATATATATTTTAATAAGCCAAATTCGTTCTAAAACTTTCTGTAAAATTATTTGAGTGTCAGCTGTACGAAAGACGAACGCGTTTCGGTGTTTTCGCGATTCCGGGAGCTTCCGGACACGAAAATGTGATCCGTTTAAAGTTTCGGAAAGCTAACACGAAGAGCTAAAACATACTTTAATCCTAAAATTTAGTGAAGGACCAATTGGTATAGTATTGATTTTAAGTAGAAGAGTGACTATACGATATATGCATTTTATGAGCCTATGTAGTATGGATATTAAATGAATATAGAGTATGTAATGCATGATATGTTAGATGAATGAAATGATATATATATATGATATAAATTCTCTTATTAATGTATATATATGGTTGAATGCAAGCATATAGAAATGCAATTAATATAATGCATAAATGCATGAATGAAAGAATGATATACAATGTATACATGAAAATATATAATGAATGCTAGATATGAATGTAAGACATATATGTAATGATAGATATGAATGCATAATGTATAAATATTGTAATACAATATATAATGATAACATGTATGGTAATGTAGAGTATATGATGCAAGCATGAATGAATGGAAGAAATACATATATATAGGTAATATAGAATGTAATATATGAATGCAAGCATGCAAGATAATGTATTGTATCCATATATGATGTATTCAACTTAAAGATAATGTAATATATGAAAGGAATGAATGATAATATATAACATGATATGTAAGGTAATACAAGATATGAAACATATGATGTGTGCATGTTTGTATGTCTCTATGTTAATATATGAAATGATAAGAATATAAGTATGTATGTATGTATGTATGCATTTCTATAAACTGAGTTAACCTATAACCTTTTACACACATTCATTCATACACCCTTTGACATCATGTATCCCATGTCACATACACCTACCTATCACTGAATTTTAGAACATTAACACATATCCTTTCACACATATCAAACACACACATACTCACTTACTCTTTTACCTCTCTTTCTCTCTCTCTATATATATATGTATGTGCCTATATATATAGCTTTCCTATATATATCTATGTATATGAATATGTGAATGTGAATAATATATATACATTATATGACTAAGTTTGTGTGCCTTGTTAGCTTATGGTTTAGTTTTGTGCTTAGTTTAGCAAGTGACTTAGGCTATGAGTTAGTAGCTATCTTGGATACTTGATTTGCATATACTTAGTTTGTTTAGACCTAGAATTGACTAACCTAGACTAGTTGACCATTGTTGACCCAACCATAGCTAGTTTGACCACAGTTGACTAGAGTTGACCTAGTTTGACTTTATAGTTGACCAAAGTTGACTTTGACCTAGATTGACTTAGAATCATGTAGATTGTATGATAATTTCAATTACCATATAACTTGAACATCTTGTAACCTGTATTGCTTTAAATAGGACTCTGTGGCTTCAGTTGGACCCCTATAGTTATCAGCTGTTCAGGTTATCAGACGAGTAGATTCTCTGATCATTTCATATCCTGCTTAGAATTATTTCCTGTATTAAATTACTTTACTTGTTACTGTCATGTTGGTCACACGGATTGGTACTATATGGATCCCTTCTTGAGATGTTATCCTTAGGGAGCATCGGGTACTACATGTTCTGTGCGTTTCACTTACATGGCGTATCACTATGCTTCATTGGTTCTTCGATCACTTGTGACATATACTCTTATGATCACAGAGTCTTCCTGGAATCCTTATCCCATTTATTGGGTCTCCTAGAATTTCCATTTATGGGCATCCATGTATCACCCTTCGGGGGCCTTTGTATGAAATCATAACATAACCTGGCTGGATCCTTGTGTATTGATTGGGGGTATGGGGGAGTAGAAGTGGACATGTGAATAATACCCAAGTAGTATCTCATCAGAATCATTCCGTAGTGTCTTATCAGAATTATCCCATGCCATTTACATGTCTATATTGTACTCTGACTCACTAGCCACTGTTAGTTCTCTATTATAGTAGATATTTCTATTACAGCTCTCTCTGTTTACATACTGCACTTCTTTCAGTACCTGTATCTTACTTTACTGCATGATTATATTTTCTAACCTGCTATGATCTGTTGAGATGTACTGTACTCGCTCCAGTCCTGACTGGACCTGTTGATAAATTTTACAGATAGCTTGGAGGTTGCCTGCTAGCCTAGAGGAGACACAGTAGAGGTTGTATAGATAGCTAGGGTTTTGCTCATAGTTTATTTCAGTTGCCTTGAGTTGTATTTGTGGATTACTGTATTTGAGTTTTGAGATGTATTTCTGGGTTTATGTATCTTAGACACTTAGACTTCTACCTGCTGTATCTCTTTTGGATTTTATATTTTATCTATCTTCCATTATGTTCTACCTTAGATGTGATTGAGTTTACATTCTACTATGTCACCCCCATTCGGGGAGTATAAACTGCTTAGCCTTATACTGTTAGATGCTTGAGACCTAGGACAGCGTTCTACCGCCGACACTGCGGCGTAGGCTGGATGTACCCACGTCTCGTGCCCTTATTCTAGGGTGCGGGTCGTGACACGTTTTTAGTGGTGGCCTATGCAGGTCGAGTTTGTGTAGTAGTATTCGAACTAGAGTACCACTACAGCCTGCAGTAGGATTAGGATATATTTTGAAGGTACTCAATCACAGTTAGGAACCCTTGAGAGATTCCTGGGATGACCCTTGAGAATCTTATTTTAACTTCGATTTGAAAACTCTTCTTTTTTTGATTTGATTTATCTTTACTTTATGTTGTTGAGTTTGATTTTGATGGATGATTGTTGAATTTTGAATCTTGATGATAGCTGTTGCATCCGAGTTTGTATTTTGATAGATTTTGTTCATTTTTGAATTTTGGTGTTCGTTGATAAATTTGATTTTTGGGTATTCATTGTTGATTTAATTTAATTTTTGGCAAGATGAAATTATATGGGCTAGGTCATCTATGTTATGGAATCTAGTCTTCTATAGTCACATTAGCCAGCATGGTGAGGACATATAGTCTGACTTTGGATATATTTCTCGGGTGTGGGAATTTATGGTTTTCGCAGCCAAGCTAGCGGTACCGCAAAAATATTAAATACCATGATTCTAGAGATATGTGCATAAGTCGAGGACTCTGTGATTATCGTAGCCTTGCTTACTAGTATGACGAGGATTTAGAGTACCATAATTTTGGATAGACGCATATGATTATCAGATTGTACCTTAATTGTTCTTGAACATGTTTTCTCTACTTTTGTTGCAGTCCTTCAAAAAAAGAATTATTAATTGTTTTATTTTGTTTTGTTTTGCCTCTCATTATTTAACTTAGGAGTAGCTAGTTGTTTTTATAAACCTTGTGTAACTTCTTACCATAAATTTCTTCTTAATACAATGAATCAATGATTTTGCTAGACCTTATCTTGGATTTGATAATTTAGCTCTGGGTTTCAAAATGGTTCTTCTTTAAACAGATAAGCAAAACAGATTTTATCGTTATTTCTTTCTTGCTATTATTCTTGTATTAAATAATAATTAAACTGTCTTGATTTCGTCAATCACCTACTTTGTAATCATGGTAGGAATCTAAATGTTGGTCTTAACGTAGAATTAAATTTTTATATTGGGACATGTGATTATATATATGAATATATATAGCAGACACTTTGCCTGACACGTATGCATGCTACACTTGATTTCCACTTATCTGAATACATATTAATATGTCGTTAATGTTTAAAATTTCAAAACCCCAATATTTCTGGTTCTCTGCCTTTTTCTAGCTTAAATTCGTATTTTTTTATAAATTTTATGTTATTAGTTTTGTCTACATAACTACACATGTATGATATATACATGGTTTCAATTCTTAAAGAAATTGGTTAAGTTGTGTTAAAATTTCAAATATGAGACTATGTGCAAATTAACTCTTAATACTGTATTTTAAACGTTAGTTCAATTTGCTGTTTTTAAATGTAATATTTGAGCTATATACTTTGTAGTATGTAGGAATATAATGTTAGGTTTCATATTCTTACATGTTAGGTTGTGATAAACATTGAGTTGGTTTTGATGTTCAAATTTTTCCAAAATCCTGAAAACTGAATACATGTTAACATTTTCACATTGATTTCAAATGTTTAGTTCAATTTCAGATTTAATATGTAATATTGAACTGTATGCATAGCTAGACGTATGGATAGTATGTTAGGGTTTCTTCTCTATCATGTTAGGATGTGTTGGGAGCATTGAGTTAGTTGTGATGTTCAAACCCCTAAATCTAAAACTGTATTATGTTAATATTACACTTGTTTAAATGTTAGATTACTTTCAGATTTTGTATGTAAATGCTGAACTAAAACTGGGTTTAACCTTTCAATACTAAGCTATAACCTTGTACAAGGACACACACACCCCCCTAACTTAGTATACACTGCCATGTAAACCTAACCCTTTCCCCTCTATGTTATGTTTATATATCTATATATATATATATATATATATACGTATATGTTATAATGTATATAGATACATAACTAAATCTCTACCTTTTTATATATGTATATTGTTAGCCATGCATGTTATGAGTAAATAGGTTGTGTATTGTAGATTGTTTAACCAATATGCCATGAGTAGTGTAACTGGATAACTATTGTTTTAAAACCCAAATCCTCATATACACTTTCATGTATATTTCACGCACACACATGCCTACTAGCTAACCATATGAACATGTCCATATACACCCATACACACACGAACCATATAACATTTACATAATGCTAGCTTTTCTCTCTCTAACACACTCTCTATATATACATATTGTGATTGGATTTCCATGCAATTGACTTTCATTCTTTAACTTTTGATTTTGATTTTTCTTTGAATAGTACCCCTTTATAGATAATTGGTAGTTATCTTATTTTATTTTCTGATAAGTACCAGTTTTTATATAGGATGGTAGACTGCCATACAGTTTTGATGATTTGTTATTTCTGTATCTTTTTCAGTTTAACACCCCCGATTGCTTATATGTTTGATACCCTATGGCCATTTTGGTTAGCATGACTAGTATACCTAGATGAGACTTTCACTACCACCGTATGCCATGACCCTGTATGTCGTCCTTTTAAATCGTATGATTATTTAAGTTCTGAGACTTTGATTATGGGAGGGGGGGTTGACCTAGAAGGAGTATGAACATTTTAATTTCGAGGATGAAAATTTTCTAAGGTGGGTAGTCTTGTAACACCCAGTTTTCTAAAATGAGAATAATTTTAAAATTTTGTAATTTTAATCATTTATTGATTTGACATTTAAATCATGATATGATTTTTGGTAATTTTTAAATCATTTTAAAACTATTTAAAATCATGACTTGTGATTTTGATGTTTTGCTAGTGAAACCCTAGAGACTGTTTGACCTAGAGCCTAACCATGTGATTAGGATATTTTAATGTCATTTCTGGCCTAAGAATATTTTGCATTTGACCTCTTTGAATTATTTTAATATTTATTGCGTTGGTGATTGTTGATTTTGACTTTGATAGGTGTGATTTTGTGATGGTTTTGCGTCCGTATCGGACACGTATCAGTTTTTATTTACAAATGTTTGATGTGCCTCAAGGAGATTTTTTTATTGCTGATTTTTTTTAAAAGTATTTGAATGAGATTGTTTTCTACATGTGTTTTCGGTGATTGCTTTGTTTTAATTTCGAGGACGAAATTTTTAAGGTGGATAGATTTGTCACCTCCAGTTTTCAAAAACAGGGGTATTTTTGTCATTTTACATTTTTAAATATTTTTAAAATTTATTTTATTATTTTGGGGTTTAAATTTATTTTATTATTTATGATATTATTTTGGGGTTATTTGAGTCGGGTTCGAATTTCAACTCAATCCGACTTGAAACGGGGACCCGGAAGGTAGTTTGACTCTAGTGGGACCCACAAACTAGTTAGGCATGGCCTACATGATATTAATTTTAGTTCACATGATATTAATTTTAGTTAGTAGTTAGACTAATTATTTATGGATAGGTTTAGTTTAATTAGAGACTTAAAATTAGACTAAATTGACCTCAACCTTTAATCCATTCCTAATTTAAATCAAATAGATTAGTAGAGGGCATTTTGGACATTCAAATAGGGGACACCTCACCCTTTTTGGGCAGCCACCTATGGGGGGGGATAAGGAGTGAGTCACTCCTTCATTCATTTGTTTTCATCCACTTTCTCTCTCTTGTTCTTCCCCAAATTAATTTAGAGATGAACCTCCATTGATTTTATCTCCAAACCAACCCCTTCTTCCACCAAATCTTCTTTATTTCTCTTCTACTCCATGGTTAGAGGGTGCTAGCCAAGTTTGGGAGGATTCGGAGCTCGTTCATGTCCTTTTAGAATCTCTACGTGTCGGTGTCGTGTCGAAAATTTTTTCCTTTGAATCTCTCTTCCGGAAGGTATAATCTCTCCTCTAATCTATCCTTACATGTATATAGGAATATTTTGAACCCATAGGAATGACCCTCATGGTTGTATCCCCATTTGTGTCCATTTCGTGTCCATTTGGAGGTCATAGGAGTGTCCTTTGTGTTGTGGTTGTGTCCATGTGGGAAAACCCCAAATTTGGACACACTATGTGTTGTTGTTATGTATGAATGAATTATTACATGTTTAATCTCATATTTTTGTATTGGAGATGTGTTCTATAGTGTCTCATATATATATTAGTGTAGAGAGTGAGTTCTTTATATATTACGTTATATACTTGTGTTTCTTTTGTCTCAAACTACCTAAATTCGTCATAATTTTTATCCACGTTTTTAATAGCTAGAGCAACTTAGAAATACCATAACTTTTAGCTCATAACTCCAATTAACCTCCTTTTTTTTAAAAATAAGCGTATCGAAATTAGCTTTCCAAATATATATTTTAATAAGCCAAATTCGTTCTAAAACGTTCTATAAAATTATTTGAGTGTCAGCTGTACGAAAGACGAATGCGTTTCGGTATTTTTGCGATTTCGGGAGGTTTCGGACACGAAAATACGATCCGTTTAAAGTTTCGAAAAGCTAACACGAAGAGCTAAAACATACTTTAATCCTAGAATTTAGTAAAGGACCAATTGGTACAGTATTAATTTTAAGTAGAAGAGTGACTATACGATATATGCATTTTATGAGCCTATATAGTATGGATATTAAATGAATATAGAGTATGTAATGCATGATATATTAGATGAATGAAATGATATATATATGATATATATTCTCTTATTAATGTATATATATGGTTGAATACAAGCATATAGGAATGCAATTAATATAATGCATAAATGCATGAATGAAAGAATGATATACAATGTATACATGAAAGTATATAATGAATGCTAGATATGAATGTAAGATATATATGTAATGATAGATATGAATGGATAATGTATAAATATTATAATACAATATATAATGATAACATGTATGGTAATGTAGAGTATATGATGCAAGCATGAATGAATGGAAGAAATACATGTATATAGGTAATATAGAATGTAATATATGAATGCAAGCATGCAAGATAATGTATTGTATCCATATATGATGTATTCAACTTAAAGATAATGTAATATATGAAAGGAATGAATGATAATATATAACATGATATGTAAGGTAATACAAGATATGAAATATATGATGTGTGCATGTTTGTATGTCTCTATGTTAATGTATGAAATGATAAGAATATAAGTATGTATGTATGTATGCATTTCTATAAACTGAGTTAACCTATAACCTTTTATACACATTCATTCATACACCCTTTGACATCATGTATCCCATGTCACATACACCTACCTATCACTAAATTCTAGAACATTAACACATATCCTTTCACACATGTCAAACACACACATACTCACTTACTCTTTTACCTCTCTTTCTCTCTCTCTCTATATATATATGTATGTGCCTATATATATAGCTTTCCTATATATATCTATGTATATGAATATGTGAATGTGAATGATATATATACATTATATGACTAAGTTTGTGTGCCTTGTTAGCTTATGGTTTAGTTTTGTGCTTAGTTTAGCAAGTGACTTAGGCTATGAGTTAGTAGCTATCTTGGATACTTGATTTGCATATACTTAGTTTGTTTAGACCTAGAATTGACTAACCTAGACTAGTTGACCAATGTTGACCCAACCCTAGCTAGTTTGACCACAGTTGACTAGAGTTGACCTAGTTTGACTTTATAGTTGACCAAAGTTGACTTTGACCTAGATTGACTTAGAATCATGTAGATTGTATGATAATTTCAATTACCATATAACTTAAACACCTTATAACCTGTGTTGCTTTAAATAGGACTCTGTGGCTTCAGTTGGACCCCTATACTTATCAGCTGTTCAGGTTATCAGACGAGTATATTCTCTGATCATTTCATATCCTGCTTAGAATTATTTCCTGCATTAAATTACTTTACTTGTTACTGTCACGTTGGTCACACGGATTGGTACTATATGGATCCCTTCTTGAGATGTTATCCTTAGGGAGCATCGGGTACTACATGTTCTGTGCGTTTCACTTACATGGCGTATCACTATGCTTCATTGGTTCTTCGATCACTTGTGACATATACTCTTATGATCACAGAGTCTTTCTGGAATCCTTATCCCATTTATTGGGTCTTCTAGAATTCCTATTTATGGACATCCATGTATCACCCTTCGGGGGCCTTTGCATGGAATCATAACATAACCTGGCTGGATCCTTGTGTATTGATTGGGGGTACGCGGGAGTAGAAGTGGACATGTGAATAATACCCAAGTAGTATCTCATCAGAATCATTCCGTAGTGTCTTATCAGAATCATCCCATGCCATTTACATGTCTATATTGTACTCTGACTCACTAGCCACTGTTAGTTCTCTATTATAGTAGATATTTCTATTACAGCTCTCTCTCTCTATTTACATACTGTACTTCTTTCAGTACCTGTATCTTACTTTACTGTATGATTATATTTTCTAACCTGCTATGATCTGTTGAGATGTACTGTACTCGCTCCAGTCCTGACTGGACCTTTTGATAAATTTTACATATAGCTTGGAGGTTGCCTGCTAGCCTAGAGGAGACACAGTAGAGGTTGTATAGATAGCTAGGGTTTTACTCATAGTTTATTTCAGTTGCCTTGAGTTGTATTTGTGGATTACTGTATTTGAGTTTTGAGATGTATTTCTGGGTTTATGTATCTTAGACACTTAGACTTCTACCTGCTGTATCTCTTTTGGATTTCATATTTTATCTATCTTCCATTATGCTCTACCTTAGATGTGATTGAGTTTACATTCTGCTATGTCACCCCCATTCGGGGAGTATAAACTGCTTAGCCTTATACTGTTAGATGCTTGAGACCTAGGACAGCGTTCTACCGCCGACACTGCGGCGTAGGCTGGACGTACCCACGTCTCGTGCCCTTATTCTAGGGTGCGGGTCGTGACAATGGGCCACGTATGCACTTTCCTACTACTGTCGGTTATCTCCACTGGAGATACGGTCATGGATCCTGATACCTGATTTCCTGCTGGCCTCTAACATTCGAGGAATGGTATGCTTTAAGGTCCCTAGTATCCTGATGGGACCATACCTGAGTTCCTGCACCTGAGCCAGAGTACCCATGCTTTGAATGTTTGTTCTTAACTAAATTTTCACTGTAGAATTGGTAGGCACCCTATTGCATGCATCCCCTTTTACTCTCTATTATATATCACAGATTATATGGGATGTTCTTTATGTATCTTGTTACGTCCCTTTGAGGACCTGGTTATCTCTCCAGGTGTGTGCTTTGTGACTTTTCACAAGTATTCTAGCCAAGGCCGTGATCTTCTCCATTTTTTCAAGGATGATTGCTCTTGGTTCGTCTTGCTATTTTATCGATCATTTTCTTGTATATCTTCTTTCCTTTAAATTGGTTGGTAGTGGATTTGTCTCTGCCCAACTACATGTATAAATGATAAATTCTTGAGTTGATTATAATATTATTCTTTATTATTGTGGAGGAGATTTAGTTATCATAGTTTTACTGCATTTTATAGCTTATGTATACATACGGGGTTCTATACAATGGAGTATACTTCGTATGTATACAGCTGGCATGTTTACGTACTTAGTTCTAAGTATTTTGGAGACTGGGGTGTTACATGTTTTTGTGGTGGCCTATGCAGGTCGAGTTTGTCACTTCGGTTATGTTACTGTACCATTGTGAGCCTGCATATAGTATTAGGATATAGGAATCTCATCCACAAGCTTGACTTCCTCCCTTGATTCCAAATCTCGAACTCTCGTCCGATTATCTTGACTTCCTTCTGCTTGATTCCTTTCACTGTAAATATTATCTTCTTTCGTGCTGAATAGGGAGGTTAGAAGATAACTCATACGAGTATACGTGTTATATTCCTCAATTACTCTATTAGTTGACTTCATAAATTGAGTAGTATGAGTACAACCTACCACCCGTATCCTTGTAACCTAGTATTAAAGTGTAACAGAGTGATAATGAATATACGGGGTTATATACATTGGAGTATACTTCGTATGTATACAGCTGGCATGTTTACATACTTAGTGCTAAGTATTTTAGGGACTCGGGCGTTACACCATCACCTGTAGCATCGACCTCCTCGACCGTCAGCGCAAAAGCTCGGCCCCGTTGGGGTATATCCCCCTGATGGTGCGAGGCATGATGCTGTGCCACAGGTGGCCGAGTTGAACCCCTACTTCATGATACTCCAGAAATGTCCACTTTGATACTTTACTCCATTATACTAGGGTACTATCTATAGGGTATCTATCCTACAATCTGATAACCATACACGTCTATCCAGAATCATGTTACCCAGAATCCTCGCCACGCCCGTAAGTACGGCTACGATAAACCATATGGTCCGTAACTAAGGTACATACCTCTGGAATCATGGTATTTAAAATTTTTGTATTGCCGCATGCTTGGCTGCAAAAACTTTAAATTCCCATAATCCGAGAAATACATCCAAAATCAGACTATATGTCTTCGCATGCTAATATGGATACGGTAAACTCTAGATTCCATAACTGAGGCAACTTAGTCTATAAGATTTATTTTGGTAGAAAATTAAATCAACAATGAACACCAAGAATCAAATTTAACAATGGTCAAAGGAAGAGTAAATAAAGACAAGTGGAATCGAATTTCGAGATAGTTTATAATGAGATTCTTAAGGGTCGTCCCAGGAATCTTTTTAAGAAGTCCTAACTGTGATTGAGTAACTCTCTCTATATAGCCTATAACTTATATCCTAATAGCAAGCTCGTAGCAGCGCTCTAAGTCGAGCATCACTACAAAATCACAAAAGTTGTGACCTCCACCTGCATGGGCTACCAGAAAAATGTGTCACGACCCGCACCCTATTTAGGGTCACGAGGACGTGGGTACGTCCAGCCTACACCGCAGTGTCGACGATAGAATGTTGTATAGGTCGTCTACAATATCTAGCATCCATTAATATGAAATATATCCATGTCATCTCCGCACAGAGGAATAATATGATATATCAACTATATAATCTCAATCACAAGTCTAAAGAAAGATAGAGCACGATATTGGAAATGAAGATAAAGGAGGATAAACTGAATAAATAGTAAAGTCGTCAACACATGAGTTTTAATGTCTAAAACAATAATACATATCCTGGATAAAATAATAAATCTAAAATCCACATTCGGAACAATCCGATACAATATGAAATATTAAGGACACTAAGCTACTTCTAAGGCACTCTCTACGGGACAGGATCCTCCTCAGACTCCTGTATGCAACTTTCATATGCCCCCTGCTCATAGTAGATAGGACAATCATCAAAACCATTTGAAACATATTATCCAGTCAGGATTGGAGCGAAGTACAACTCAAATAGCAGTTCCAGTTAATTGACAAGCACTATAAAAATGTAAATAATAATGAAATACTTAATGAATAGTTTATTGACAAGCATTTGACTGGTACCGCAACTTGCCGGACAACTGCATCCATTCCTTCGTCGGATTCAAACATATCTTCTTGGAGAGGTTCTATGAGGTGGGACAAAATGTGACAATGTCAACCCTTATGGACGTTGTTCAAGGAGAAAAGAAGCTGACAAGGAATTACATCGAGCGATTTTGCTAAACCGCGATGAAGTTGCCCTCCGGTAACCTGGACTCTTCTTTAATTGAGATTTGCCAAAAGAGGCTGCTCCCTAGAATCAGTCTCTGGATGGGCGAAGATCAATTTAAAGACTGGAAGGCCATCATCATCAGCGCCACTAGCACATAAGCAAAATTGAAGAAGGCTTGCCAACTGGGGTTGCATATCTCGGATGGAGAGGATAAGGGCAAACGCCCTAATACCAACAACAACAATGACAAGTTCCTCAAAAAAAATTATGTCTAAATGACATCTTCCAACTATCTCTCAGATTGTGAGTTATGTACCCTCTGGTACCGCTGAACTTACACTCTGATCTCAAATCTTTCAGATTGTTGAGTTATGTACCCTCAGGTACAACTGAACTTACTCTCTGACTGCTCCATCTCATCTCCTAGTCATAACTAGGAACCTCCACATTAAATGTTTTTCTCCTCCAGAGTTTGTCTCAAAATCTATTACCCGTACCACCAGTACGCAGAAGGGTAATAGGTCCACAAAACTTATCCTAATCTATTACCCGTACCAACAGTGCGCAGAAGGGTGACAGATCCACAAAACTTATCCTAATCTATTACTCGCACCATCGGTGCACAAAAAGGGTAATAGGTCCACAAAATTCTCCAACGGGGAAAAACAACCACGTCCATATTTCCTCTGAGTTGTTTTTCCGTCCATCACAAATAAATCACCCATGTTGATAACACCTCTGAGTTGTTCTGTGTATCCCCATTTGGCCTACTCCTACCATGTCCTCATTACCTCTGAGTATGGAGACTCTATTTTGGACCCATATTTACCATGTCCTCATTACCTCTGAGTAAATATGTCGGTTCGCTCTACTTATTATCAGTACTCGCATCGCCAGTACACAAAAAGGGTAATAAGTCCACAAAAATCATCCTAATCTATTACTCGTACCATCGGTGTACCAATGAGTAGTAGATCCACAAAATATCATTCAAATCTATTACTCGTACTACCAGTGCACAAAAGGGTAATACGTCCACAAAATTCCCCAACGGGAACAACAACCACGTCCATATTACCTCTGAGTTGTTTTCCCGTCCATCACAAATAAACCACCAAATACATAGAACTTCCATGTTGATAGCACCTCTGAGTTGTTCTGTGTATCCTCATTAGGCCCACTCCTACCATGTTCTCATTACCTCTGAGTAGGAAGGCTCTACTTTAAACCCATATTTACCACGTCCTCATTACCTCTGAGTAAATATATTGGTTTTCTCTCCACTTATTATCCGTACTCGCACCACCAGTACACAAAAAGGATAATAGGTCCACAAATATCCTCTGTTGACCACAAAAGCTGTATTAGGTCCTCTAGTACATGCACCCCTTCTTCCCAATCATATGCTTCTGGAACCCAGTTGTCCCGTGACATTCATTACCCGTTACGTAGAACTTCTACGTCCATATTACCTCTGAGTTGTTCTATATATCCTCATCTGAGTCCACTCCCACCACGTCCTTATTACCATCAACCCCATATTTACCATGTTCTCACCACCTCTGAGTAAATATGATGGTTCCCTCTCTCAAATTATTATCCGTACCTAAAACCAAGGTACGCCAAGGATGATAAGTCCACACAAAATCCCCAACAGAAGTACCCAAACCTATCACGGCCATACTACCTCTGATAGGATTACCATACCAAAACAACTCTACTTTTCATGCTTCTTATTCAAAGTATTCCAAATTTGTAATTTGAAAACTTTGAAGGGGGTCTTGTATAAGCATATAAAATATTGCTTTTAGTCCCACATCGAAAAGGAGAAGAAGAAAGGGCTCACTCCATTCTATAAATAGAGCCCCCTTGCCTCCTTTGAAAAGGGCACCAACTTCTCTTCCCTCCTTCCAACTTGGACTCTTCCTACTATGCACCTTCAGGTGCTAAGTCGAAGAAGTCTAGGGCAGTGCGGGCTCAACAAGCCTAGTCAACTGTCCCAACTACTGACCATCAGAGAGTCCTGCTAACTGTGATGCGGGCCTCTGATGGAAAGTTATACAGAACCGCCCGTGTCCAGCCCCCGACGGCAAGCAGACATGGTAGTTCTCAAGAGTCTCCCAACAATAATCGAGGGCAAGTGCTTTTACTAGCCACGCATCAGGAAGCAAACATGATACCTACGCACTCGTGTGTTCGAGATACCCGGGCCCACAAAACGAGTGCAAAGGTTGATGTCCTTGACTTGTGAGATGTGATCCTTCACAAGCGTAAGGAAAGAGAAGAAACCTTGGCATACAAAGAGTCCTTCCATGGACGTCACTGTCACGACCCGCACCCTGTTTAGGGGCACAAGCACGTAGGTACGTCCAGCCTACGCCGCAGTATCGGCGGTAGAACACTGTAAAGGTCATCTAGAATATATAGACTCTAAAATACAATGATATAACCTGTCATCTCCGCACGGAGGAATATAACCACAACTCAATCACATAATTCTAAGGAAGATAAACACGATGATAAAGATAAAGATGAGATAAATAGCCTAAAATAGTACTGAACCACAATCACAAGTTCAGAGACCAAGACATAACATAATATCCCAAAATAAATACTACAAGTCTCAAAGTATCAAACTAGAATGTAATCAAGACAAAATCTAGGTGAACTAGGTCACTACTGGCGGTGCGTCCTCTACGAGCACCGGGTCCACAGGCTGGTCCTGGTCGTAGGCTCCATCAATGCCAAACCTATAGTAGGTTGGGCAGTCTGCATCTAAATTCTCTGAAAAACAACGGGGGTTATCCTGTCATAATGAATTGACAAACGCCAAAAGCAGTTCCATATGAATTGACAAATACTATAAGAGACAATCATAATGAAATACAAGATGGAATATCAAGACTGAAAGTAAAATGGTACAAGAGAACTATATATCATGTCAAGTGTGAGATATATAAGATGAAACTGGAATATAAACAATGGAAAGTAATCTGAGGTATGATGTAAACATAAAAATAAAGTGCCATGAGATATTAGAGTGTTCTGTGATCGGCTTGGGTCAAGATCAGGCTGTTCCATTTGACCGGCTATGCACAAGTAGTATAATAATGTAGGGATCAGGCCGGCTAAAATGGAAAGCTATGCACAAGTGGTATAAGGTCAGGCTATACCCTACGTGTGGTGAGGGTGGAGCTATGCGCAAGTAATAAACAAGTAAGGGTAATGATCACATAACCTCTAATAACTTCCCCATCTCCGAGTAGTATAATGAATCCAGACATGACAGGTCATGACACGGGATTCGAAGAGCAGGGGGCCAGCCCACTCCCAAATCGGTGTCTATACAAGTACATGAAACAATATCGAACAATGTACTCATATACCAGGTAAACCAGGAATGACATCTCATGACGAGATTCACGTATACTAGTCCGTGTATCCTCATGTCGAGAATCAAGTATAATACTACAACTGAATCGGATATAGTAGATATCAAGACAATGAAAACTATCAGAGAATGTACTCGCCTGTCGTCCTGAGCTGAGAAAATCGAAACTACCACCCATTCAAAGAGCCACGAACAGTCAACTCGCACAACTGTCTCCTAATGCTGAAACAGACATTACCAATATTCTTAGAATGGTCAAATTAGCTAAAAATGCCTATCCATAAGTCCAATTCTGGATACAGAGGTAAAACGATAATTTTGGGTCAAAATGGTGTCCGGCGTTGGACCCACTTTGCACCGAAAAATGTGCCAAAATCTATGGTCTCTAAAATCATCAAACTATATGTCTACAGGTTCAGTTTGACGAGACGAACCCAATGGTATGTCCAATTTTGGATTCCGGTGGCCTGTGCACAAAATCACCCGTTGAGTGGGATTGTGGGCCCGCCAAAATGGCGTCCCGATCAACGGTCTCAGAATCAGACCAAACTTGGCATGCAGGACAAAAAAAATATTTTGAATCCAATGGCACAAGTTTTATCGCGATTTGATGAGTGTGTACAAAGTAATTGACAAATATGCAAAAGACCGATAGGGTGAATTTTTGACGGATATACATCAAATTCGTCGCGCACACGCGACCAATTTGAATTCCGTCAAAGCCCACACGACCACGAAGTCGATACGCACCTTTTGACGCTTTCGGTTCGTGACCACGTCGTCCGGATTGACGGTACGACGGCGTATCGGGACAATTTTACTAAAAATCCACTTTTGAAAATCAGTATTTTTCTCCAATTTCACAAATCTATAACTTTCTGTACAGTGCATGAAATTCAGTTCTACATAAAAGGTTTTAAAGCCCTATAGGTTGTCTCCAAGTCTCTTCAAACCGATTTTGAAAAAACACAACACGCTGGTTGTAAATCGACCACAAAGTTGGGATTTCGGGACAGTTTCTAAACCCAGAAAATCGAATTTTTTTTCTCGAATTTTGAACTCGTTTTTCGTCGCGTATGGTGCGAATCGGCACGAACTATTTGAAGAAAATTAAAGGGGTATATGTTGGGATCATACCGGAAGAAACGGCTCGAAGATTGATCGAGCGTGCGCAGTGCAACGTCGCTCCGAAGTTGGCTCTTCGCTGACAGTTTCCGCGCGCGAGTGGGATGCTCGTTGCACTTTTTCCGGCGATGGACGGCCACAAAGTTGGTAGACGGCGACGTCGGGGTGTACGCTGGGTTGGGGGTGACGGCTAGGGTTTGAGTTTTGTGAAAATCTCTTTCTCTTTCTCTCTCTAAAAATTTATAATATATATATATATATATATATATATATATATATATATATATATATATATATATATATATATATATATATATATATACGGTTAAGGCCTTAAGGCCGCTCGAGTTATAATAGGAAAGGGGGGGGGGGGGGGGGGGGGAGGGGGACGTTTTGCCTAGCAGCTGCTGCTTCTTTGGCGTGTGTGTGTGTTTCTTTGTTTGTTTTTTATTCTTTCTTTCTTTCTCTTTCTTTCTTTCTTAGACTAATATATATCTATTATATATATATATTTATACACACCATAAATACATGCATACATACATACATACATACATACATACATACATACATACATACAAATATATATACATATATACATATTATATATATATATATATATACACGTATATGTATATATTTATTTATATAAATTAAACCTATAATATTTACCCATATATATATTCCAATAAATGAAATATTACCCAATATATATATATATATAAATAAAATCAGAATTTATTTATAAACAAAACTAAATATTTTAGTATATATATATATATATATATATATATATATATATATATATATATATATATATATATATATATATATATATATATATATATATATATATATTAAACTTTATAAATAAAAACTCTATCGATAAAATACCTATTTAAATAATATAAAAACACTGAAAATAATATTTAAATAATATAAATAAATTAGTGAAATATTATAAATGACTATATTAGCCTTATTCAGGAATGTGGGGGTGAAAAATCTACCCTCCTAAAAAAAATTTTCGTCCTCGAAATTAGAGCAAACTAGCACAATAATAGTAACAAGAACAAAGAAAAAATACCTCAAGGCTCGAAGAGATAAGGGTAACGCTTCCGCATCTCGTCCTCTCTCTCCCAGTTAGACTCACCTGGAGAGTGATGCCTCCATGTGACACGAACCAAAGGGATAACTTGGTTCCGGAGCACCTTCCCGACGATCCAGAATCTCCACAGGCTGCTCTGGATAGCGGAGAGTAGGCCCCACCTCTAACTCGGAGTGGTCCAATACGTGACTTGGGTCTGCCAAGTACCGTCTCAACTGTGACACATGGAACACGTTATGGACTCCCTCGAGAGTAGGCGGCAAGTCTAGTCGATAGGCCACTGCACCGACCCTTCCAAGAATAGTGAAAGGTCCGATGAAGCGCGGACTAAGCTTCCCGCCTCTGCCAAAACGAATCGTGCCCTGTGTCGAAGAAATCCTCAGGAACACCATATCGCCAACCTAGGCACAAGACAAGACTCAATACAAGATCCTAAAGCAAACAATCACCAACAAGCACAAACAGAAAACAAATACTAACCTCGAACTCTAACAGTCTCCGGTGGCTATCGGCCCAATGCCACTGTCTATCCTGAGCCACTCGAAGTCTATCCCTGATCAACTTAACCTTCTCTGCTGCATCCACCACCATCTCCGGGCCAAGCAAAACTCTCTCACCGACATCGTCCCATGACAATAGAGTGCGACATCTCCGTCCGTATAGAGCCTTAAATGGCGACATCTCTATACTGGCCTGATAGCTGTTGTTGTAAGCAAACTCTACCAGGTGAAGATGGTCCTCCCAAGATCCTCCGAAATCTAACACACAAGTGCGAAGCATATCCTCGAGTGTCTGGATGGTCCTCTCTGACTGCCCGTCCGTCTGGGGGTGATATGCGGTACTGAACTTGAGCTGAGTGCCCAAGCTAGTATGCAAAATCCTCCAAAAGTGGGAAGTGAAACGACTATCCCGATCAGAGGCTATGCTCACAGAAACTCCGTGCAATCTGACTATCTGTCGTACATACATCTCTGCCAGTTTCTCCGTAGATAGTTCCACCTGGAAAGGCAAAAAGTGGGCCGATTTGGTCAATCTATCAACGATGACCCAAATCGCGTCTTTCCCTCCTGAAGATCGTGGAAGTCCAGATACAAAGTCCATAGTGATGTGCTCCCACTTCCACTCTGGAATGGGTAGCGGCTGAAGAAGAACACCTGGCCTCTGTCTCTCAGCTTTCACCTGCTGGCACACTAAGCATCGAGATACAAACTGAGCTACCTCTCGCTTCATGCCTTACCACCATACATGCTCCCTCAGGTCTCTGTACATCTTGTTGGCTTCAGGATGCATAGATTACTGGGAACGATGCGCTTTCTAAATAACCTCCTCCCAAAGCTCTCCACTCGGAACGCACAATCTAGTATCGTGCCTCAGCAACCCATCTTCAGCTATAGAGAAATCGTCTAGCAATCCGGCCTGCACCTGCTCCCTGATGCTCTTCAAGGTCACATCATCAAACTGTGCTGATCTGACTCTGTCCATCAACGCAGACTGAAACTGTAAACCCCACATCTGAACCTCCATGCCCGGAACGATCACCTCGATACCCAAACTATCCAGATCGGCCAATAGATGATGATCTGTCGTCAAATACATAGCGACTGGATACCTGCTCAAGGCATCTGTAACTACGTTGGCCTTCCCCGGATGGTACTACAAAGAGATATCGAAGTCCTTCATCAGCTCAAGCCAGCGCCTCTGCCTCATGTTCAATTCCTTCTGGGTAAACACGTACTTCAAGCTCTTGTGATCCGTGAAGATCTCCACTCGCTCTCCGTACAGGTAGTGCTTCCACAGCTTCAAAGCAAAGATAACAGCTGCCAACTCTAGATCATGGGTAGGGTAGTTCTTCTCATGAGGACGTAACTGCCTGGATGCATAGGTAATCACCTTCCCGTGCTGCTGAAGAACGCAACCCAAGCCCTTTCCAGAAGCGTCACTGTAGATCGTGAAACCACCAGTCCCAGATGGCAACATCAAGATAGGAGCTGTAGTCAACCTCTTCTTCAACTCATCAAAAGCAGCCTGACACTCCTCGGTCCATAAGAACTCCACGTCTTTTCGAGTAAGTCTAGTCATCGGCTCTGCAATCCGAGAGAAGTCCTGAACGAACTTCCTATAATAGCCTGCCAGACCCAAAAAGCTCCGAATCTCGGCGACTGAGCTCGGTATGGACCAAGACTCAACTGCTAAAATCTTCTTCGGGTCCACTGAGATCCCATGCTCGGTCACAACATGACCCAAGAACTCTACCTTCTCTAGGAAAAACTCGCACTTCGACAGCTTCCCATACAACTGCTCCTTCCTGAGAGTCTCTAGCACAATCCGCAGATGCTCCTCGTGCTCCTCTGGTGTCTTCGAATAGATCAATATATCATCTATGAAGACCACCACAAACTTGTCAAGGTACTGATGGAATACCTTGTTCATCAAGTTCATGAATACCGCTGGAGCATTGGTCAACCCGAATAGCATAACAGTGAACTCATACTGGCCATACCGAGTCTGAAAAGCTGTCTTCGGAATGTCCTCCTTCTTCACCTTCAGCTGATGGTAACCGGACCTCAAGTCTATCTTCGAGAATACCTTCGCGCCGCTCAACTGATCAAATAAGTCGTCAATCCTCGACAACAAGTACTTATTCTTGATAGTGAGGTTGTTGAGCGCTCTGTAGTCGACACACATGCGTACCGTCCCATCCTTCTTTGGTACAAACATAACAGGTGCGCCCCAAGGTAAAGAACTGGATCGGATGAATCCCTTGTCCTGCAGCTCGTCGACTTGCTTCTTCAGCTCTGCCAACTCGCTGTTGTTGATCCTATCGACATCCTGCGAGACAGGCTCAGCGCCCGGCACCAAGTCTATAAAGAACTCAACATCCCTGTCTGGCGGCATTTCCGGTAACTCATCAGGGAAAATATCCAAGAATCCCGCTATCAGTGGATGTGGCAATTCCTGCCCCGACAACATAGCTCCACAAAAACCCTCTCCTGGCTCAGCTGCTCCTCTGGCGAACTCAAACTCTGGCTCTCCCGGCGGTCTAAACAAAACTCGGCCTCCTCTACAGTCTATACTAGCATGATGCCTGCTCAACCAATCCATATCGAGTACCATATCGTAGCTCGAAAGGGGCATTATGAGCAAGGACGCACTCAAATTTCGGCCTCCCAGTGTAACTCTCCGCCCCTTACAAATATTATTGACCAGGATAATGCCTCCCCCGGTCATTGTAAACCCCTTGATCAGTTTTTCCTAATGTTAAAATTTTATTTAATTATTATTTATTAACTTACCATATTACACTAGACAGTTTTCTTAAAAACACATAGATGTGTAAATTAGGTTTGAAAAGGGACTTCCCTGCTCAAGAGTTTGGTACAAGGATGTTGTGGTAAAATATGAAAAGATGGGGACCTAAGTGCAAATTATTAGTTTTAAACTCTCAATATTTAGTTCGATTACTAGAGGCAGAGTTTTAAATTCAAATTCTTCATGTTTTAAACCAGCTTCCAATCCTATCTTTGCCGGGAGAATGAATCTCTCCAAATCCAGTTCAACTCAGATTTCCTCTATCCATTCATTTAAATTCCCAGCTATATATATACATACATAGGAAGGGTTCAGCCATTGTTGGAACCCTAGAAATCTTACCTCCATCTACTTTCCAGGTTGGACAGGTCCTGAGTACTTGGAACAGGGGATTGTTCAAACATGTATTCTTTATCACCCCACTTGAACATCTAGTAATATTCTGTGTTTGATATAATGCCTAAAAGACTAAGTGATATGGTCAGTTAGTAGCAACTTTGGAACAGGGAAGGAGAGTACCAGGTCATAGGTTCTTGGATGACCTTGTAGTTGTAGCTAGCACCTGGCAGAGGTACAAGGGTTACTCAGTTGAGATTAAGAAGAGATCTTAGGCTGAACTTAATACCTGAGACCACTTCTAGGAACCTGAGCCTTCACATAAACACCCTGTTAGGCTTGGTTGCCATCTAGGTTTGTTATGAAGTCAATAACCTATAGGAGTTTATCACCACAACGTGGAAACCAATGAGTAAACTCATTACACTCAGGTAAGGGTACGACTTTTGAGTGGATGTACATATAGACTGCAGAAGTCCAATATAGGTCTATAAGCTTGATTGGTGATCAAGGATAGTCTGTGAGGCTGTGGTTTGCCCACACCCTCCTCCTATATTTTGTACTTGTCATAGCTGTCTCCTTGTTTAGGAATCCATGATTGCTTTATTGGTGTCCAGGCTTATGAGAAGTTTTGGGGCTTTCTAGTTCATTAACTTAGGATATGGGAAGAGGAGTAATTGCAGGGGGTGAGATGTGCCCACTGATGTATCAGTCATATTTTATGGAGCTCTGTTACTACCATATCTGACTGATTTTGTAACATCTAACCCACGTTCCTGTTAATTACCAAGGGAATTTCATGACAGTTAGATAGATGGCCTCCATTCTGATATCCCCAACCAAGGGAGGACATGACCTCTTGGGTTTGGGAAATGACTTGTGTCTCTTTTGAGAACATGATATTTGGAGTAGATAGTAATGAAGAGTTTAAGTACCACAATCTTGCTATGATACTCTGATACCCGGGTAATATTTAAGGATAGGCTAGTCTCATGTGGCAGATTTTAGGAGGACTGGTATTGAGCATTGACTGGTGAAGATTCCAGTCTCCTAGGAATATCTGCATATCCCAGAAAACCAGCCCACATCATATCAGTTGTCATTTGATATTTTGTCCATTCAACTGATTTCCTGACCTTGCCCATAACAATTAAAGGAAACCATTATGATACATGGTGCAGGATAGGTACCACACTTACCTAACAAAGCAATATCCTGAAATTAAGAACTCCCTGTCCTGACCATTGTATATTGGACAATAGGACACAGGGTTCCACTCGGGAACTTGAGGTACACAGGGGCACAAACCTGATGGGTACCTGGAGAGAGAAGCATGAGTGTTCCCATGCTCTGTTAGCATGAGAAAGATGTGTAGCATGTTCACACTAGTGCATTAATTGCAGGGCTGTACCATTTGTGCCATGGGTGTTGACCCCAATATCCTGAGGGTACTATATATCCAAGTTTCGATTGACTACAAGCTCTGTAAATGATGGGTTCTTTGTAGGTCCAGTCTCCAATTGCACATATGTTATTACACATTCCCTTGTAGTTCATTTCTTTCATTCTTTAGTTCAACCACATTAAAAGCTTATTAGATAACTTGTCCCTTTCATTCCTTGTTCAGTTGATATCTGTTTACCTCCTTGTTTAGACACTCATTGATAAGGGTATCGATTTTTGTATCAAGAAGCCTTAGGCATGCTTTTGTGCCTACAGAACATAGCAATTGGAAATGAAATTAGGGACTCACCTAGTATCAACTGGGTTTAGAAAGGCTATCAGATTTGGGGTCAAGGACCACAGGCTTGTGCCTATGGAGTAATGGGGATATGTACAGACAGGTTATAGGTGTACATACATGCTGGGATAGTGATGACCTTGCTGCATCAGTTGGACACTTGGATATGTTGCATCGATTGATACAAGCATAAAGCAGGCAGGACCCATAGGTACATAAATAGATATGAGGATGGTACCCATGCCTGGCAATTGAACACTAGTGTAGGTACTGTAAGGAGATATCCACAGTACCTACCATGTATGTTTCAGTCCCACATGTGTATTTTGATATAAGTTCTATACTATTGTACCTGTCCTATTACTAGTATCAGTCATTGGTAGCAAGTAGTAGCCTCTATTTCACTTTGATCTAGTCCTTGTACTGCTATGTTAATATCAGGTTAGGGATGATGTGGTCAGTCCTGTTCCAGGTTAAAGAGATTTGGGCAGCAGTCTCTATGAAGTATCATAGATGCAAGAAATTGTTCCTGTGAATCCTACAGACTTTGAGCTGTACAAACAAGTGGAAAGTATATGTATACATATTTTAGAGCCATGTGTCGAATACCTAGTTAAACCAAAGGGGCAGAAACACTAGGATGTAACAGGGAACAAGGAAGGTTTCCTAGTATAGTCTAGGTAACAGGAATAGAACACCTGTCACAGGATATATCCTGAGTAGGTAGGGACTGCAGGATATAAGAGTCAGTCCATAACTATATTAGACATTAGCAGTAGCATGATATGCCCAAATCAAGAGTTGGAATCGACTGCAAACAGAAAATGGTGGGTTGTACAGGTCATCCAGGGTATTCCTCTTGGTGATGTCAGTTTCCTCCTAGGCAGGTACCTAGGAAGAGAGCCCAAATCAACAGAGGTTTAGATGTTAACAAACAGGGGTGCACAAGTTGGTCAATCAAGTGTATGTGTCAGTCCTACATCATAGGGTCCAACCAGACCATCTCTTCTTGTGAGGATGAGTCATCATTCCTCCCATTTCCTGCCATCTATATACAAGGTACGAAAGGAACCAGTAGACCCTAGTTATGATAAACCCAAGTTGATGTAGAAATTGGCCTAGAAGCTTAACCATCTAAATAGATAAGTCTAATTGTACCTCAAATTATGTTTTGATCACATTAAACCATCTAAACAGGTTACTTGGACATCGATTCGGATTTGTTCCGTACAACAGCTCAGGACCTAAGGCAAGTATACCTTGCCTTTCTACACAGCTTTATTTACAAGCACTGTCTATTATTTTATCCAGTTTCTCATATTGTTGCCATGTATCTTTCTATCAAGCTGGTATATTTTTATCATTGCTTTAGACAGTGTTCACAGTTTGCCTTGTGTCTTATTGATCGTGCCTTGATTGATTCGTGCCTCCGTGTCTTGAACCTTGAAGCTAACCTGCGAGTCCACGATAGGGACGAGGGTTAGTAGTATAGGGTTTACACCTGTGAGTCCACGATAGGGACGAAGGTGATGCTAGCATGCGAGTCCACACTAGGGACGAGGGTTAGTAGTAGATACTAGCCTGCGAGTCCACACTAGGGACGAGGGTTAGTAGTATAGGGTTTACATCTGCGAGTCCACACTAGGGACGAGGGTGATGCTAATCTGCGAGTCCACATTAGGGACGAGGATTAGTAGTAGATACTAGCCTGCGAGTCCACACTAGGAACGAGGGTTAGTGGTATAGGGTTACACCTGCGAGTCCATACTAGGGATGAGGGTGATGCTAGCCTGCGAGTCCACACTAGGGACGAGGGTTAGTAGTAGATGCTAATCTACGAGTCCACACTAGGGACGAGGATTAGTAGTTCAAACCTGCGAGTCCACGCTAGGGGCGAGGGTTTGAGTATTCGTTTCGGTTATCCGTTGACACCTTGACATGAGTTCTATCGTCCTCGTTCAGCAGTTCATTTATGTGTAAACAGTGTAGATTCGTGCTTATTTCATTGCTCAGTTTTACTTGTTTATTCTGTATCTTTCTCCATGCATAATAAACTGTTAGAAAGGCTCGTTTTTATGTATCTTGCTAGTCCTCTGAGGACCTGATGATCTCTTCAGGTTAACCGAGTTTGAGTTAGAAGCAGACCAGGGAGTTGAGCCAGCATCAGATCGCATCGCTTGCACTTGAGGTGGTCTAGATTAGCAGTTTTTATTCAGTTAGTTACTCCATGTATTCTTGTCACGACCGGCACCCAATATTTGGGCATGAGCCGTGGGTACGTCCAGCCTACGCCGCGGTATCGGCGGTAGAACGCTGTCTAGTCATCTCCACAGTTTACAAATACAACCACGCAGTATATAGATTTCCACAAAAGATCAAATTTGCGTATCAATCTCAACAGGTAATTGTAAACACAATATTTATGGTGAAAGGAACAAACTGATAACTAAAAAGAGATCACCACATATAGAGACCAAGTATGATATAAAGAATGGTCTCAATATAATCAAATGTACTAAAAGGAATCCACTACTCAACTCTCATAATCAATAAATAAAGAAATACAATAAAAGAGCTTTCTGCGAGCGACACTTGCTCAAGAAGATGCTATCTAGCTAATAATCTCCTGCGGAGGGTAGCCCCGCATCCAAGTCCTCATGTATGCTCAAATCAGGATCCTCTGTCTGCTCATAAAAAGTAGTACAGAACTCCTCTAACTCATCACCTAAAATGTTGGTTATCCAGTCAGGATTGGAACAAGTACACATATGACCACTAGCCGAGTCTCAACAGAATCAAAACATGTAAATAGCATATGAGAATGAAACTAGAAAGTAAACTAGCATCATAGCACAAAAGGAAAGACATGCGACTCTATCAATGAAAATATAGCTACTGTGAGGAAACATGTAAAATTATGGTAACATGGCAATTGATGAAAGACATGGTGGAATAATAGGAATAACAACTAACTACGTGCATTGAAATATCGCTTTCGACATGTGAACGACTAGGGGGTAAATCCGGCTCACTGCACGTGTCGTGTGCAGCTGCTATCATGCAATAATAGACATTTTAGGGATAGATTGGGTAGTTCACACGTCTACTAGAATATTTCCCCGCCCAACTAGTACTTATGGAATTAATCGTAAATAGGGTAAGCAGGTAAGGCAGTCAAGATATAGAATAAAACCATAGTACTATCTCGTGTGACGATCGTGTCAACAAGCAACAAGACATATGAGATAACAAGTAGAGAAACTATCAGAAACGGTAATAATCGATACATGCACTTGCCTGTCGTCCCGAGCTGCGAGTAATGGTCAAGTGAAGAGTTGGAGCCCAAGTAACCTGTTTTTAGCAAGCATCTACTGTCAACATATGATCAAGGATAATACTTTGTCTAATATTTATTTGTTAATTATTTAGTTTAACTTTTTATGGAGAATATGGGTGTTTAGCTAGTCATGGTCTTACTAGACTTCTATGTTTTTCTCTGGCTCTGTCTACTCCTCATGTGTTGGTGTACAGGTTACTATATCTCCTCTACATCACTCACACTTATATGCCCTACACACAAGTCTATGTATGTACTAGAATGGCCCCACAATCATTGTATTCTGGGAAATCAAAAGGGTTCTATGGTCAGCCTCTTTCCTGTTGTTGTACTCCTACTCCTGGCCCTTCATGTCAGGTATTCCATCTTAACAGAACTGATCCCTTATAGGGTGAGCTATAATCCACCTGAATGGTGCCTAATCCTATTGTCCCTGTCATGGCATCTACTGAACACCAAGGCTCAGTAAATGAAGCTAACTGTAGACCACTAACCCATTACTCCCATGACTTGGTATTCAGGTCCCTGCATACCAGTCTCTAGATCTGATATTAGCTCCAAACACTCAGCTATATCTTTTTCCTACTAATAGTCCTTTACTTGGACCTGTCTACCCATGGTTGATTAAAACACAAGCTTGCTACACCCTGTGCATATCGATCAAGAGGTAATAATTTAGAGAACCAGCTGGTAACTCTTTAGAAACTAACATCACCTTACAACCCATTTCATTGTACTTCACTGCCATTATCCATGTCAATCTATTCTATGCCTCTTCTAATGAAATTGTATGGATCATGCACTGAATCATGTCCAGAGGGGTTTATGTTCCTGATCTGAAGAGTGATAAGCCAACCCAACAGAAGTTGACAGCATGAGAGAGTGCCTGAAACTGGCATGTACCAATGCAACTCAATTCAATGGGCAGGATCGTAGGAGTTCTGAAGCTAGGTTGCTGTACAGGTGCTTACATGTATGTACTAATATCCAAACTCACTATTTTAATTACCAGTTATAGGTATAAACGTTTGTATGAAACCCACATGTTGCCACGATTTCTCAAGCTCCCAATCCTAGACTACCCTACCTGGATAATGAACAGGTGCTACCCCTCACAATGGCTGGTACCAAAAGGTCTTCTTGGGGCAGGCTGATACACATTCAGTGTCCCCTTGCAAGCTCCTACACTGCTTTCCTGCACTGGCCTTGCCTTGTAATACTTTGTGGGTCTGAAATCACACAGCCATGGACTACATACTAACTGTTAGCAATTAATGTGATTTGCAGGCAATGATGTGTAACTCGAGTGAGTGAATATTGGTGTGAAGAACCAGCCAGGACTTAAGGCAGTGTACAGAACATCTGTACATTGTCTAACGATTTGTGTGCAGGTTGTAAACCTGACAGTAAGCAGTGCCTAATCTGATCCTTGATAAAGAGAGATTCTCCCACACCTAGGTCCTATTTAATCCTGAACTTGTGGTATACATGCAATTTATGGCTGAGACTACAGTCTCTATTGTTATGAAATGAAGGTTTGGCACATCCTTAAGACCATAGGTCGATCTTAATGTGGTATAGCTACCTGGCTTGGTCACCCATTCTGTAGGTGTCTCCTAATACATTCAGTTAGCCCAAACCAACCATCATTTGGTCAGACTTATGCATGCTATCCTAACAGTTGGTGATTCTGGGTTAAGTGTGTGTAGGTGACATGGTTTTGAACCTCTCTTTGGTTCTGTCCTGTATTCAGGATGCAGGACACATTCATGTGAGTATTGGTCATGCACTCAGATGTGTAGGCAGCATGAAACAAGGATTGCACTCTCTGAATCATGGGGAAATTAGTAGGAGGGGAAAGACAATCAACTAAAAACATGCTAGATGCACCATGGTTTGGATGAGGTTATACCAAGGTCTAAATTATTGGGCTATGCAGGGCTTCATGATGGCAACTGGACAATGGAGGGAAACCAGGTTTTTGCTAAGTTTAAGAGCCAGACATAAGTGTATTTGGACTGGACTAACTGATACCCAATCTGATATGAAGCTCACACCATAGCCCCCAAATTGTTCTAGTATCGCAGATATCAACCCACACCTGTTCACACATTTATAAGAGGGTGTCCCTTTGTATATACAGGTAATGTAGTAAGGAAAAGTAGAAGGGTGAAGAAACTGAGATGTGACAACCAGTTATGCTACGATCCTCATCGAGCCACCTGAACAGAATAATGGACAGGGCAATTAGCAAGCTACATTGCTTATAAACAAAGCTAGACCTGGCAGACCAGGCAATGTCTTGCTGATACTTCATAAATCCCAACTGATACATAGTGTAAGTTCTACATCAATTCGAAGTACTGATACATCAAAGGCTAGGTTCTGAACCAAAGCATGGAGGGGATTTGTACAACCAATCTACCCAACGTACAGGACATGCACCATGAGAGGGGTTGGCTAATCAGGTACAGCAGACACAAAACGGATATGTTTCTCATTTTGTGATCCACACCATTTGCCATTCATCAAAATACTAGCAAAAGAAGGTTTAGAAAATAACCCAGAAAGGCAGTCCATCATAGAGGCCATTTGCTTGTGATCTCTAAAAGGGGATCCACACCATTTGCCAACAGAATGACTAAAAGAAGTTAGGGCATGTAATGATGGTAAAGCCCACACATGAAAACTGACTGAATTAGTAAACGGGAATTCCTCAATCAAGATCATGTCGTGACACAAACAATTGTCCACAAACAAATCTGAGAATGGACAACTTCATCAAAGCAATCATTGATAACAAGTAGTATAACTGCATTGTGCAGTGTATGCCCAGTTCTGATTTGTAACATGTATCAATGATACAAGGCATGATACAGAGGGATTTGGTTTGTGATGTTATGACACGAGTGCCGTATCAGGAAGTTGCCCAGTGTAATACAAGTGAAACTAACTCACCCGAGTTGTAACCATTCAGTCCTAATATCCTAATGTGTGAATAGGTATACAAGTGCTGGTATACACACTTGCTACCTGAGTTCTCGAGGCACTTGGTATTCCTAAAACCCCTGTTATCATCTCATACAATACATATATATATATACATCAGTCGAGCATTTCTATATTTGTTTTGTTACAACCTAGTTTCTTCCTAATCTAGGCTTCTCCTAGGAATTTCTACGAGCACCCAACAGACCTGGATATCTACTGAGTATAGAAGAGGGGTTCGTGAGTTACCTGTCTTGGTGTTTGATGTCGAAACGCACTCTGAACTCTATCCTCTCCTCGCCGACACCCTCTTGAACACTCAGGGAGCTCAAACTCACAAGGGCGCAGGGAGAAATTAGGGTTTAGAGGAGGCTGGGGCATGGGTCTCTCACCTTTATACCAGGGTTGTGAAGATCGGAGTGATAGGATCAAAATCCCGATCTCTATCGAGTAAGATTTGAATTCGATTTCTCAAAGATTCAAATCTGATTGCCGTGAGAATTTAAACTGGATATTTATATTCCAGTCCCTCTCACTTCACAAAATTTGGGCCAGGCCCTCCCCTGCACTCTTTTAATCACAAAAGATCCTATTCTATATGTATATATATGTTTTCTTAGCTTTAATTATTAAGTGACTAAGAGTATTAATTCATGATTTACCAAAATTTACTAATTAGGGGAAAAATTTAGGTTAGGGGCTCACAATTCTTCTAGTTTATTCCGTCTATTGGTAGTGGATTTGTGTCCACCGGACGTGACAGTGATTCTTGATATTCAGTTTATTTCATTATTATTCAGTTCATGTCTTTTCATTGATCTTGACTGTGACATGACTATTCCTGTGGATGAGATTTAGTTTACCATGTGAATCTAGATTATTGTGACTTGTATTTAGACAACGTACTACTGCCGATACTGCGGCGTAGGCTGGGCTTGGATACGTTTCGTATCCGGAAAGCGGGTGCGGGTCGTGAAAAGTTTTTTTGGTGGCCCATGCAGGTCTACGTTAATCATTTCGATTACGTCACTGTGCCGACGTGAGCCTGCGAATAGGATTAAACACTTAGGATCTCATCCACATGACTTGACTCATTATTGGCCTCTAGTCCTTAAATTCATTGAATCCTTGAATTGCATCCTGCTTAAAATTCTCTTCAACGACTAAAGTATTTTCCTTGGACTCTCAACAACGCTGCACTGAACACTCCACCGACCGCAGAAGGAGGACGAGCCTTTGTCATGATCACGGGAGATACGGCGATACCACAAGGAGCAAATGGCGGAGATTTTTTGTAGATTATGGCAAAAACATTATAAGTAGGCATTATATTTGACTTTGATTTGCAAGTATCCGCAATATTTCGATAGCAGTAGAGTTAGATTTCTTCATTCTAGTAGATCACGGCTCCTTAAATTTCGAGAACGAAATTTGTTTAAGGGGGGTAGACTTGTAAACCCCTTGATCAGTTTTTCCTAATGTTAAAATTTTATTTAATTATTATTTATTAACTTACCATGTTACACTAGACAGTTTTCTTAAAAACACATAGATGTGTAAATTAGGTTTGAAAAGGGACTTCCCTGCTCAAGAGTTTGGTACAAGGATGTTGTTGTAAAATATGAAAAGATGGGGACCTAAGTGCAAATTGTTAGTTTTAAACTCTCAATATTTAGTTCGATTACTAGAGGCAGAGTTTTAAATTCAAATTCTTCATGTTTTAAACCAGCTTCCAATCCTATCTTTGCCGGAAGAATGAATCTCTCCAAATCCAGTTCAACTCAGATTTCCTCTATCCATTCATTTAAATTCCCAGCTATATATATACATACATAGGAAGGGTTCGGCCATAGTTGGAACCCTAGAAATCTTGCCTCCATCTACTTTCCAGGTTGGACAGGTCCTGAGTACTTGGAACAGGGGATTGTTCAAACATGTATTCTTTATCACCCCACTTGAACATCTAGTAATATTCTGTGTTTGATATAATGCCTAAGAGACTAAGTGATATGGTCAGCTAGTAGCAACTTTGGAACAGGGAAGGAGAGTACCAGGTCATAGGTTCTTGGGTGACCTTGTAGTTGTAGCTAGCACCTGACAGATGTACAAGGGTTACTCAGTTGAGATTAAGAAGAGATCTTAGGCTGAACTTAATACCTGAGACCACTTCTAGGAACCTGAGCCTTCACATAAACACCCTGTTAGGCTTGGTTGCCATCTAGGTTTGTTATGAAGTCAATAACCTATAGGAGTTTATCACCACAATGTGGAAACCAATGAGTAAACTCATTACACTCAGGTAAGGGTACGACTTTTGAGTGGATGTACATATAGACTGCAGAAGTCCAATATAGGTCTATAAGCTTGATTGGTGATCAAGGACAGTCTGTGAGGCTGTGGTTTGCCCACACCCTCCTCCTATATTTTGTACTTGTCATAGCTGTCTCCTTGTTTAGGAATCCATGATTGCTTTATTGGTGTCCAGGCTTATGAGAAGTTTTGGGGCTTTCTAGTTCATTAACTTAGGATATGGAAAGAAGAGTAATTGCAGGGGGTGAGATGTGCCCACTGATGTATCAGTCATATTTTATGGAGCTCTGTTACTACCATATTTGACTGATTTTGTAACATCTGACCCACGTTCCTGTTAACTACCAAGGGAATTTCATGACAGTTAGATAGATGGCCTCCATTCTGATATCCCCAACCAAGGGAGGACATGACCTCTTGGGTTTGGGAAATGACTTGTGTCTCTTTTGAGAACATGATATTTGGAGTAGATAGTAATGAAGAGTTTAAGTACCACAATCTTGCTATGATACTCTGATACCCGGGTAATATTTAAGGATAGGCTAGTCTCATGTGGCAGATTTTAGGAGGACTGGTATTGAGCATTGACTGGTGAAGATTCCAGTCTCCTAGGAATATCTGCATATCCCAGGAAACCAGCCCACATCATATCAGTTGTCATTTGACATTTTGTCCATTCAACTGATTTCCGGACCTTGCCCATAACAATTAAAGGAAACCATTATGATACATGGTGCAGAATAGGTACCACACTTACCTAACAAAGCAGAATCCTGAAATTAAGAACTCCCTATCCAGACCATTGTACATTGGACAATAGGACATAGGGTTCCACTCGGGAACTTGAGGTACACAGGGGCACAAACCTGATGGGTACCTGGAGAGAGAAGCATGAGTGTTCCCATGCTCTGTTAGAATGAGAAAGATGTGTAGCATGTTCACACTAGTGCATTAATTGCAGGGCTGTACCATTTGTGCCATGGGTGTTGACCCCAATATCCTGAGGGTACTATACATCCAAGTTTCGATTGACTACAAGCTCTGTAAATGATTGGTTCTTTGTAGGTCCAGTCTCCAATTGCACATATGTTATTACATATTCCCTTGTAGTTCATTTCTTTCATTCTTTAGTTCAACCACATTAAAAGCTTATTAGATAACTTGTCCCTTTCATTCCTTGTTCAATTGATATCTGTTTACCTCCTTGTTTAGACACTCATTGATAAGGGTATCGATTTTTGTATCAAGAAGCCTTAGGCATGCTTTTGTGCCTACATAACATAGCAATTGGAAATGAAATTAGGGACTCACCTAGTATCAACTGGGTTTAGAAAGGCTATCAGATTTGGGGTCAAGGACCACAGGCTTGTGCCTATGGAGTAATGGGGATATGTACAGACAGGTTATAGGTGTACATACAGGCTGGGATAGTGATGACCTTGCTGCATCAGTTGGACACTTGGACATGTTGCATCGATTGATACAAGCATAAAGCAGGCAGGACCCATAGGTACATAAATAGATATGAGGATGGTACCCATGCCTGGCAATAGAACACTAGTGTAGGTACTGCAAGGAGATATCCACAGCACCTACCATGTATGTTTCAGTCCCACATGTGGATTTTGATATAAGTTCCATACTATTGTACCTGTCCTATTGCTAGTATCAGTCATTGGTAGCAAGTAGTAGCCTCTATTTCACTTTGATCTAGTCCTTGTACTGCTATGTTAATATCAGTTTAGGGATGATGTGGTCAGTCCTGTTCCAGGTTAAAGAGATTTGGGCAGCAGTCTCTATGAAGTATCATAGATGCAAGAAATTGTTCCTGTGAATCCTGCAGACTTTGAGCTGTACAAACAAGTGGAAAGTATATGTATACATATTTTAGAGCCATGTGTCGAATACCTAGTTAAACCAAAGGGGCAGAAACACTAGGATGTAACAGGGAACAAGAAAGGTTTCCTAGTATAGTCTAGGTAACAGGAATAGAACACCTGTCACGGGATATATCCTGAGTAGGTAGGGACTGCAGGATATAAGAGTCAGTCCATAACAATATTAGACATTAGCAGTAGCATGATATGCCCAAATCAAGAGTTGGAATCGATTGCAAACAGGAAATGGTGGGTTGTACAGGTCATCCAGGGTATTCCTCTTGGTGATGTCAGTTTCCTCCTAGGCAGGTACCTAGGAAGAGAGCCCAAATCAACAGAGGTTTAGATGTTAACAAACAGTGGTGCACAAGTTGGTCAATCAAGTGTATGTGTCAGTCCTGCATCATAGGGTCCAACCAGACTATCTCTACTTGTGAGGATGAGTCATCATTCCTCCCATTTCCTGCCATCTATATACAAGGTAGGAAAGGAACCAGTAGACCCTAGTTATGATAAACCCAAGTTGATGTAGAAATTGGCCTAGAAGCTTAACCATCTAAATAGATAAGTCTAATTGTACCTCAAATTGTGTTTTGATCACATTGAACCATCTAAACAGGTTACTTGGACATCGATTCGGATTTGTTCCGTACAACAGCTCAGGACCTAAGGCAAGTATACCTTGCCTTTCTACACAGCTTTATTTATATGCACTGTCTATTATTTTATCCAGTTTCTCATATTGTTGCCATGTATCTTTCTATCAAGCTGGTATATTTTTATCATTGCTTTAGACAGTGTTCACAGTTTGCCTTGTGTCTTATTGATCGTGCCTTGATTGATTCGTGCCTCCGTGTCTTGAACCTTGAAGCTAACCTGCGAGTCCACAATAGGGACGCGGGTTAGTAGTATAGGGTTTACACCTGCGAGTCCACGATAGGGACGAGGGTGATGCTAGCCTGCGAGTCCACACTAGGGACGAGGGTTAGTAGTAGATACTAGCCTGCGAGTCCACACTAGGGACGAGGGTTAGTAGTATAGGGTTTACATCTGCGAGTCCACACTAGGCACGAGGGTGATGCTAATCTGCGAGTCCACATTAGGGATGAGGATTAGTAGTAGATACTAGCCTGCGAGTCCACACTTGGGACGAGGGTTAGTGGTATAGGGTTACACCTGCGAGTCCACACTAGGGACGAGGGTGATGCTAGCCTGCGAGTCCACACTAAGGACGAGGGTTAGTAGTAGATGCTAATCTGCGAGTCCACACTAGGGACGAGGATTAGTAGTTCAAACCTGCGAGTCCACGCTAGGGGCGAGGGTTTGAGTATTCGTTTCGATTATCCGTTGACACCTTGACATGAGTTCTATCGTCCTCGTTCAGCAGTTCATTTATGTGTAAACAGTGTAGATTCGTACTTATTTCATTGCTCAGTTTTACTTGTTTATTCTGTATCTTTCTCCATGCATAATAAACTGTTAGAAAGGCTCATTTTTATGTATCTTGCTAGTCCTCTGAGGACCTGATGATCTCTTCAGGTTAACCAAGTTTGAGTTAGAAGCAGACCAGGGAGTTGAGCCAGCATCAGATCGCATCGCTTGCACTTGAGGTGGTCTAGATTAGCAGTTTTTATTCAGTTAGTTACTCCATGTATTCTTCTAGTTTATTCCGTCTATTGGTAGTGGATTTGTGTCCACGAGACGTGACAATGATTCTTGATATTCAGTTTATTTCATTATTATTCAGTTCATGTCTTTTCATTGATCTTGACTGTGACATGACTATTCCTGTGGATGAGATTTAGTTTACCATGTGAATCTAGATTATTGTGACTTATATTTAGACAGCGTACTACCGCCGACACTGCGGCGTAGGCTGGGCTTGGACACGTTTCGTATCCAGAAAGCGGGTGCGGGTCATGACAGTCATAATCTTGCAAGTCCTACTCAGTGGTTCAGCAATAATATTGTGTCTAAGTGCAAAAGAGACATATACAAAACTATGCGTAGCACCAGAGTCAAACAAAGCTAATACAGGAAATGAATCGAGTAGAACAGAACCTGCCACCACGTCTGCTATGGGCTCGGCCTCCTCGATCGTTAGTACGAACGCCCTACCCTGAGTTGCTCCCCTCTGATGCTGGGCGAAACGCTGCTGCTGGGTCGAAAGTGGCAGACCCCTCTGCTGAACAGCTGGTCCCACTGGAGCTCTAGCAGGAGGTGCTCTATCCTGACATCCCCGAGCTGGACGAGTAGGACAATCTCTCAACTAGTGGTCGGGCGCTCCACAGAATAGACAAATGCCCAACCTCTTCTTGCAAACCTCTCGGGTGTGCCTCGGCTTCCCGCAAAAAGTACACTGTGGAATCTGCTTCTGCCCCTGCTGATGTTGTGTACGTGCTGGTGCCTGGTGCTGCTGATGCTGGTGGAACGACTTCTGCTGAGCCTGATATCGCTTGGCCGGTCCTGTACTGGAACCAGCACCCATAGCATCTCTACTCCTCTTGGGCCTGAGACCCAAGTCCTCCTCTGCAATCTGAGCGTCCACCAGAATGTCCTCAAGGGTCGCCGTACGACGTCCAGACGTGCGTGATCTGACGACGTGGTTCAGGCCCCTCCTGAACTTGCGGGCCTTCTCTTCAGCATCCTGAACCATGCCCGGAGCGAACCGGCTCAGACAGAAGAACTCCGTCGCGTACTCGTCCACAGACATGTTCCCCTGTACAAGCATGGGCCACCAAAAAAATGTGTCATGACCCGCACTCTGTTTAGGGGCACGAGCACGTGGGTACGTCCAGCCTACGCCGCAGTATCGGCGGTAGAACGCTGTAAAGGTCATCTAGAATATATAGACTCTAAAACACAATGATATAACCTGTTATCTCTGCACGGAGGAATATAATCACAACTCAATCACATAATTCTAAGGAAGATAAACACGATGATAAAGATAAAGATAAAGATAAAGATAAAAATGAGATAAATAGTCTGAAATAGTACCGAACCACAATCACAAGTTCAGAGACCAAGACATAAAATAATATCCCAAAATAAATACTACAAGTCTCAAAGTATCAAACTAGAATGTAATCAAGACAAAATCTAGGTGAACTAGGTCACTACTGGCGGTACGTCCTCTACGAGCACCGGATCCACAGGCTGGTCCTGGTCGTAGGCTCCATCTATGCCAAACCCGTAGTAGATCGGGCAGTCTGCATCTAAATCCTCTGAAAAACAATGGGGGTTATCCTGTCAGGATATGAGCAAGTACAAACGCCAATAGCATTTCCATGTAAATTGACAAATACTATAAGAGACAATCATAATGAAATACAAGATGGAATATCAAGACTGAAAGTAAAACGGTACAAGAGAACTATATATCATGTCAAGTGTGAGATATATAAGATGAAACTGGAATATAAACAATGGAAAGTAATCTGAGGTATGATGTAAACATAAAAATAAAGTGCCATGAGATATTAGAGCGTTATGTGATCGGCTTGGGTCAAGATCAGGCTGTTCCATTTGACCGGCTATGCACAAGTAGTATAATAATGTAGGCATCAGGATGGCCAAAATGGAAAGCTATGCACAAGTAGTATAAGGTCAGGCTACACCCTACGTGTGGTGAGGGTGGAGCTATGCGCAAGTAATAAACAAGTAAGGGTAATAATCACATAACATCTAATAACTCCCCCATCCCCGAGTAGTATAATGAATCCAGACATGACAAGTCATGACATGGGATTCGAAGAGCAGGGGGCCAGCCCACTCCCAAATCGATGTCTATACAAGTATAGAAAATAATATCGAACAATGTTCTCATATACCAGGTAAACCAGGAATGACATCTCATGACGAGATTCACGTATCCTAGTCCGTGTATCCTCGTGTCGAGAATCAAGTATAACACTACAACTGAATCGGATATAGTAGATATCAAGACAATAAAAACTATCAGAGAATGTACTCGCCTGTCGTACTGAGCTGAGAAAATCGAAACTACCACCCACTCAAAGAGCCACGAACAGTCAACTCGCACAACTCTCTCTTAATGCTAAAACAGACATTATCAACATTCTCAGAATAGTCAAATTAGCTAGAAATGCCTACCCATAAGTCCAATTCTGGACACAGAGGCAAAACGGTAATTTTGGGTCAAAATGGTGTCCGCCGTTGGACCCACTTTGCACCGAAAAACGTGCCAAAATCTATGGTCTCTAAAGTCATCAAACTATATGTCTACATGTCCAGTTTGACAAGATGAACCCAACGGTATGTCCAATTTTGGATTCCGGTGGGCTGTGCACAAAATCACTCGTTGAGTGAGATTGTGGGCCCGCCAAAATGGTGTCCCGATCAACGGTCTCAGAATTGGACCAAACTTGGCATGTAGGACCAAAAAAATATTTTGAGTCCAATGGTACAAGTTTCATCGCGATTTGATGAGTGTGCACAAAGTAATTGACAAATATGCAAAAGACCGATACGGTAAATTTTTGACGGATACACATCAAATTCGTCGAGCACACACGACCAATTTGAATTCCGTCAAAGCCCACACGACCACGAAGTCGATACGCACCTTTCGACGCTTTCGGTTCGTGACCATGTCGCCCGGATTGACGGGACGGACGGCGTATCGGGACAATTTTACTAAAAATCTACTTTTGAAAATCAGTTTTTTTTTCTCCAACTTCACAAATCAATAACTTTCTGTACTGTGCATGAAATTCAGTTCTGCAAAAAAGGTTTTAAAGCCCTATAGGTTGTCTCCAAGTCTCTTCAAACCGATTTTGAAAAAACACAACACGCTGGTTGTAAATCGACCACAAAGTTGGGGTTTCGGGACAGTTTCTAAACCCAAAAAATCGAGTTTTTTTCGATTTTGGAACTCGTTTTTTGTCGCACATGGTGCGAATCGGTACGAACTATTTGAAGAAAATTAAAGGGGTATATGTCGGGATCATACCGGAAGAAACGACTCGAAGATTGATCGAGCGTGCACGGCACAACGTCGCTCCGAAGTTGGCTCTTCGCTGACAGTTTCCGCGCGCGAGTGGGATGCTCGTTGCACTTTTTCCGGCGATGGACGGCCAAAAAGTTGGTAGCCGTCGACGTCGGGGTGTACGCTGGGTTGGGGGTGACGGCTAGGGTTTGAGTTTCATGAAAATCTCTCTCTCTTTCTCTCTCTAAAAATTTATATACGTCAGACGCAACTATACGATAGTATCCAATTTCCAAGTGACCGTGCTATAAGTCCATTGTGCTAACATCGTGGTCGTATCATAAGATCTATTCGTGTGTCCATATTGAAGCTGTGGCTTGCAACTCAGTATGACTTAACCATATTTTTGCCTCGCAGTCTTTGCTGCTTTAATCATCAGCTGACTCAATCAAAGATTTTTTTATGACGCTTCCTGACTTAAACTCGAATGACTCAAATCCAACTTATGCAACTCTATGCCAAAAACTTAATCCTCGATGCCACATCTCATGTCGAAGCACGGTGTCTTCGTTGCAACCAAATCTTAGGCCCAAATATTGTGTTCTAATCGTGCACACATTAAACTCGACTCTTTGATACCGTGCACACAATACTCGACTCAATCCAAAGGCATGCACGTGGATCGCAATATGCCGACTCATCTATATGAAATAGTCACTAGCACCACAAGCTATACTGGATCTTTTGCATACGGTGACCATTTGCGTGCAAGGTGCGAGCTCCACCTAATGGTCCCGTAGCCTATATTGTAACGGTTCACTTCAATGCAAGTCGCACCGTCGTTGAAGGCCGTACAATATCTGCTTTTTCCTTCTAGGTCGACACGAACGGGGTGCCCCGACGATCGTTCGAGGAATTCCCCTTGCGTGCAAGTTATCCAATGACCATGCATGACTCAACTCGATTTACCGTGTCCTTCTTTACTCATGACCGTGCTTTCCATACTTCATGAGAGACTCCCAAACAGCGGGACCGGTCTCGGTGACAAACGGTCACGTGAACTTTCTATCCTTTGAAACCTAGGGAATGACTACTATATAGTTTTCCAACTTAACTTGAACAAAATGTGTGTTCTTTAACCGTGACACACTTATCCTTGAACCAATCGTGGCTCGTTGTCACGCCCCAGTACCGAAATACGGGAACGGACGTCAGCCAGCTACACCATATAAGGTACGAATACGTTATACGACGATGACGGCTGTCAATCTTGCTGGATATCCTAGCATGCAATCATTCTATGGCCTAAATCTGATCTCATACCCACAGGCAATAATAATGAGATAATAAGCAAGAGAGAATCATATGGAAAGTAGGAAATACTCATATGATAATCAGGAAATCTATAGTACATGATAATAATATAGACGGGTATACCTTTCCACAGTTTCTAGCATGGTATAGAACTGGAGCATATCCTCCAAGTCAAGTCTGGAAGATCTACTGGGTCGGTCACAAGCAATCTGGGAACAATCCAGGGTTGGTCAGGCCAACCGTAGCAAGTACCAGAAAGGAAGGCTCAAGGACGGGCGAAGAAAAGCCAACAGGATAAAATATGACAGGAATAACATATATGAACAGTAAAAGAGGGTAAGGATCGTACGGTACCAACGCACGATAACAATCCACAACTAATGCAGCTAAATAACCAACAATCATCACAATCTCCCTAACATCCAATAACACCTCCATAGCCAACCGAGACTCGTAATCTGTCATCGAAACAGTAATCCACCCCTATATTAAACATGAACAAGTGAATTAATTTCTGTGTCGGGACAGCATTACGGCGCAAGCAACAAGCCAAACAATTAATGAATAAGCGGCCACTCAAATGCCTACGGCTATCTAGGTGGGGGTTGGATTACCCCAATAATGCAATATAGGAATCCTCATATCGTGTCGATCTAACAAGCTAATGGGGCCAAGTATATCAAGACTAGACAAGCACAGGTCCCTCGTAAGACCACCGGGCTATGCATGTCACCACCGATCCCTCGTAAGGCCATCTTGATGAGCATGCCATGTATATAAGGTATAGTAAAGTAGCCGGATACTGCCATCCTCTAATGTGGACGGTAACAATATCCGTAGCAGCCAGCCTGCACTCCATGAATAGATGTCTGGAAAGCGGCTAGTACTGCACGATCTCGAGATTTCGTTCCCTCATAATACTTCTACCAGTTTAAGTTACCTAAATTATCCATACATTTATCCGAAACCACATGCTGTGGTCACCTGATCATCCTTCTAGATGTCGTACCTCAGTACGAGAACGCTAAGTAAGAATCAACCTCGGCACCTATAGTCCCAGTTGTGATCCATCCTTAGTGTTATGCAACAAGCAAGAAAGCAAGCAATCCTGACCACGCTAAGTCTATAGGCTAACTGCCAAATACCCGTGCATGTAACCATATAATATAGCTAGAATATCAAGATGGCATCGTAATGCTATATAATCATGGAAGTAGCACCTCAAGTGCCAGTAGACAAGGAGCACAGCAGTGTAAAATCAGGGCCAGTACCTCAAAGGGTAAGTTGGACTTATAGCACGAATACAAGTAGTCATGTCGGGAACCAGGTCAAATCTGTCAATCACATAAAATTATCTGTCCACATCGTGGCATGGATATCAGGTCTAGTACCAGATCAGAATCTCTACTATAATAACATCTCAAGCATACATGAGAGCCTACAGCTCCAATCATCAAGTCGGTCCATCCACCAAATCAATCTAGCAAGAGTCTTCCCTCTATGATGGAGGTCAGATCAAGAAGTAAAATCGTCAAATACTACGCTAATTCTCATAAATAATGCTAGGCCCTCTGGCTCACCAGGGCCCTCTAAATCAATGATCACAAGCTATCGGGAAACAAACCTCTCAACTACCAAGATATAGTAATCAGCCCAGGTTTTGGACGTTTGGGAAGTCGAGTAAAAATTATATAATAATACCCTCGATATTCTACTCGTTCTGCGAAACACTCGCGGTCATCAAAATCTAAGAATCCACATAGTTATATATGATCAAATTAGAACATCATCAAAAGAAATAGCGACACTATCCAAGAATCCACGTGAGTCTATCAATCGATATCCCGAGATCATACTCTCCATAATACTCAATCCTTATATATCCAAAAGTCACAAATCCTGATACATAGGACAACTATCTGCCCTAGCTGACTAGACTAGGATAACTCCTAGAAAGAATGGTCAGGAGGACAAGAGTCTATTAATTATGTCGTCGAAAAAATGGCAAGGATTGCATGAACTGCTCTGTAATAGATCCACAACCCTTAAACCAAACAAGGACCAGGGTTGCAGACTGTCTCCCGAGTGGAACCGCACTCCTTACGCTATCCGATGGACAAGCCATGTCAAGTAACTAGGCGACTAATCTAGTCATGAGTCTACCTAACAGGTACTGAGATCAGATAATACTATACTACAATAGACGTGCATGAGTTTGGTTCAGCAACTAAAGGAACGGTTCTGCCCAAATCTTCGGACCAAATTCCAAACCAGGAATTCTGGAAAAATTCGACAGAATCTTCTCTCTATTCTGGACGGGAGCTCACAATTAATTGGGGCTAAATCCACTCGGCACAACCCGTCGCAGAATCGCAAACTGAGAACACTAAGTCTCAGCTTACAACAGCGCTACCATGCGTACTGGAAACCAAACTATAGCCGAGAACACTAATTCTCGGCCTCCAGCAGCTCTACGATGAGTACTGGGCGCCAAGCCAACACATGCAACAAGAATCACCACGCAGGGCGCATCACGGACCCATAGTCCTATCCAAGCCATAAACACAGTCACAAAAATAGCTAGCCAAAGCCGTCACCCGACCGCGAGTCGGACACGGGGCATAGGGGGATAATCCATACTCGTGAGTCGTGCTCATGTCCTCGGAGGTGTGGATGACTCGTCCGAGTTGTCTGATACGGTCGTAAACCTGTATCGAACCAAGCTATCCTAGGTTATCATCATAGTAGTTCTACTACTAAGCTACACTACTCATGGTTATACATTTACAATTATAATTAATTAAAATACAATAAAATCTAGGAAAGAGGGCAAGAGCTATCGATGAGCAAGGGGTACTTGTCACGACCCGTACCCGCTTTTCGGATACGAGACGTGTCCAAGCCAGCCTACGCCGCAGAGTCGACGGTAGAACGCTGTCAAGCCCGCAAGAAATAAATGCTCAAAAGATCACACTGCAGCTCATTCACATTTCTAAATTTATTACAACAGTTACAACATTTATATTTAAAAGAAATATAAAGTTTTACATTTAAAGAAAATGATACAATTGTTTTCTATTTCTAGGTTGTCCTCAGCATACCCAAGTCTTTCCAATGTTAAGTGTGATTGCGGCTAAACCTGTAAAATGATGGTTTCCAGTCAGGAATGGAACAAGTACACAAACCGACAACAAAAGGAAAACATAATAGAATTAACAAGACATGAAAATAGCATATGGAATATGAAAGCTAGTAAGAAAACTGATGACATAGCACGGTAGAGAAGTAAACAAGGAAAAACTAATAAAAGACATCTATCTAGGTGGTGTGAAATATCCATTTCGACATGTGAACAGCTAGGGGTAAATAAGGCACACTGCACGTGTCGTGTGCAGCGGCTAGCATTCATGAAAGACACGGGGATAGTTCTGGGTAGTCCACATGTCTACTAAGATATTTCCCCTCCCGACTACTCCGTGTGACGAGCGTGTCAACAAGCAGCAAGATATATGTATAGACATGAAATGAAAAGACTACTATGAATCGGAAAGCAATCAGAAAGTGCACTTGTCTGAGGTCCTTAGCTGGAGAAACCAATAATAATATACCACTCAAAGAGCCACAATCAGTCAACACATGCAGAAGTCTCCAGATGCTGAAACAAACAGTACCAACGTTCTCAGGATAGTCAAATTAGCTAGGATTGTCTATCCTTAAGTCCAATTCTGGATACAGGGGCAAAACGGTAATTTCGGGCAAAAACGATATCCGCCGTTGGACCCGCTTTGCACCGAAAAGCGTGCCAGAGTCAACGGTCTCTAAAGTCATCAAACTACATGTCTACGGATCCAGTTTTCCGATACGAACCCAACCGTATGTCCAGAGTTGGATTCCGGCAGGCCGTGCACAAAATTGCCCGTTGAGTCGGACCGTGGGGCCCGCAAAACGGCATCGGATTCAACTGTCTCGGAATTGGACCAAACTTGGCATACAGGAGCAAAAAAATGATACGGTCCTGTTGGCGCAAGTTTCGTCTCGATCTGACGAGCGTGCACGAAGTAATTGAGAAGTTTACAAAGTGCACGATACGGTAAATTTCGACGGATACGCATCAAATTCGTCGTGCACACGCGACCAATTTGAATTCCGTCAAAGCCCACACGACCACGAAGCTGTTACGCAGCTTTCGATACTTATGGTTCGTGACTAAGTCGCCCGGTTTGGCGGGACGCACGTGGTATCGGAGTGTTTTCCTAAAATTTTAATATTTCGAAAACAGGTTTTCGTCAAACTTTGAAATGGTTTTAACAGGGATTTAATAGATGAAAAATAAAAGTAAAAGAGAGCTTTTGAACTCGTATAGGTTGTCTATAACCACCTTTAATTAGATTCCTAAATATCGCTACGGCTTGGTGGCAATTTGCCTCCCAATATGGGGCTGGGACCAATGTTATGTCCTGTGTCCAAACAGGTTTTTCGACAACTTCGGGCTCGATTTACGACGCGTACGGTGGAAATTTAATTGAAATAATTGAAGGCATTAAGAGAGGGTCATGTTGTGAACATACCGGATCGCACGGCTCGCAAAACGACACGCCGGAGGCGACGTACTCTTGCCACGAAGTAGGTCATTTCACGCACTTGTTACTGTTGTGTTCCAGCGCCTGTGCACAGTTTGGCCGACGGTTCTCCGGCAACGGCGGCACGGTGGGGCCGGCATTGCTCCTGATGGCAGCGCGCAGGGTCAGGGAAGGTCGGCGTCGAGGAGTTTTAGGGTTTCTAGGTTTCTCTCTGATGCCCGTATGAATATATATACGTACGCGAGAACTGTTCGGGGTCGGCTAGGTGAGTACGAGTTCGGTTCTGGGATGGCTCCTCTACTGTTGGGCTTTTGCCCAGGGGTGGCTGGGCTCTGCTTGGGTTTGCTTAACTGCTCTTTGTGGGGTTTTTTTTTATTTCATTGATCAATCAATAGTTTTTGTATAAAAGGCTCTACATGGTTGGCCATGTTATAGGTGACCAAGTGAAGTGAGGTGTGCACGTGAAGCTTATAGCTGATGACAACCAACTACAACTTTGCCTAAGCTGATGTAAGATTGCATGCATGCATGTTGTTGTTGCAGCAACTTGCAACTAATATATATTGAAATGAATTGAATTGAATTTCAATTCCATTCAGTTCAAACATTCATTTCATTTCAATTCAATTCAATTCACTACTATACTATGTAATCATAATAATAACAGAGGCCACCACCATTTGCACTTGTTGCTTTAGGCAGTGGTACGAGTCATATTTGAAGGGCAGAGTGTTTGGTGTGTACATATTTTTCTTTTCTTTTCTTTTCTTTGTGAAAGTGACAACACTCCTGTTAGCTGGTAGGATTTGGGCCAACTCAAAGAGATTGCAACCGGGTTCAGCTGTTTAGGGCCGGGTCTGGGTCGGCTTGCATCCTCTATATTAAGATATATATATATATATATATATATATATATATATATATATATATATATATATATATATATATATATATATATATATATATATATATACACACACACACCTATACATATTTATAAATATACGTATACATATATAAATACTTATATATATACATATATCTATATACACATATATATTTATATTTATACATATATATATTCACACACATATAATAAATAATATCTATATACACACTTCTATACTCCTATATATATACATATATACTTTATTCTTTTTCCCATATTTCTTTATGCACACATACACCTTCATATATAATATGTTTATTTGACAGAAGTAATATAACAAATATTAATAATAATTTCCTCAACAACATAATAATGATAATAACAATAATATTAATAATAAAATATTTTAAAATTTCCGGGAAGGGGAGCTACAAATCTACCCACCTTAAAATAATTTCGTCCTCAAAATTCTTATTCATAACTATTCTTAAATTCAAAAAGAAAGTCTAGCTTAACCTTAACCTCCTCAATTTAATTCCCCAAAATAATTTATATCCCCTCCTAGCCATATAGCCTCCAGGACTTCTACCCACCTTTGGTCACACTACTCCACAAACTAAAATCTTTACGTCTTCTAACTGATTGCTAACAATCCTATCAACAAATATCTACGGCATGTGGCATCTATGATTCCTCTCCTATCTGCCGAGCAACCCAACTTAACAAGCAACAAATTTACACCAGTGTCTAAGAATATTGATAAACTCTAACGAGCATGACCATCCATCGTCCCGAAATAGGAAGGACAAGAAAAATGAGGAGGAATAATTAAGAGCAATCGTGAAGCTTAAAGAGAGGTAGGGAATATACAATAATACAAATAGAAAGAGTATTTATGACCCTATAGTCTTGTTCGCTAGATTGGGCTACTCTATTCCAGTCACTTGCTAAATCGAAGAACCTTTCGTTTCTTAGAGGGGTTTGCAATCCTTGCAATACGAAAACTCCGTTCTCGAAATTCTTATTCAAACAAGGTTCCATAACGGAACGAAATTTGAGAAATCAAATTGTGGTCTTAATGGGTTCTCTATTTGGACATCACCCGCTGGTTGGAGGAACCTTGGATTTTAATCTATATTGACGGGACAAGATCCCAACTATTTTAACTAGGTCAAGGTAACTTAGAGTAGGCTTCTACCCAAGGAGTTGAGCTAGTTGCTAGTTAGGTTGGTTAGCTAGGTCCCTACAGCTCAAAATGTGACTTCAGTGACTTTGTGTTTAAGGAGCACATGAGACCTCAATTGGGTGGCACACTAGTGGCATGTGCATAGTGGACTCCGAGTAGATCGCAACCATATATTGGGTCAGAGGAATGAGTCGAGGTTGAGTCTCTAATTATAGTCGGGAAATGTATCGACATTATGGTAAGGGTTGTAGCTAGTCCTTTTAACCTAAAAGTTGTAGCACAAAAATAGAGTACAAGGGGACGAGTTTGAGGGGGACATGATATACCTAAGTGAAGGTGGAATCGTCTAGATCTTGCATATAAAATTTTTTGGAAGGTAACAGCTGGTCTCGTGCTCCGAATATAAATGACACAGCCGGGGACACAAAATGATCTAAATGAAAAGTGGGAGTCCAAGGGCACAAATTATCATCCTAACGGAAGTTATTCCGATCAATCGGTAATCCTCATTTATCCTAAAATTTTAGAAGGCTTACAGTCTACCCACCTTAGAGGTTAGGATATGGTGGCAAGGTTCCTGTTACAGGGCTGGCCGATGGTAGCTACACTTGCATATACAACTATCATAGCCATGGAAATACTCTCTATCTATCAAACACGAGCGTTCGTCTTTCCAATTAGTAAAAGACAAAAGCAATAAGGAGTTCAAGAAAGATGTCATCGAATACAATTGCGTGATTCAAAGACGAATGTATAATTCAAGGGGAATTGTCGAAGCAGTTGCGGATGAAATCCTGGAGACATCTCAGTCCACGTAGGATAATTAGATGAAAAGCGAACCAAATGCATCATGGTTGATCAGACCGTAATACAATGATTCTGATTAGACAATATGTTAGCGGGCGTCCCCAATAAACATATGTCTTGAGTCAAGCTCGATAAAAGAGTAAGCTCATAAAAACTAGACTGTAATAGCAGCGTTGGTCAAGATAGTCAAAATATGATTATGCGAGATTTTTGGAAGAATAAAAATAAGAAGTTCGAGTTTTGAGAGATTCAGAGTCTTACCTGGTGTTCTTGCTTATACAGTCAATCCTACTATATTCATAAGGCTTGGGTCGACTAATGGGTTATGGACCTCTAAATTTCATATTCTACGTTCTAGGTAACTTATTAGTGTCAGTAAATTACCTCGTCAATAGATCACAAGGACCACAAATGCTAGATTGGGAGACAGGCTATCCAACTCACAGGGCCTTCACTAGTTTTGGCTTTGGATCTTATGGGACATACAGGGCATTTCCTATCCTCTATAGTATCCTAAACTGACAATCACGCCTGAAATCATTTTACTGGGAATTGTGCCTTGCCCGTATACTTAGGTTGCGGTAAACTCTTGGTTCCGTGATTCAGGGGTGCTATGCCATCGGGTACTCTACCTTATATTAACACAAGGGTGTCTAAGTTCTAGAGAGGTCAAGAGTACATAGTTTTAGCAATATTTTATAGGCTATGATTCTCCGAAATGGTTTCATTTCTATGGTTTGTGCCTCGCCAGTGCGCTGCTGGCTGCAGTGAACCCATACCATCCATTCTCCACAATTGGCGACAGTGCGCTGTTGTCTAGTCATCGCGGTCGTTTAATTACTCTAACCATATTCCTAAAGACTTCAAGGAGCTGCTAAAGTTCAAACTAATTGGTTATGATGGAAAGTGTAACCTCTGCCTACAAGTATCAATCCTTAAAACAAAAGACTGGTCGGAAGGAAATATCTAGAGACAAGTGAAGAAAACATCCTAATCTTTATCTTATATATATTTCAAATGGCTGAGGAAAAATTTTAAATCCAATCTAACTCGAGATTTCGTACACGAATAACGGAATCAAAATGATAAACCAATTCCTTACAGCAAACAGAATTTAAAACAGGCAACTCTAACTTATGATATAAGATTTATATCTAATACAACAAAAGGAAATTAAATAGTTTATCAAAATTAACGCCTTAATTCTAGGCAAGTTTAACGTACCAAGTGAATAGTATATCCACATGGGGTCATATCATCATATCAAAGGTAATAGTATGCCTATTGGGTTCTAGCAAGCAATCTAAATTTAATAATTCTAAATTGTATGGCCTATCTAACAACCTTAACTACCCAACGGTCAATTTAAACAAGGGACTCCTAGTCCTAGTCATTCTCTTAAATCATTTTAATCCTAGTTTGTGAATGAGCATTTCCGTGTCGCAGGCTCGTAATAGTACGACTGACATACCATCACGAGTTCGCAATATTTTACGAAAACTGACCTGCATAGGCCACCACAAAAACTTGTCACGACCCGCACCCACTTTTCGGATACGAGACGTGTCCAAGCCAGCCTACGCCGCAGAGTCGACGGTAGAACGCTGTCAAGTCCGCAAGAAATAAATGCTCAAAAGATCACATTGCTGCTCATTCACATTTCTAAATTTATTACAACAGTTACAACATTTATATTTAAAAGAAATACAAAGTTTTACATTTAAAGAAAATGATACAATTGTTTTCTATTTCTAGGTTGTCCTCAGCATACCCAAGTCTTCCCAATGTTAAGAGTGATCGCGGCTAAACCTGTAAAATGATGGTTTTCAGTCAGAAATGGAACAAGTACACAAACCGACGATAAAACGAAAACATAATAGAATTAACAAGACATGCAAATAGCATATGGAATATGAAAGCTAGTAAGAAAACTGACGACATAGCACGGTAGAGAAGTAAACAAGAAAAAACTAATAAAAGACATCTATTTAGGTGGTGTGAAATATCCGTTTCGATATATGAACGGCTAGGGGGTAAATAAGGCACACTGCACGTGTCGTGTGCAGCGGCTAGCATTCACGAAAGACACGGGGATAGTTCTGGGTAGTCCACATGTCTACTAAGATATTTCCCCTCCCGACTACTCCGTGTGACGAGCGTGTCAACAAGCAGCAAGATATATATATAGACATAAAATGAAAAGACTACTATGAATCGGAAAGCAATCAGAAAGTGCACTTGCCTGAGGTCCTTAGCTGGAGAAACCAATAATAATATACCACTCAAAGAGCCACAATCAGTCAACACATACAGAAGTCTCCAGATGCTGAAACAAATAGTACCAACGTTCTCAGAATAGTCAAATTAGCTAGGATTACCTGTCCTTAAGTCCAATTTTGGACACAGGGACAAAACAGTAATTTTGGACAAAAACGATGTCCGCCGTTGGACCCGTTTTGCACCGAAAAATGTGCCAGAGTCAACGATCTGTAAAGTCGTCAAACTACATGTCTACGAATCCAGTTTTTCGATATGAACCCAACCGTATGTCCAAAGTTGGATTCCGGTAGGCCGTGCACAAAATCGCCCGTTGAGTCGGACCGTGGGGCCCGCAAAACGACGTCGGATTCAACTGTCTCGGAATTGGACCAAACTTGGCATACAAGATCAAAAAAATGATACGGTCCTGTTGGCGTAAGTTTCATCTCGATCTGACGAGCGTGCACGAAGTAATTGAGAAATTTGCAAAGTGCACGATACGGTAAATTTCGACGGATACGTATCAAATTCGTCGCGCACACGCGGCCAATTTGAATTCCGTCAAAGCCCACATGACCACGAAGCCGTTACGCAGCTTTCGATACTTACGGTTCGCGACCAAGTCGCCCGGTTTGGCGGGACGCACGTGGTATCGGAGTGTTTTCCTAAAATTTTAATATTTCAAAAACAGGTTTTCGTCAAACATTGAAATAGTTTTAACAGGGATTTAATAGATGAAAATTAAAAGTAAAATAGAGGTTTCGAACTCGTATAGGTTGTCTATAACTGCCTTCAATTAGATTCCTAAATATCGCTACGGTTTGGCGGCAATTTGCCTCCCAATATGGGGCTGGGACCAATGTTATGTCCTGTTTCCAAACAGGTTTTTTGACAACTTCGGGCTCGATTTACGACGCGTATGGTGGAAATTTAATTGAAATAATTGAAGGCATTAAGAGAGGGTCATGTTTTGAACATACCGGATCACACGGCTTATAAAACGACACGCCGGAGGCGACGTACTCTTGCCACGAAGTGGGTCATTTCACGTACTTGTTACTGTTGTGTTCCAGCGCCTGTGCGCAGTTTGGCCGACGGTTCTCCGGCAACGGCGGCGCGGTAGGGCCGACATTGCTCCTGATGGCCGCGCGCAGGGTCAGGGAAGGTCGACGTCGAGGAGTTTTAGGGTTTCTAGGTTTCTCTCTGATGCCCGTATGAATATATATACGTACGCGAGAACTGCTCGGGGTCGGCTGGGTGAGTACGGGTTCGGTTCTAGGATGGCTCCTCCACTGTTGGGCTTTTGTCCAGGGGTGGCTGGGCTCTGCTTGGGTTTGCTTAACTGCTCTTTGTGGGGTTTTTTTATTTCATTGATCAATCAATAGTTTTTGTATAAAAGGCTCTACATGGTTGGCCACGTTATAGGTGACCAAGTGAAGTGAGGTGTGCACGTGAAGCTTATGGCTGATGACAACCAACTACAACTTTGCCTAAGCTGATGTAAGATTGCATGCATGCATGTTGTTGTTGCAGCAACTTGCAACTAATATATATTGAAATGAATTGAATTGAATTTCAATTCCATTCAGTTCAAACATTCATTTCATTTCAATTCAATTCAATTCACTACTATACTATATAATCATAATAATAACAGAGGCCACCACCATTTGCACTTGTTGCTTTAGGCAGTGGTACGAGTCATATTTGGAGGGCAGAGTGTTTGGTGTGTACATATTTTTCTTTTCTTTTCCTTGTGAAAGTGACAACACTTCTGGGCCTCCCCATTGCGATTGCCGGCAGGCACGATATTTGGATTTTAGCCTCGAAGGATGTTAAACTCGACATCATCCAGAACTCCCAACAAGCCCTCTCTTGCTGGGTCACTCACCCAACTCTTCCGGAGTGTATCATCCTTTCTGCGGTTCACGGCAGTTGTATCATCGCAGAACGCAAAAGGCTTTGGAACGATCTTCTCGACATCTACCTCCACAACACCAACTCCTCCTGGCTTTGCATAGGGGACTTCAATGTCATCACCCGCAGAGAAGAGAAGATCGGCGGTCGTCCCACACCTCTATCCGCCATGCAAGACTTTAACGAATTCATATTCAACGCTCATCTTACTCCTCTCCAGTTCAAAGGCAGCGAATTCACCTGGTACAACATGCAAGACGGCGATCGCCGTCAATATTCCCGACTGGACAGAGCCCTCACCAACGCGCGCTGGCACGGAATGAGGCTCAGTTCCACCCTATCCCACCTCAACTCCGCTGAATCCGACCACGCCCCTATTCTAGTGGAGACCAAGAACACCAACCACCTTCACAAAAAGAACTTCCAATTCCTAGATTTTTGGACTGAACACCCGCAGTTCTCGACCATCGTTGCCGAAGCCTGGAACAGCCAGGATTGCCCCAACCCTTTTACTCGGGTTTGCAACAAGCTCAAAGCCACCAGGAAAGCCCTTTCCAATTGGAGCAAACAAGCCTTTGGGGACATTTTCCAAACGATCCGCGTCGCCGAGGACGACGTAGCCCGAGCTGAAGCTAAATACCAAACCGACCGGTCCCCCAAGTCTAAAAGTGCTCTGAACCTTACCAAGGCCATACTCAAATTCAGACTCAAAGTCGAAACCGACTTCTGGAAACAGACAGCCAGACTGAAATGGGACAGTGACGGGGACAAAAACTCAAAATACTTCCACGCCTGCGTCAACGGCAAAAGAAACAAACTATCGATTCATCATATATCCGACGAGCACGGCATCATCAGAACTGACCATAAGGGTATCCAAAAGGCGGCCGCCGATTACTATGCTAAGTTATTCTCTAAGGAAACGGTCCTCAAAGACTCATCCTTCCTCGACCAAATCCCCGCCATCATCAACGACTCAGATAACGCCTTATTGGATCGTCCCCTGTCCGAACAGGAAGTGAAAGACGCGGTGTGGGCATTGAATGAGCACAGCGCCCCCGGCCCAGACGGATTTACTGGTGTTTTCTTTCGTTCCTGCTGGAAGATTATTAAGCGGGACATCACCGACGCGGCCATTGCTTTCTTCGAAGGAGCACACTACCCCAAAGCCATCTCCAGCGCCAACCTCATCCTCATCCCAAAAAAAGATAACCCCATCTCATTCCGTGACTTCCGACCTATCAGTCTTTGCACCTTCACCAACAAAATTATATCCAAGATCATTGCCACCAGAATGACTGATATTCTCCCCAGAATAATCTCGGAGGAGCAAAGTGGTTTCGTTCGAGGAAGGAACATCCAAGACAACATCATGCTGGCCCAAGAGCTTATCACCTGCATGAAGTTCCCCGCTAGAGGGGGCAACATAGGCATCAAAATTGACATGGAAAAAGCCTACGACAGACTCGATTGGCAATTCATGATCTGGGTCTTCAGAGCCTTCGGATTTTCGGAGAATTGGACCAACATCGTGTGGAGAGCCGTCAGTAACTCTTGGTTCTCCACTGTCATCAATGGCCAATCCGAAGGCTTTTTCAAATCCAGCTGCGGGGTCAGACAAGGCGATCCTCTATCATCCATAATCTTCATCATCGCAGCCGATGCCCTGAGCAGGAACCTTAACAACATGCCCAACACCCCGAATTTCCAGCATTACCACACCGCCAGCGGTTGCCCAACCATCACCCACCTGGCATTCGTCGATGACCTACTGATCTTCTCTTCTGGGGATGTCGGATCGATGGAGGCAGTTCACAATACCCTGACGCGGTATTCCACATGCTACGGCCAGAAAATCAACCATTCCAAGAGCATCATATACGCCCACCATAGTATCAAAACCGAGAATGCTACCAGTCTAACCAACCTCACTTCATTCTCGGTGGCCCACCCCCCTTCAACTACCTCGGCTGCCCTCTGGTGTACGGAAGGTCCAACGCCAGTATCTTCGAAAACCTCATCACCAAAATCAGGCTCAAAATCAAAGGTTGGCACAACGCCACCCTATCCCCAGGCGGCAAAATTATCCTCATCAAACATGTCCTTAACTGCGTCCCCATCCACACCTTAGCGGCTTGCTCCCCGACCAAGAAGGTACTTGAGTCCATCGAACAGATCTTCTGTAAGTTCTTCTGGGGTCATAATGATAGTCAAGACAAACACCACTGGGCCAGCTGGGACTCCATGGCAACCCCGACTGCGAACAGAGGGCTGGGCTTCACCAAACTCAATGACATCGTCAAAGCCTTCTCCATGAAACTGTGGTGGAAATTACGTACGAGCGATAACCTATGGACCAGGTTCATGAAGCCAGATACTTTAAGCACATCCACCCGACGGTGGCCAGAGCCAACAGCAGATCCTCCGCGGCGTGGCGCCGTATTTTACGGGGCCGCGATTTGGCTGAACCAGCGATTAGACTCCATCTGGGAGACGGCAAGGCCTACTTATTCATGGAAAGATGGATCGGCGACCGCCTCATCCCGAACACCTCCGGATCTTCCAGCAACAGCAAAATCAAAGACCTGTGGAATCCCACTAATAACGAATGGTATTGGGACCGGATTCGTGATTGGACCAACAACGAAACAGTCGACAGCATTCGCCAGCTTGGTCTTACCATTGGGCCCAACGCGGACGAGCTGAGATGGTCGCTGGAAGCTTCCGGAGCTTTCGCCGTGCGAACGGCGAGGGCCGCGATCCACGAGAACGGCCAAGAGCACTTCATCGCACGATTCTGGCATTCGTGCATCCCCAAGAAATGGTCTTTCCTTCTGTGGAGAGTCGCGAGAAAGAAATTACCAACCGACGAGATCCTTCGCACCATCGGCTTCAGCCTGGCGTCTGCTTGTAATTGTTGCGACGATCGGCAGGCAGAGACTATTGACCACATCTTCCGGAAGGGAAGCCTCCCAGACCAAACCTGGAGCATCCTCAACCGCATTTACAACATCACTACAGGTAACCGGTGCTTCAACGATCTTCTGGACCTTTGGGGAGTCGCGTCCCACGGCCACCAGATCGTAGCAGCGGCTGCCACCTGGGTAATTTGGAAGAATCGCAACAAAGCGAGATACGAGGGTCACCAATACTCCGTCGAGCAACTTATTCGGGAAATTACACGACAATGCCGCAAAAGGAGTTCGCTGTGCTCCCACATCCCACCAGTATTCTGGCAACCTCTCTTCAGTTAGTTTCGTCGGGCATAGCCGCCTCCCCTGTCTTTTTGTTGGTTTCAGGCTTTCTGCCTTGTAACTTCTTCAGGCTTCGGCATTTTGAGCCTTGATTAATAAAAGAGGGGGTTTTTTGAAAAAAATAATATATATATATATATATATATATATATATATATATATATATATATATATATATATATATATATATATATATATATACACATATATATTTATACATATATATATATATATATATATATATATATATATATATATATATATATATATATATATATATATATATATATTCACACACATATAATAAATAATATCTATATACACACTTCTATACTCCTATATATACATATATACTTTATTCTTTTTTCCATATTTATTTATGCACACATACACCTTCATATATAATATGTTTATTTGACAGAAATAATATAACAAATATTAATAATAATTTCCTCAACAACATAATAATGATAATAACAATAATATTAATAATAAAAATAATAATAAAATATTTCGAAATTTCCGGGAAGGGGAGCTACAGTACTTGCCTAGAGGGCTCGGCTAGGTAAGCAAGTCTTCGGCGATCGCAATCCAAAGTAGCACGTCCATCGAAGTCCTCAGAACACACAATAAACAATCATTAGAATATATTAATAAAATAATAATGGAAATCACGATGGATGACATGAGGCAATACTGTCTAGGTCCCGCAAGCTATACAGGGATCTGGCACAGAAACCGAGGCATGCGGATCGACACAGACACGTAAATCGAGACGTGCACGTATATCCAGACACGCACGAGAATCGAGATGACTCGAAGATCGAGATGAACATGAGACATGACGTGCACATAAATCGAGACATGCACGTAGATCGAGGAACCATAAATATCGGGATAGTGCCTGAATCAATGTGACACGCAAATCGAGGCACACACGCGAATCGAGACGACATGAAGCCCAAGTTGGCCTGTAAACCAATACGACACATAAATTGGTGCAACATGAATCACGAGGTAGGCACAAAGGTTGAGATATAAAAATCGAGACAACGTACAAAGCGAGATGGCACGTTGCCCGAGGCAGCACGGGGCTCGAGAAGTCCCGCTGTCCGAGACAACACGCAAATCGAAATAACACAAAAGTCAAAACTGACACGTACATCGAGGTACACGCATCCTGAGAGGCATGGAGAACGAGGGACCGCACCAAACGAGGGTGCACTACTCGAGACAAGCACACTGCACGAGGCAGCGTGCTTCTCGAGACAGCACGTATCTCGAGGCACACAAAAAAGGGGCTCGCTCCCCGAGGAGCGCACAACACGAGGCAGCACGACGGGGGTGCTGGCTACCGGAGTGAAGAAGGATAGAGGGACAAAAGAGCTGGGGGAGGTCGGCTATGGTAGTGGTGGTCGCCGGAGGTGGCCGTAGAAGACGGGGAGGTGGTAGATGTGGTCACGACTGGAGGCGCGGATGGAGGCGACGATGACGACGATGATGGCGGTGGTGGTGGAAGACGATGACAGCGATGGTGGTGGTGGTCGTGGAAGTGGCGGCCATGGCGGTGGTGGTGGAGACGGTGGCCGCGGAAGTGATAGTGGTCGTGGTTGAAGATGACGATAATGGTGGTGGTGCTGGTGGTGGGCAACGACGATAATAATGGTTGTGGTGGCAGCCATGGCGGTGGGGGCAGGCCGGAGACGAGGGGGAGTGAGCAGGAAGAGAGAGTGATATGGAGGTGGTGGCGTCGGAGATGGGACTGGTGCGGGCGGTCGCAGAGGAGGGGGCTGGGACGAGCAGTAGAGGGGAGGGGAGCTCAAGGAGGGGGAGAAGAGAGAGCAGAGAGAGGGAGTGAGCTGGGGGAGGGAGGAAGAGTGAAGAGAGAGAAATGTGAAGGGGGGAGAGATGAGAGTGGAGAGGAGAGAGAGAGGGCCGGCGGCTGCAGGGGTGAGTGATGAGAGAGTGAGGGTTAGAGTTAGGGTTTGGGTTTGGGGAAAAGGGGGATAGATTTAGGAATTACAATAATAATAATTGAGGATAAAATCCACATTCAAAAATTAACAAGGAAAATTTAAGAATACCCAATTTTAAAATTCCTAAAATACAAAAATACAGTCGGATACCTATTTCAAAAATAGGGATTTAACATTCGTGCGTTAAACCAATTTGTTTTCTAAGCGACACTACCGTCCAAGTCATACTTTATATGACGAGCCTTGAGATCGTGGGACTATATGACTTGACAACCGCAGAAAATATGAGACAGTGCTTGCTATGACTTCGATAGCCCAGCAAAACTCTTGCCTAACACAATCGTGCAACAACTTAACCTGTGGGACGAGCAAAGGCTATGCCAAGCCTTGCATTGTAGAAACGTGCCGTGCACACGTTCGACTTGAACAACCAAGTTCATCGGGTGCCTAGACTTATGCCATAAGCCGTGCGATACAAAACCCGTGGGACGAGCAAAGGCTATGCCAAGCCTTGGATGATGGGACCGTACTTGCTTTAACAAGCATTTATATGTGCGACGCCTATGACTTCGGCTAAGTTCATAGGTTTGTGGCAACATCGACCAACTTTCCTTCTTCCAAGCCACAGGACGAAGGACCGAGTGTCATCTTGAAAACACAACGTGCGATACTTCTAAGCCGACCGTGGGACCTTTCCATGTTCTAACTCAGTCTGACCCAACTTGGATTTATTTTCTTAGCTATGTGGATTCACCTCTTTTATTACCAAGCCTACTTGTGTAGTTGAAAACTTTCATTTTATTATAGTGAAGGCCAAGCTGAGGCAAGTTCACCGAAGCTACCCACCTGAGCGAGGAGTCGCCTCGGCCGAGCGGGACTTCGAGCAGGCCATTGCATGGCTAAGTCCAACGTCGTTGGCATTTTGATCCTTTCGATTGAGCTGAGCGGGGCGGGGCATTACAATCCCCTTATCGCCCATCTTCACACGTCCAAACCTGCCGTAGCAATATGACGTGAGGATCCTCCTATGTGGAGTGGCGTGATATGATGCCCCCGTATCCATGACCCAGTCGCCATCTTGACACATGCCATAAGGTTCCTCTGCGTTGGTCGCTGCGATGATGATATCCCATTGCTATGAGATCCTCCTGATCATCCTTGTCTTTAGCCTTCTCAGCTTTTAGCTTTATGCAGTTCCTCTTGATATGACCCCTTTTGCCACAGTAATAGCAGCCCTCCTTGCGGTCCACAATCGTAAGATCCCGAGAACTCTTCCCTGTCCTTGTCTGTGACTTGGGTCTTCCCTTCCCGTAGGAAGTCACCAGAGCGGACTCCTATGACGATTCCACTTGCTTGCGTCGGACCTCTTCATTCAACAAGCTACTTTTGACTGTCTCCATTGACAACTCCATCATGCACGGAGTTGCTCACCAACACCACCAACGTCTTCCAGCTTTTTGGCAGAAAACTCAAGAGCATTAGGGCCTGAAGCTCATCATCAATCATCATCTTCATCGAAGACAACTGATTGATGATACCCTGAACCTCGTTCAGATGTTGTGCCACTATGGCACCCTCCGTGTACTTCGAGTTCACGAGTTGGCGAATAAGAAACGCCTTGTTGCCAACCGTCTTCTTTTCGTACAACGGATGCAGCTTCTTCCACAATGCATTTGTTAAACTCTTCATGGACACGTGGTGAAACATCGAATCATCCAACCAGTGGCTGATGAATCCAACGGCCTTCCGATCCAGTCGTTTCCAGTCTTCAGTAGCTTTGTCCGTTAGCTTTGCGCTGTCGCCCTCCAACGGACCATGCAAGTCCTTGTACTAGAGTAGATCCTCCACCCATGGCTTCCAAATTGCCCAATTTTCCCCTGTAAGGATGATCATACGAGTGTTCATCTACTCCGTAGACACGGTTGCAAGAACCTCCAAAGCTCTGATACCAATTGTTGGGCACGTGCGAAAGCACCTGACCAAAACCAACCCCCGTCTAACAGACACCAAGCACAAGATGAAGACAAGTATATGGCGGTAACGTATGTCACCTAGACAAATCCCAACCTTTAATAACTCAGATAAAATTACAAGATTGACAGAACTCACGTTCACCACTCTCAAGAAGAAAAGTAGAAGATTACAATTGAGATCACTCACCAACCTGTAGTTATCTCCCTAATCGAAGTTGACGACTCCTCGATTAGATCTTCTTCTTCCTTCTGTCTTGGATGGCGAAGTCCTAAGAGCAAAGTATAGACTTTCGCTTAGATTTTCTTGTAGACAAGCACCCCGAATCTTCACTTTTGTTCTTTGTGCTTATTCTTTGTGCCTCCACCCTCACCCCATATATATATGATGAGGAAAAAAAAAAAATCCTATTTTAGGTCATAATATAATTTCTTAATTAGGAAGTTCTCAAATAAGAATCCTATTACACCTAAAATAGTCCATCAATTATCATATTTTAGATCATAATAGGATTTCCTAAAATAAGAATCCTATTATATCTAAAATAGCACAACACCAATTATGGACATCTAAATCTAATAATAAGATTTGGATTCCACAAATATGTTGTTACCAAATCCAGACTGGACTCCAACACAAAATACCATTAAAATGGTTAAAAATAGTTATAATATTTGGGGGTATTTTGGTAAAAATATCCCCAAACTAATATAGCTGTTGGAGGGGGTAAATTACCAAAATTCTCCTCCAACGTTTTAATAAATGCTAATGCATACCCAGACATGATACGAGGTCCATGAGGTGGGTGCCTTAGGCCCAATATATATATATATATATATATATATATATATATATATATATATAATTTAGTTATATAAGTTCAATTATGAATAAAAGCCCAAAAGGTTCATTCTAATTATTTTTGTCCGCGTAAAAAAATTATTATAGGATATTTTATTTGTTATAGGATATCTAAATGTCATAAACTAGAATACCAAAAGACAAGTCGGTTAGTTAGAATAAAAAAAATGGTGCAATCATTTTCAAAATTAAATCCTCACTTCCGTCGCTCTAACAGTTTGACGCAAATGTCCTCTATCCTTCTGTCATTGTCAATATCCTCTCTCTCTCTCTGAGGTAATTGAACAATACAACAAGTTAATTTTTATTATTATTATCACATCAACTACCCAAACATTGTTATTTATTTATTTGTCTGGAACATCAAATTTATTTTTTGATTTGGAATATCAGTATTTCATTATGACATATTATTTTGGATATTATATTTTGTTTATTGTTTTATTTTTTTGAATTTTATGATTATAATACTATTGTATCATCGTCCATGAAAAAATTATATGAGAATTAAGCTTTGAGGGTACCACTTTTACAATTTGTCTCAAATCTCAAAATTTAAAGTCCAACACTGCGCTAATGTAGGAGGATATTATGGTAATTTACCATCCTTGGAGTAAATTATGGTACCTAAATCATATTCATTATTTGGATTCATTCAAAAATTTCTGAAGCCAAATACCCTTGCTAACCCCAAAATTTGGAATAAATGCATTTTTTTTTTCTTTTTCTTCTTTTGGGATAAAGAATGGGATCAAGGAATCCCATCAAAAAATTGCATTTTAATTCGTTAATTTGCATTTAAATTTGTTGTTATTGTTGTTGTTCTAGAATTAAAGGCTAATTGTAAATGCACTTCAAGTTTTACTTGGGACTAGTCTAATAGGACTGTCCTAATATTAAGAAGGACTGCCAACTTCGTTTACAGTCTATCTTAATATTCAAGTTCTTTAGGACTGTCAATTTTGTTGACAGTCATATTTTATGTTAAAACTGCTAACAAGTTGGCAGTCCTAGGACTGGACTACCCCAAGTAAAATTTTGGAGTGTCTTTAGAACTAGCGAAATTAAAACCTCATAATTTTGTAATAATTCAGATAGACATGAATGAATATAAGACCATCTCCAATGGGGCTTTCTATCTTCCTATTTCTATGGAAGAAATCTATTTTAGAAATCTATTTCTATGGAAAAAAATTTCCTCTCTCTCATGACAATTATTATTGGACTCCACACCATTAAATTGATCCTTTTATTATGTGACACATAAGATAGAAATGAAGAACATTTTTATATGCCTATAATTTTTATGTAGAAACTCTTCCAGGATAAAAATCTTTTTAAAGTACAATGTCGATAAGAACTCAATTTTAGAAGTCACCATTGGAGATCTATGCTGCTTCATGCAGAAGTCCACCACCACCACCCACCCTTCAGAAAGCTCTAGAGATAGAAATATTCCCTATAGCAATTCAAAGAGAATCTGTCCTCCGCCTTTTTCTAAAGGCACTCACCACTGGCTCTCTCTCTCTCACCACCTATAAAGAAGAATCCCCGTCTTAAGCAACCATTCGCTGACAATGCTACGCAAATGCCACCGAGGAGGGCGCTGGAGGTGCAGTCCGACGACCGGAACCCGCAGAAGTGGCACGTGTCGCTGACCGAGGACGCGTTCAACGCGTTCCTCGCCGGCCGAGGGGGAGGCGACGACGCGGCCCGGGCGGTGTTCGGCGAGGGGTCGCTGTTCAGCCCGCTGCTGTTCGGAAAGTTCTTCGACCCCGCCGACGCGTTTCCCTTGTGGGAGTTCGAGTCCGGAGCTCTGCTCTCGGGGGTTCATGGTGCTTCCAAGACCAGTGTCGACTGGATGGAAACTGATGCTCACTATGTCCTGAGAGCTGAATTGCCTGGTAAATTTCTCTACACTGATTTTTTTTTTTTTTTTTTTTTCAGGTTAATTTACAGGAAAAAAAAAGAAGTGAAGAAAGTAAGATTAGAAAAAAACTGAGATTCTCAATATATATATATATATATATATATATATATATATATATATATATATATATATATCATGAAGGGCATCTGGATTTATGAACTCAGAATCTCTTTTTTTCGTCGTCATTTTTTTTGTTGAGATGTTCGAAAATAGAGAATCTCTTCTTTTTTTCGTCGTCATTTTTTTTTGTTGAGATGTTCGAAAATAGGTACCGGACTGTTGTATTACATGTCTTTTGGGCCAACTATTTCTAACTCCCACAATTTTTAAAATAGAAAGAATAATACTTTTCCGTAGCTTGATCCAATGTCCGCCACGTCTTATGTCTTTCTCCGGTAACTACAATTGTTCGACTCTTCGTCATCATCTAAGCCTTCTTCCATCAGAATCGATCATCTGTGTTTGGGTCAAATTTCTAGTCAAGGTACTATGGGAACATGAGAGCGCATGCCATAAAACTAAGACAGTGAGTTTGCGGGTAGGCAGACCTACTTTCTAACCGTGCAGTTCAATAAGTACATAAAACCGAAGAACATCCTCAAAGCTAGTTCTACTATACCATATAGAGTATAAACGAAGAAGTAGGAAGCACAACACTCCAAAATCTAGATCCGATTGTGTCAGACACATATTATGCACCATCCGGACGCTCCAAAATACAACATGTTGCATCAAGATATGTGTCGAATGTCCTTATCGTGATTCGTGCCACGTCGTATTCGTGTCCTAGCAGCATAAGACAAAGAGGTAAAATGTAGTATTTTAGATTTCCCTTTTTTATTGAGTTAATGCAAAACAGAAAACTTTTTTTTTTCCTCCTCTACCTTCTTTTATTTATAGTAGTAATTCCTAAGATGAACATTGTCGGATCAATTATGCTATTTGGCTTCCAAAATATTTGGGTGATGCCATCTCCTAATATGTGGCATCTGACAAGGCAGCTGACACAACAGCTGACATGACAAATTTTAACCCAAAAGATTAATTACCCAATTTTTTTAATATTAATGTTAATGTTAATTTTAAAGTTAATATTAATTTTAGTATTAATATTAATGTTAATTTTAATGTTAAGATTAATTTTAATGTTAAGGTTAATTTTAATGTTAATTATTATATTAATTTAATGTTAATGTTAATTTTAATTTTAATTTTAATATTAATTTTAATATTAAATTTTGTCATGTCAGCTGATATGTCAGCAACTATGTCATATGCCACATAATGGGAGATGACATCATCCAAATATTTTGGGAGCCAAATAGCATTTTTGTTGTCGGGTACCCAATTAACTTTTTTGGATTTATTTTCGCTGTGTCCCAACAAATGTATGATCAAAGTCAAAAATTAATTGTCCTGAGCCTATTTTTGTTTGACATTTTTTTTTTCAAATAGGGGAACATTAATTCCTCATAGCGATAGAAGTTCTCAATCTACCATGTACTATTTTTCATGTCCCTTGCACTTGCTATCCTAGGTTAACCTCCACCAACTGTGGATTTTTTTTGCCTTTAAACAAAAGTGTATCAAAGGCATCATGATAGCAAGAAAAACCGAAAACTTAATGTAGAAAATTGTACATAATAATTGTTTAGGGCAGTCAATTGAGAGCAGGGCCGACCCAGAGGTAAGCCATACAAGACTTCGGACTTGGACAACCCTACTCTAATTATGGTACCTTTTTTTCTCCCCTCCTCTACCTTCTTTTATTTATAGTAGTAATTCCTAAGATGAACTTTGTCGGATAGCTAATTAACTTTTTTGGATTTATTTTCGCTATGTCCTAGCAAATATAAATGTATGGTCAAAATCAAAAATGATCCTCGGGCTGTTTTTGTTAGACATTTTTTTCAAATAGGGAACATTAATTCCTCATAGAGATAGAAGTTCTCAATCTACCATGTACTATTTTTCATGTCCCTTGCACTTACTATCCTTAGGTTAACCTCCACCAAATGTAAGACTATTTTGCCTTTAAACAAAAGTGTATCAAAGGCATCATGATAGCAAGAAAAACTGAAAACTCAAGGTAGAAAAGTGTACATAATAATAGTTCAGGGCAGTCAATTGAGAGCAGGGCCGGCCCAAAGGTGAGCCATACAAGACTTCGAACTTGGACAACCCTACTCTAAATATGGCTACTCTCAAGCTCAGCGTTGACTCTAATAGAGGTCGGGGTCGCGGGTGACCCTCCAAGTAGGGCCGGCCCTAGGATAAGTCAGACAAGCCATCGGATTTGGACAACCCTCCTGGTTAGGACAACCCCTCAAGCCCCTAAGTTTCCAGCTCTCCCCAGTAGAGCCTTTGCGGTCCATTCCAACTGCTTTTTGTCAGTTGAACTAGCAATTTTTCATGTCCATATTTTGAGTTAACATTGAAAATGTCTCAAGTAGCTCAAGGGTCAGGAGTGAACTCGGACTCCGAGCTCACTCGCCGTCAATTCCAGGGACAAATTCTTTCGAGTGTCGAACACGGTATCTTTTTTTTTTTTTTTTGGAGTCAAGGGCAAGTGACAACCAAAACTAGCTCCGACTAGCACAACCCAACCCTCTGGGCGGCCCTGCCTCCAGGATCGGCCGACAATAAGGATTAAGGTGCAACCAAAACTAGCTCCGGATAAGACAAACCAACCCCCCATTGCCGGCCCTGGCTGTGAGCGTGAAAGTTAAGGTATTCAAGGGCAAATCAGTCTATAGAAAGCACAAAGACGAAAAAACATGGTTATACCGATTATAACGCCTCTATTTTTTTTTTTTTTTTTTGGAAATCCCACTCACACACACAATTGGGGGGCTCGAACCTTGCCGGCCCCTCCGGGTGTCCGCTCTAATACCACTAGGCTAGAGAGCTCGGACTAACGCCTCTATGGTTTTCACAGAAGGTGCAAGGAAAATCAAGGTCGAGCTATGTGGCGATAAGGGTAAATTGCTAGAGATTAGCGGGCAGTGGAGGGGCAAGGAATCGGATGCGAGGGACGACTGGAGAACGGGCCGCTGGTGGGAGCGCGGATTCGTCAGGCGCATCGAGCTCCCGGATAACGCAAATTGCAGAAAAGTGGAGGCGCACATCGACGACGACGTCTCCCTCGAGATAAAGATCCCGAAGAACAGCCCAGAGCAGTGCTCGCCAGACTGAAAATGGATTGGAGGAGCCCCTGAAGAATCTGAATATGTATGTATGAATGTTGGCAATAATTGCTCACTCCTGGTGTGATTCTATTCTATTAACAGAAAAATGGACTCAGATGATGGTTATGTGTATGTTTAAAGATATCTAAAGAGCTGACATATAGAATATAAGATTTGATGCTCGTTCCCTGACGTAGATTTGTAAACTTGGAATAGTTTGGGTGGTGTAGCATCTTCCAGAAGTGTGCCCATGGACAAATAATACATATTAGCCTCTCTGAAGTAACATACAGACACGAGTACGACACGAGGATACGTTCAAGGTAACACAGACATGGTACAGTTTTGGCGTGCCAATGTGATATTTTGTAGCATCTGTGATGTGTTTGATACGTAGCTGACATGATGCAAATACAAATGACACTGATTTATGGAGTATCCGTGCTTACTCTGATCATTTACTATGATCAGCAAAGGACCTTCTTAAGGGTGGGTTTTTGATATATGTCCAAATTGGTACATACTAGCTAGACGCAACAAAATTGTGCCGTTCCCGTGTCACCATGTACTTATAGTGTCATCTCGTTCTCGTGTATGTGCAACATAGGTTTGAATGGTTGTACAATTTGTGTGTACAAGATGAATTATATCAAATAGTACGCAAAAGATGTGGAGGAAAATAGAGAAAGAAAAGTTCCAAACCTTTGCAAAGCATAAGAGAAATATATTTGTGTTTGTGAATCGAAGTGTAATGACTCTCTCTGATATTAAACAGGGATGAGTTTTCCCTGTGTTCTGATATTAAACAGGGACGTATATTTATATATAACTATATATATAAAAGCTAGTATAATTAAACTTTTGGTCCATATTTAGTTAAATCTTCCTTACAACCATTATTCCGTAGGCCCAACTATTATAGAAAACTTAAAAATATAATTATAAGGTAAATGATAGTTTCTATGTCAATTAAATAGTTGAATAATTTTTCTTAGTTGATGTTAATTTTGGATAATTTGATTTCCAAAAAATTTATATAAAAAAGGCATCCATTTTTTTTTTTTGCACCAGACCTAGTCCACCTTGATAAATCTTAGCTCCGGATGTGCCAATATCTGTTGGCTTATTGAATGAAGCTTTCTCCAGGTAAAATCATCTCCTTTCGTTAATAAACAGTATGAATATTTCTTGAGCATCCTCTTGTTTTTGTACAACACTCCCACTTTTGAAAGATCAAAATAATAAGACAGCCACAAATGCAATAGCTTTAGAGATTCAATGCTGCAACAGTTCACAGAAAGAGACACTTAGTCAGTCAACGGCTTTCAGCTCAACTTTATAACGAAAAGCCAACTTCTCTGTCCTACAACGTGCCAAACAAAGTTGGGCACAAACTTCTGGTGGCACCGAAAGTTTTTTCTTTTATCAAAGCAAAAGCAAGCTCGGTGCACCAAAACTTTAGAGGACCATTATATATATATATATATATATATATATATATATATATATATATATATATATTTGGAATGGTGTTGGATGAGATTGTCAATCTATGTGAAAAATATCTTGAAGTGTGACGAATGTCATCCATGTGTCGACAAAGTTCAGAAAATCGAAGATGACAAAGATGGTTCGATTTGAGCGCATGTTAGAAGCATTGCAAAACTGCAGTCAGTGTCAGCGGTATGCTGCCGGTTTACCGTTGTCGGTGTACTGATGATATATCATTTTTGAAATAATTTGTTCCCGAAGAAATGTTCCGACTCAAAAGTGCATTTTTTGGGTATACCGCCGGTATACGAGAGTCGGTGCTGAAGCCGAAAATATGTATTTTTATTAACACCGTTAGATCTAAATTAACGGTCCAGATGCTTGCGGGATTGGGATACTTTAAATATGCCTTTTTCTAACTCTAATCCATCATCATCTACCAGAGAGAGATCAAAGGAGAAAGTTCTCAAAGTTTGCAACTTTCAAAGAAGAGAAGGAAGAGATTGATAGCTATTTCGAAGAAAGATCGTTTCGGGGGAGATCACTAGTGATTGGTTCTCGTCATCTCGTCTTCGGTTACCTCTTGTAATCCGTATTCATTGCTTTGAGTAGTTGCGGTGATATGTTTTGATAGGTGAAGAAGTTTGTAGATGGTATAATATTCTATTATATTAGTTAATGTTTTCCATGATTGGTCTATGATCGTCCTGTGATTTTTTCGTAAGGAATTTCCACGCCAAAAAGTGATTGTGTATGCGTTGTGCTTTTTTTGTGATTTTGGCAAGTTAATTTTTGTGCGTTTTTGTTCGATTCTCTTATGGTCTCTTGATTTGGGAGAACGGTTTTCACGTTTGTTTCTAACATTGTAAATGGTCTCTTTGTATATTGAACTTCCTATGACATAGTGGAATTTTTACATGCTTAGACTCAGGCTTAGTTTGGATTGCAGTTTGGAGGATTGGTATAGTAGTCATTTCAGTCCAAAAATGAATGATCGTATCTGATTTAGATGGAAACACACGACTAGTCTAACAATTACTCCATTACGTCTGGACTTCAAATGGTGTTCGAATGAGATGTAAGTGCAATCCGAACTTGCTCTTCCTTTCTTGATCCACGTAATTACCTCAAACCCACAACACCCTTAGATCATCTCCAACCATATTGTCATATTTTGTGTTGTGATTCTTATGTGGCATAGGACACAAGAAAATGTCTTGTATATGTGACAAAGATTATATTCACAAAAGACAATGAGTTTGAATAGTCTTCTCCAATGCAAAAGTATTGAGGAGACAATACAAATTATTTTTTTACAGCTTCTAAGACAACTTCTACTCTTTTTTTTATATATAAATATTTTTATTCATAATTGATGATGTGGACATAAAGTATTGTGAAGTGCATTGTCTAGATCTAGACAACCAACTTCACATTGTCCTTACCATGTCAACTCCATACTTTATTTCACATTTGAATTGGAGAAATACTTTTGAAAAAAAGCTTGTCATTCCTATGTGGCAACTATTTTTTCCAAACTCACAATAGGGTTGGATATGCTCTTAGAGCATCTCCAACCCATTGTGAGTTCGGAAAAAAAAATGGTTGCCACATACTACATAGGAATCACCACTTCTTATTTCAAAATTACTTCTCCAATGCAAATGTGAAATAAATTGTGAAGTCGACATGGCAATGACATGTCAAAGACAATATGAAGTTGGTTGTCTAGATCTAGACAATATGTTGGGAACGAAGCGCGAAAACCGTTCCCCCAAACCAGAAAGTCCTGCGAGAGAACCGAGCAAAAGCACACAAACCAAAATCGCCAAACACAATCGCAGACACACAGATTTTTGACGTGGAAAGCCATTGCGAGAAAAACTACGGGACGATCGGAGTCCAACCCTGAAGAACCTCCACTAATGGAATAAAGAGAATACACCCTCTACAAGCTCCTCCCGATCCAACACGGATCACCACAACTCACTTGAAAGAAGAATTTTTTGATTGCGGACTCCGAAGAACAAGAGATGCCGAAAAATTATTCGAAGCAATCTCTCCTTCACAATAGTCCTTAATCCTCTCTCTCTCTCTCTCAAAGATTGTAAAGCACTCTTATTTTTGAGATGAGTTTACAACTAGCATGCATCACCCTTTTATAAGCCCTTGGTAATCTATACATGGAAGGCCAATATATATATGGAAACTTCCAATATACATCAATCATATATTTAATGAAAATCCAATCATAATTGGTTTGCCATAATTGGAAGCCCAATTATATGGAAAGCTACTATATGAAGGGTCCAATCATAAATATATGATCGAAGTAAATATGGAAATCCAATCATATATTTCCTTACCATATATGTTCCAAAATATGATCCATGCACTCCTCGAGCTTCTCCGACACACGGATGGCGCTCGTCGCTCTCCTGGATATTCTCCACATAGGTTGGAAACCCCACCCACTCCAACAAATCTCTCCCTTCACAACTAGGTGGAGGAACTCGTCATCCCGACGATCCGCCTGCAGTACTCAAACTTCTCCCTTGGTAGAACCTTCGTGAGCATGTCTGCTCCATTTTCATCAGTATGGACCTTCTCAAGCATCACGTCCTTCTTCTCAACCACATCTCGTATCCAATGATACCGAGTCTCAATGTGCTTGGATCGACTATGAAATGTCTGATTCTTCAAAAGGTGAATGGCACTCTGGCTATCAAAAAACAAAGTATACTGCTCTTGCTTCAGTCCCATTTCCTGCAACAACTTTTTCATCCACAGCAACTCCTTGCAAGCCTCCGTCGCCGCAATGTACTCTGCCTCTCTCGTCGACAAGGCAACACACTTCTGCAACCGCGACTGCCACGATACCGCTCCTCCAGCAAACATCATCACATAGCCCTAAGTCGATCGCCTCGTGTCTACATCTCCAGCCATATCAGCGTCGGTATACCCAACCAGCTTCGGCTCGTCACCACCAAAAGAAAGTCTCCAATCAGCAGTGTCCTGAAGGTATCATAGAATCCACTTGACCGCACTCCAATGTACCCTTCTAGGATTTGAAAGGTACCTGCTAATTGTGCCAACTGTATGAGCGATGTCTGGCCTCGTACACACCATAGCATACATAAGGCTTCCCACAGCTGAGGCATATGGAACCCGTTTCATATCTTCTTTTTCGTCCTCGGTAGATGGACACTGCTCCTCAGTGAACTTAAAGTGAGCCGCAAGGGGGCAACTCACTTTCTTCGACCGGCCCATCCCGAAACGCTGAAGTACCCGGTGAATGTACTTCTTTTGGGACAAGTGTAGCAGCTTGGACTCTCTCTCTCGGCTGATCTCCATCCCAAGAATAGTCTTTGCTGCACCCAAATCCTTCATAGAGAAGGCCACGCCCAGTTGGCACTTCAACTCCGCTATCCTAGTGGCATTCCGACCCACTAATAACATGTCATCAACATAGAGCAATAAAATAATGAAATCATCCTCGACAAAGTACCTCATAAATACTCAATGGTTCGACTTCGTCCATGCATAACCATGCTCCCCCATAAACGACTCGAACTTCCTGTACCATTGCCTCGGAGTCTGCTTCAGACCATACAAGCTCTTTCTCAACCGGTAGACCAAATGTGACTTGCCCTTCTCACATAATCCCTCTAGCTGCTCCATGTATAACTCCTCCTCAAGTTCACCGTGGAGGAATACCGTCTTCACGTCCATTTGCTCGACCTCCAAGTCGAAACTGGCTGCCAATGCTAGCACCACCCGAATAGACGACTGCGTGACGACTGGCGAAAAGATCTCATCATAATCCACGTCTTTCCGCTGACCGTAGCCTTTAACTACCAGCCTCGCTTTGTATCGAGGGTGAGTAGCATCATCCGTCTGCTTCACTTTAAACACCCATCGATTCCTCAAAGCCTTCTTGTCCTTTGGCAATTGTACCAGCTCATAAGTGGAATTGACGTGTAAGGAACTCATCTTCTCCTGCATAGCCTGCATCCACTCTTGCATGTGTTCATCTTCCATAGCCTCTGTAAAGCTTTCGGGCTCTCCCCCGTCAGTCAGTAGCACATACTCACCCGGTGAGTATCTCGTAGATGGTCGACGATATTTGTCGCTCCTTCTCAGTGGATCCACTGGTTCTGGCTATATACCAACAGTCTCCTCCCCTTCAGGAACTGCCTCTCCGACATGCTCATCCTTCTGAGGGACACCCTGACCACCATCAGCAGGATGATGATCAAGGTTGGGAGCAACTTCATGCACTGGCTCCCCTATAACTGGATCCTCTGCGATGTCCTTTGGAAACAGCTCGAAGCAAAATAACTCTAACTCAGGCAATTCCTCAGCCTTAGAAGGCGTCTTGGAATCCTGATTGTTGGTCATGGTATGATCTTCGACGAATACCACGTCCCTGCTTTTGTAGAGCTTTCTTCCCACTGGGTCGTAGAGTCTATAGCCAAACTCATCCCGACGGTAGCCGACAAAGACGTCACCTCGTCTTCGGCTCAAGTTTGGACCTCTCGTCCTTCGGTACATGTATGAAGGCCTTACAACCAAACACTCGCAGGTGATTGTATGACGGCTCTTTGTCGTACCATACTTTGTCAGGCACATCACCCTGCAAAGGAGCACTAGAAGATAAATTAATAACATAAGCAGCTGTGAGAAGAGCCTCACCCCAATAACTGTCTGGCAAGTTTGCTTCTGATAGCAAACATCACACCCACTCCATCAGTGTCCTGTTCATGCGCTCCGCTACACCATTGAGCTGAGGTGTCTTGGGCGGAGTCTTCTGGTGTCGTATTCCTTGCTCTCTGCAATACACATCAAAGGGACCAATGTATTCGCCGTCGTTGTCAGACCGAACACACAATAACTTCTTGCCCGTCTCTCTTTCAACAGAGGCCTGAAACTCTTTGAAAGTGGGCAGCACCTGATCCTTGGTCTTTAAGGCATAAATCCAAACCTTTCTGGAACAGTCATCAATAAAAGTTACAAAGTAAGAAGCACCACCAATAGATTTTACCTTCATAGGACCGCAGACATCCGAGTGAATCAACTCGAGCAACGTCGGCTTCCTTGAACTTGGGTGACTTTAGAAAGATACCCTATTTTGCTTCCCAGCTATGCAGTGCGTGCATTTCTTCAACTTTGTAGACTTGAGCTCTGGAATCACCTTCCTGTTCACCAAGTAGCTCATTCCCTTCTCGCTGATATGGCCGAGCTGCCTGTGCCACAACCCGGTAGACGCTTCACTGACTGCGTTCACCTCCTGTGCCCCGTGTACGCTCCCCTCCATATAGTAGAGACCAAACTTCTTGCTTCCTCTGGCAATCACCATCGAACCTCTGGAAAGCTTCCACTGACTATTCCCGAAGAGACTGAAGAATCCCTCGTCATCCAACCTTCCAACCGACACAGGTTGAAATGGATATTAGGGACATGACGAACATCTTTGAGAACAAGAACTGCACCCGTCTTCGTCCTCAAATGCACATCTCCAATGGCAACCGCCTTCGACACATCTCCATTGCCCATCTTCAACACTCCACAGTCGTCTGTCATATAAGTGGCAAATAGTGTCCTGTTATGAGATACATACGCTGAAACCCCTGAGTCCACCAGCCAAAAATTGTCATCGCAGGCGAGGTTTATGATAACCTCGTCACCTACGACGATCACATCGCCTCCATGTATCGAGGTCGCCGCTGTAGTGTTCTCATCTTGCTTTCCCTTGTCGCCCTTCTTCTCTCTCTTCCAAGCGAAATAGTTCCGCTTGATGTGGCCCTTCTTGCCACAATGGTAACACTCCGAGTCCTTGTACCGACCGTTGGACTTCCCTCTGATATTGTCTCTGCCACCACCTGGACCCCTGCTTTTGCCCTTTCTGCGGTTCTCTGAAACTAGTGCCTCTGAGTGATGGGATGTGGATGAAGTGCCCTGAGAACGTCTCCGCATCTCTTCATTCAGTACCCCGCTCTTGGCAAACTCCAGACTGACCATGCCTTCCGGAGCAGAAGTGATCATAGATACTCGTACGGTCTTCCACGAGTCTGGCAATATACATAGCAACCAAAGTCCTTGAACCTCATCGTCGAACTTGACTCTCATCGAGGATAGTTGGTCCACCACGCCCTGGAACTCACTCAAGTGATCCGTAATGGATGCACCATCTTTGTACCGCAGACCCATCATCATCCGGATCAGGAATAGTTTGTTTACCCCAATCTTTTTTGCGTACAAAGATTCCAGCTTCTCCCACAACGTATTCGCATGCTCAATATTGGCAACGTGGTTGTACACATTCTCGTCAATGAACTGCCGCATGTACCCACACACCTGTATATGCTCGAAGTTCCAGTCCTCATTGGATTTGTCACTGGGCTTCTCGGATGCAAATACTAGAAAATGTAGCTTCTTGACGAACAAAAAATCCTTCATCTTGCTCCGCTAATAATGGTAGTTGGTACCGTTCAGGTTCACCATGCACACCGGCTTCGCGTCCATCTCTGCTTCCTGGTTTGACTGTCAACTCCTGACACTTCTTTGAACCCAAAGCTCTGATACCACTCTATTGGGAACGAAGCGCAAAAACTGTTCTCCCAAACCAGAAAGTCATGCGAGAGAACCGAGCAAAAGCACACAAACCAAAAATGCCAAACACAATTGCAGACACAAAGATTTTTGACGTGACAAACCCTTGCGAAAAAAACCACGGGACGATCGGAGTCCAACCCTGAAGAACCTCCACTAATGGAATAAAGAGAATACACCCTCTACAAGCTCCTCCCGATCAACACGGATCACCACAACTCACTTGAAAGAAGAAATTTTTTGATTGCGGACTTCGAAGAACAAGAGATGCCGAAAAATTATTCGAAGCAATCTCTCCTTCACAATAGTCCTTAATCCTCTCTCTCTCTCTCAAAGATTGTAAAGCGCTCTTGTTTTTGAGATGAGTTTACAACTAGCATGCATCACCCTTTTATAAGCACTTGGTAATCTATACATGGAAGGCCAATATATATAGAAACTTTTAATATGCATCATTCATATATTTAATGGAAATCCAATCATAATTGGCTTGCCATAATTGGAAGCCCAATTATATGGAAAACTACTATATGAAGGGTCAAATCATAAATATATGATCAAAGTAAATATGGAAATCCAATCATATATTTCCTTACCATATATGTTCCAAAATATGATCCATGCACTCCCCGAGCTTCTCCGACACACGGATGGCGCTCGTCGCTCTCCGGAATATTCTCCACATAGGTTGGGAACCCCACCCACTCAAACACAATAGACTTCACAATACTTTACTTCCACATCATCAATTATGAATACAAATATTTATAAAAAAGGGGAAGAAATGGAAAAGTTGTCTTGGAAGTTGGAATTTTTTTATTGTCTTCTTAAACTTTTGCATTGGAGAACATTTTTTTTATCTCATTGTCTTGTGTGAATATCATCTTGCCACATAAAAAAACATTATCTTGTGTCTCATGCCACATAGGAATCACAACACAAAACAAGATAATAGGGTTGGAGATGCTCTTAGTAGGATTGAAGTAAAAGAAGTCCACCGGTATATACCATTTTCGGGGTGACCAGAGTGATAACGCAATACACAGTTTATGCAAAAACTAGTATACCTTTGGTAGATAATTCCTCTGTTAGTGTCGGGTACAAAGATAGTACAAGATACATCGAAAACCAAAAATAACAAGTAATAAATATTAGATTACAAGTTTCTGAAAAGTAAGCATATAAAATTTTGCAACAGAGTTGCTCCAAAAAGAAACATAATACAATTATGAACACTTGAGAGGAAGAAAGCTCATCGGGGTGATAAAGATTATCGTTGCTTAAAGCAAAATTCGACCCTTTTCATCGATCTGCTCCCAAGAACCACCAAGTTCAGAGAGATAAACTTTGGAAATGCTCCTTCGTCATCTTTGCACGGACAACACATCGGACCGCACATACATAAGTTTGATGTTTCAGAATGCTCCCGCTCTCTCTCCTCAAGTAGCATATAATCACTTAGTCTCTCTTCCAAAAGAGAAGAACTTGTGATTATATAAGGAAGCCCTCTACACTACTAAAATATTGGTAATTAGCGACGAAAATATCCGTCGCTAAATATTATATTTCTGTCACTAATGTAATCTATCGACGGATTACCGACTGAAACGGGACGTCAATAACTATAACGTCACTATGACAATTCCGTCGGTAAACCGTCGCCATAGCGACGGCTTACCAACAGAATTACCGACTCATCATAGCGACGGATTGACAGCGAATATAAACCGTTGGCAAACGCGACGACAACTTAGCAACGGAATACCAACGAAAGTTTGTGAGCAAAAATAACAAATTTTTCAGAAGCTTTACTCGTCTGATACGCTTTTGGTATCAGATAGAAGGTCAGCGGCGGAAATGTCCGTCGCTAACCCGAAAATAATTCCAGAACTCCATCGCTAATCAGTCAGTAGTTAGTCGCTAGCCTACAAAATTTTCAAATTTTCGTCGCTATTCCGTCGCTGGGTAGTCGCTAAACTTCTTATTATTGTCAGACTAAATTGTTCCAGCTTTGCTCAAACCTGTGAATAGATACAAACATCAACATAACCCCAATATATATTATAGTCAAATGATATACATTAAATATAATCCCAATATATACAAAGATTAACCCAAGCACCAATATATATATTAAATTGAACTCCAATTGCCTATCCAAACAAATCCAACAGATACAAACTCGTCCAGCAGTCGCAATATAGTACATATACACAAATGCTTTCAATAATACATAAACTCATCGATCAAACTCCTCAATCAAATACAAACTCCCTAAATTAAGTTCATACACATCGTCAAATACAACCAAAAAATAAACAAAAATCAAACTGATGGTGGAGGAAGTGGCGGAGGCATAGCCGGCCGTTCGCATGCATATAACTGCCCCAGGACTAAAGTGACGATCCGCTGTACATCCTGGACAGGAATGTATGGAAGAGTCGGCGGCACGACAAGAGGCGCTGTGGTCGGAGGAGGAGCCGGTGTAGTAGGCATTGTGGTTGGAGGAGCAGTTGTTGTCGGAGGCACTGAGGTTGAAGCTGGAGCCGGTGCAGTGGCAACAGGAATCAGACCTGCTGTGCTTAGAACTTCGCTCATCTGGGTCACCTGACCCTGTAGGCCCACCAAAATCTGTGTAATCTGCCGTAAAGTGTAGGTGTCGGCTATATCGTCGGTCTGTGCATCTACAGGTGGAGGTGGAGGTGGTGGAGAGAGAGGAGCTCTGGAATAAACGGACGGCTAGGATGCCAACGACCCGGTACCGTACACGCTGCCCCTTTTCCTCTACCGACGGCTTGTATCCACAAGTCGTTCCTCACAGCCGGCGTCGGTGGCTGACTAGTCCCAGCTCCCCCCTCGGTAGTCCCTCCCTCACCGACTCGACTCTCTAAAGTCTCATACGTCTCCTATATTTATATAGGTGAATAGATTTAGAGTTAATATTCATATTTTAGTTACTATTAAGTATTGTTATGGTTACGTTCTCATACATCTCCTAAATTATTCTTTGATTTATAATGCTACTTAGGGTTATGATTTAGAGTTAATATTCATATTAGAGTTCAGACTAACTATTTCGGTAAATTAGATATAGTTAAGTACGTAAAGACAAAAAAAATGTAATTAGATATATGACTCGAAAAACTTACATAGGCTTTGGTCGCCCGATCATCTACGAGCTTTCCGTCATTCTTTCGCTTATGGGTATGCTCGAAAACTTTAGGAAAGTCCACGACGTTTGGGTCTCCGCTCCCCAATAAATGATATATCACACCCAACGGCGACTTTACGGTCCTCCGAGGTCGGGGCATGACATAATGTTATCAGAGTAATTCGATCCTTTGGCCTTTCCTTGATTCGTTTCAAGTCGAAGATGTCTACTTAGTCGAAAATCCCTTGGCCAGCTCCTAGATATCGAGGATGAGATGGAAGTTCCATACAATAAGTCTATAAATACATTCCAATGATCCTGACATGTGTTTTATTGATTGATGATGATGTTGAAATAAGGACCATCAATGCTGAGATTAGTGGTAAGTTTTCTTTTTAGTTTCGAGGACGAAACTTTTTTTTTTCCAGTAGGGTAGTAGGTATGCCCCGCTCCTAGCGGAGTTGGTTTGCTGCCTCGAGAGCAAGCCTTCAGTAAGATCTCCCTTGTTGGGACATAAAGATGTATCATCATGGTGAGTGGGCAAGACTTCACTTTCTGATTCTTTCACGTTTAATAAGAATCCATAAAAGAATAAATGCATGCTTGTTACCAAGAATGCGTTTGTAATCACTAAGAGTGATAGTACATGACTCAGTATGCTTTAATAAGAGAATTTTCCTGCTTGTATGATGAAAGAACCTTTGCTATATTTGTTCGAGATAAAAGATCGCATGCTAAATTTAGACTATTGCTTAATTGATAAAACTGTTGCTGTGCTTGTGTAAATAAATATGAATACATGTTTCCTTTACCTTATGCTGCAAAGATAAAACATTTACGGAATAACTTGTACTATTGAAACGAAATGATATGAAAGAGAAGGAAATGAGCTATTGGCTCCATGGTTTGAGAAGAGAAAAGATGGAAATGTTTACGTTGTTTCATAATTGTTATATTGTAGAGTTTTATCTGATAGAAGTTGCAGCATTTATGCATTGGTCTGGACAACTTGTGCATGTACAAGGTATAGTCTCTCGATCGGTTCCTTCAGCACTAGGAATTGCTCGGCCTATGAGAGATATGAGACACCCTAAGACTTGTACGTCCTCACGATTATGGGGGTGTCATGTCTATTAGTGAGATGGACTTGTACGTCCCAACTGCTAATAGTCAAGTCCATTAGTAAAGAGCTGAACCATGAGTTATAACTGCTAATAGTCACGCCTATTAGTGAAGAGCTGAACCGTAAGTCACAACTGCTGATAGATGTGCCTACTAGTGAAGAGCTGAGCCATGAATACCAACTGCTACTCATGGGAAGTCATCTATGGACATCATGTAGGTATGTTGCATGCTATAATATCATTGTTGCGAGCCTAACAAGTTTGATGTAGGGACGAATAGTCGGTCGTAGGTAAGAATTGTAATGCCCCATCCCACTCAGTTCAACCGGAGAAATTGAAACACAACGACGTTTGGAGTTAGCCATGCAACGGCTTGCTCGAAGTTTCGCTCGGTCGAGGCAACTCCTTGCTAAGGTGGATGGCTTCAGTGAACTTGCCTCAGCTTGGCCTTCACACTAATAAAATAAAGTTTTTATTGCACTGAATAGGCTTGATAATAAAAGAGATAAATCCACATAGCTAAGTGAATAATCCCATTGAATCGAGTATGTGTGTAGAACATGAAAATAGTGTTATAATGTTCTTAGATGTTCTCCATGATGGTTTTCAAAGATAGCACTTGGTCTTTTGACCCCACATGTTGAGTTAGAAAAAGTTATGCCACGGACTATCGACTTGATGTCATAGCCGGTACATTCCCACAATCCTATTGCTTTGTATAGCAAATACGTCCCACTGTCTCACTATTGGTTTTTATGGAAGATGGCACAGTTTTGGCACTCAAAGAACACGATTGTTCAAGTTGAGCACGTGCACGGTCCCACGGTCACACGGTTCCACGGCTTGGTATAGCCATACGTTCCCACGGTCTCAAGGCTCGTCATATAGAATATGACTTAGGCGGCAGTGTCGCTTGAAACATCATTGGATTAAGGCACGGAACACGAGTAGTTCAACTTAAGAAGGAAGACTATCAAATAATCGTTTTCGAGAATGCGTCAAAAAAGATGTTAACACATGAAAAGTTCTCGGGATCATTAGTCCCTAAGGCAGCCCCTAGTTTGAGGGATGTTGCATGAGAAGTATGAAAAAAAAAGAAAAGGAAAGAAAAAAGGAGGAACACTGGTTTGAGTCACATGGTCAGTTAGGTAATTGCATGATCATGGACAACTTGTGCACTAGGTTTGCATGATCATGGACAACTTGTGCACTAGGTTTGAGTTCCTTGAATGAATTGCCGTGGCGCTGGGATCATGTCGACCTAGGGAGAACTAGCATTGCGTGTCCTTTAGCGGCGGTGTGACCTGTATCTGAAGTGTGCGTCTCAAAGGCTGGGCTGCGGGACCTTCGGTGGAGTTCGCACCTCGCACTCGAACTGTTCCCGTATGCTATACGTCCATGATGGCTTGAACTTCCAGTGATCTTTCATATAGATGAGTCAGTGTGCTAAGCGACAATCCGCATGCACAGTGTCGGTTGAGTCACATAAAGTGTAAATATGGCACGAATGAGTCAAAAGAAAATATGCACAATTTGTAACACAAATATGGAGCCTAAGATTTGGCTATAGAAGAGACACATGCTTCGGCATAAGTTGTGGCATCGTTTGTGGAGTCAGTGACACAAGTTTATGAGTATGGTTCGAGTCGGTTTTATATTGAAACAAGAAAGACCATAAGGCAAGTATGGATAAATTATACTGTGTTGCGAGGCACGACCTTAATGTGTGTCACACAAATGGGTCTTATGGCACGACCATTATGTTTGTACAACTAGGTTTTGTAGCATGATTTCAAAAAATTGATAGTATGATTACGTTGGTTGCAATACGAATATGTCAGCAGCCTAAAGTTATCAAATTGATCCTAAGGCAAGAATAGAAAGACAATCAAAGAAATAATTGCACTCACTAAATGAAAGTGTTAGTTTTGTATGGGTGGACGAGGGGCTCACTTATTAGTACGATTGTGTACTGACCACCCAACAGTTTTCATGCGCAGCTTACATGTACTTGCTCGTCCTGAATGCGGTCTTCGGGATATCCTCCTTCACCTGATGGTAACCTGACCTCAGATCAATCTTAGAAAATACCCTCGCCCCACTCAGCTGATCGAAGAGATCGTCGATCCTCGGCAACAGGTACTTGTTCTTGATCGTGAAGTTGTTGAGTACCCTGTAGTCGATACACATCCTGACTGACCCATCCTTCTTCGGTACAAAGAGTACCGATGCACCCCATGGTGAGAACTCAATCAGATGAAGTCCTTGTCCTGCAGCTCATCCACCTGCTTCTTCAACTCCAGCAGCTCGCTGTTGTTCACCTTGTAGACGTGCTGAGATATCGGCTCTGTGCCGGACACTAAGTCTATAGAGAACTCCACATCTCTGTCCGGTGGTTGTCCTGGCAAATCCTCCGAAAAGACGTCCATGAACTCCGCTATCAAAGGGTGTGGCACTGCCTGCTCCTCAACTGATACTCCACAGAAAACTTCGCTGCTCTGCTCCGCCTGCCGTCGGATGAACTCGAACTCTGGCTCTTCGGGTGCTCTGAAAAGAACTCTGCCCCCGCGACAATCTATGCTGGCGTGGTGCCTGCTCAACCAATCCATACCGAGTACGATATCGTAGTTCGGCAATGGCATAACGAGCAGACTCACATCCAACTCTCGGCCTCCCAAATCAACTCTCCGACCGTTGCAAATATCACTAACGAGGATAATGCCACCCCCGGTCATGATCTTATAAGTCCTAGGAAATAATTTGGATACAAGGTGGTGTCTAATAGCAAAAGATACAGACACAAAGCTGTGGGAAGCCCCCAAATCGAATAATGCAAAAGCTGGACTAGAGTCGAGAAGAATAGAACCTGCGATCAGCTCCCCGATAGCCTCTGCGTCCTCAGCTGCCATGGCGAAAGCTCACCCCTGCTGACCTCCCCTGGAGCTCTCCACTGGGCACACACATCCTGGAATCGTGCCTCAATGCACCATCCTCTGCAAGAGTAAATCGTTTGGACATGTTGAGGATTGTAGTTCCTTGACGTTTCGAGACATGCGACCGCTTTGAAGGCTTTACCTATACGGGACATAATATATGGACATCGTCTAAAGCACCCACAAGTTGTAAGCCTTCGGGCATGAGCCATTGTAATTGAGAGAAGAAATAGCTGAGTGTTTGTATCAAGAGAGAAAGTGAGCTTGAGTGACTTATAATATTGGTTTCACGCCCTTGTAATCTTATTTTCAATATCAATATAAAGATCATCATTTTGAACATGTCTTTATGTTATTCGACTTCTATGCTTGGGACTTCTGTACTACGATCACGTCGCAAGTTGATATAATCGGCCATTATGGAACCCGCCTTGCGCAAGCGCAATCTAGGTTCGTGCGACATCATGTCTTAGCGAGGATGATCGGTTCTGCAGAGCCGGGACATGACAAGAGTCACCGTATTATTGACGTTTTTCTATTGCTTGTTTCCTTATCATAATATGCTCTTTAAAGAATATTGTTTAATAAGTAATGCTGCTAATATGTCCCTAAAAATGAGTATGGGTTCAGAAATATGATGTACATGTTATGTTAGAAATAAATGGTTATCGTGCATGAATTGTCCATACTACTTGAATGAATCAAAGAAGAAATATGGTTTAGATTATGTTTTCAAAATGAATCAGAACTTTTGAATTGTATATGACATGAAATGAACGTAGATAAAAGTAGAAAGACCATTAATAAAAACTATGTTTTCTCACTAAATTACTTAGTGACTGATTCAGTTAGTGTAGTTTTTGTTCATTCATTAGTGCATTCTCCAATGTGCTAACCCCCCACCAGATTGTCTGCAAGTATAGGATGTTCTGAGACGATGAAAGATACTTATCCTTGAGAGCCAGAGATTAAGACGCATGACCGTTTTTGTATAAAGAGAAGTATTGTATGGAATGAAGTTATTGTAATTCTTTAAGTCTCAAAAGTTGTAAGACAAGTTGGCATATATCTGCTGGCTATTGAAAGCCATTGTAATCGATACAATTATCAATAAAAGAAGAGATTTGTTCATATTCCATTGTATTCATTCATATATTTTTTTTTATTTTAGTTTTGCTGCTTATAACTCTGATCAGTCTATGTTATTGTGCAAGTCCATTCTTGTACAAGTGCAATTTAGGCTTGTATGACATCATGTCCAATAGCGACTTTACGGTCCCCCTGAATCGAGGTGTGACATAGGGCTCCCATTTGAGCCCTCATCCTTGGCTCTTCATCCTCGACTTCCTCGTTTTGGACTGCGTTTACCCGCTTGCCTTTGTTTTTGCAATCACATGCAAAGTAATTTCCTCTACACACGGAGCACTCAATCTTGCACTCCGTCTGGAGCTTTGCATGTGGCTTGTCCTTCGACGAGGTCTCCTTTCCGATGCCTTTCTTCTCTCCCCCACCATAGGCCTTGGTGGTGGTCTTTGGCTTGGATGTATCGTCCTGCTGATACTCCATTAGCTTCTCAGCCACCGAGACGACAGTATTCAAGGCATGGACACACTACCTCTGTAACTCTTGTGCCGCCCACGGTTGCAGACTGTCAAGGAAGAAGAATAGGTAGTCCTCTTCACCCATGTTGGATATGACAAGCATGAGACGAATGAACTCCGCCACATAGTCCTTGATCGACCTAGCGTGCTTGAGTTGACGCAAGCTCCTCCTTGCTACGAAATCAACATTCTTCGAATAGAATTGAGACTTGATATTTTTTTCTTGAGGTCCACCCAAGTCTCGATCGATACAGACCATTCTCTTTATAGTTGCAACTACAGTGCCACCATAGCATAACATCATCAATAAAATAAAAAGATACATTATTTACTTTATCGGCCTCATCTTCGATTCGAATCGCTTTAAGCTATCGTTCAATGTTCCATATGAAGTTATCCATGTACCTCCTTCACGTCTCGAACATCGTTGAAGGATTTTGGCTCGGGATATTTCACCTTTGGTGTTGCTTCCCTTCTCGAAGACCCACTATTGGCGATAGCTTTCTCGAGAATCACGATCCTGGTCTTGAGTTCTTTGCGTAGTTCAACAATCTCTACTTGAGCAGCCTGACATTCCTTCTCGAACCCGGGGTCGTGAAGTTGCTATTGGAACAACGCCATGGCAATATGGCATGACCACATCACTCTCCAACCCATGAGCGAACTCCTCGTAAGCTGCTTGGTTTTGCTCCACTTGCATCTCAACGTCCGTCACATCCTTTTCCAAGAGATACATATGGGACACCAACTTGCTAAGGGCTCGCTCCAACATCGGCTCCTTGCTTTTGCCCCTCATGGAGTTATTGTCTTTCTCCTTGGGTGATACAGTATGTTCCTTGTCGACGGTCTCGGATGTCGACATGTCGACGATCGTCCTTCGCGCTGATACCACTTGTCACGGACTTAGTATTTTTTTTTCTATACTTCGACCCGTGCGACGCATAAGTTTCCTACTCGAAAACCCATGTAAGCCTTCCCCGAACGAACTTAGCTAGAATGCTAAGTAAAGAGAGAATAGTGGAGCAATATTGGAACTTGAAAGACTTCTACTATATTGAAGAGAGCTTACAAGTTTTTGGTGGTAAGGAATAAATGAGCTTCACACTTATTTTTAGGGCCTCAAAGGGTTTACATGAAGCTTTTGGAAACAGAATATCCCAGGAATTATTCTAGGTCTTAGATATTTACAAAGAAGATTCTAGAACATCTAGAAAGATATGGAGACTTCATGAGTCTTCAGGAAGACTCCAACACCTTCTGGAGGATTTCGGAAGCTTCCAACAAAATTCTTGTCAGATGAGGGTTATGCACATCCATCTCGTTGGGCTGAAAAATATTGTGCATGACATGAAACTTCCAGCAAAAACCCTGTCAGATGAGGGTTATGCAGATGCGTCTCGGTGTGCTGAAAAATATTGTGCATGACACAATGCCAAGATACATCGTGTCATTATCATGTATATTTGTGTCCTGCACTGTGTCGTATGTTTAGTAGCCCACACCAAAAATACGTGTTCCTTCAGCATTATCTTTATTTTGCATCGATTTCGTGACGATGTCAGTTTTTGGTAAATTTTTTTGGGTGCATTTAAGAATTATAACTTTGTAATTATTGAGATTTCACCTTAATTTAAGTGGTCAACCGTAATAGTTTACCTTAAATTAGTAATAGGAATGTTTTTGGTCAACAATGAACCACTATCATGCAAGTAACAAGAGAAAAAAAAAATATTCATCTTAGGTTAACTTATTCAGGAGAAATACTCCTGAGGCTGGTTTTAAGTTTGAAAGTCGTACATCAGATTATATTGGCATTTCAAAGATTGGGGTTTGAGGAATTGGTTTGGCAAACTCAATCTTAGTCAGATTTGCTCAATAAAGTAGGTTGGTAATTTTCATTGTCTATTAACTTTACAACTCTAACAATGAGAGCCCTCAAGAAGAACACCAAATTTGAATGTTAACAAGAAATATCCCAAACATGCACACATATTCTGAAAGGTTTAAAACTGCAAGAACCATGCTGTAAACAATCTGGAGATGGAACATGAACCGCACAACTGATAGAGAGGTGATTGTAAAAATAAAACGGAAATGAAAGATGGGAGGCAAAATTAACTATTCAGATTCACCTTGTAATTGTGGTTCTCCCCATTCTTCACGTGTATAATAACATAATAGCGTAATTACACGATTCAATCAATTAATCTACTATTTCATTCACAAAGCAGGTCTTAAAAAGAATACATCCATATAATTACCAGGTCTCTCAGTTCACCACTGCTTGCATGCCCATCGATAATTGCTGAATTCATTTCCATCCAAATATCCAAGAATCAGAATTCCTTCTGTTAGATTGATCTGGCCTCGGACAAGCAATAGCTTCAAGTGTATATACAGAAGAGTCAGATATCAGTCTTTGATTCTCCCATGATGAGCATATGCTGATGGAGGCTGGAATTGTTCACAGGTAACTCTTCATCCACCTGAAGAATGTCAACCAGTTAATCAGTTAACGATTTATGTTTTGATATTTTAGTATCGAACAAGTACAAAAATGTAATGGTGGTTACTTATTTCATTAACATTTTAAAAAGTAAGAACTAAAGAGAACATGCTTTAGTAAGTAGATATCATTAATAATACCCTAGGAGCATGGGTAAACAAGGGGTAAATTCAATTTCATAGCTCCAGTTTTAATATAATATCCATTGTGCAACTAATAAAATTATACATACTTTCAGCTCTTGGTACGAAGTATTGCTACTATTATGCAATTTCAACTCTTCTTAGATTCGTGAAGAGCAAAAATTTCATCTAGTATTGTATATTAATTAGTATCTGGAACTATTGCTGATATAATATATATTACTATATTACAGGTTTATTTATTTACAGTAGAGTTCTTACTATCTCAATGAAATGGCAGTTACCACTGTCTTGCCATAAAAAAATGTTATTTACAGTAAGAATGAGACCACAATAAAAGAGTATCAAAAACAAAGATGGGTATTGTATCTCAACTGAGTCAACTCATAATACCACACCAAATTTCAATCTGTCACCGCGCGTCTTTCAGGTAATGTAACCAGGAGAAACATGTGTCACGGAGATGAGAACTTATAAAAGCATGTAAAAGAAGAAAACTTATCTATAGTATGTAAATCAATTGGTAAGGGTGACTACTATTTCATTCAATTTCAAAACCACTAAGAAACAACACTGGAAATATTAAAATTATGCCTAAATGTATAAAATATATTTTCTAAAATATTAATAATTATTTGCTTTCCAATACCAAAAAATCCGATTCCCCGATCCGAAACCTCCGATCCCGATACTCACAGGAGTGATACCGATACTTCGAACCTTGATGAGAATGCAACTATGCTATATTGTACTATGTTGGTTAAATATTAATTATAATAAAATATTATGATATCTGTTCAATTATTATAGAGTAGAGCTAGGGACGAAGCTATAACATGGCCTGACCAACCATGCGCACCCCCCTCCCCCCCCCCCCCCCCCCCAAAACAACTTTTGTAATTTTTGGAAAATCTAATATAACTTTTTGAAATTTTGATTGCGTAAGGGCACCTCCTAAACTTTTGGGAACATATATGGTTATGTTCTTGGCCCTCTCATAATTCAATATTGGCTCTGTTCCTGAGTAGAGGGACAACAACAATAAAGTCTTTATCCCAAAATTTTGAGGTTGGTTGTTTGGATCATTTTCTTCTTTATTAAGGGTCATGTCCTATGTAACATAGACAATATATATATATATATATATATATATATATATATATATATATGGTCTACGTTCCATATGGTCAAACCACCTAAGATGATTTATTTCTATAATATAGTATCGACCAATATTGATACAGTTTGGCATGTCCCAATCCGATAACGACCGCTATCGATACTGACCGATACCTGAGTCGGGGGTCTCTTTCTCAACAATTTGGCAGAGAAAATTAAACGAAAAAGACCAATCAATAATGGTGTAAAAGCATAGTAAAATTGAAGCATGTAATAAAAAAAATATTTATCACATTTAAACAAATTAGCAAAGTTTGACTATTATTTCATTCAATTTCAAAACTACTAAGAAACAACATGAAAAATACCTAAACTTATGCCTATATGTAAAAATTATTTTTGTGTAAGTTTTAAATTTTTATTAATAATTATTTGCTTTCCAATGCAAAACATCTGATACTTCGATCCGACACTGCTGATACCGACGATACTACCAATCTCGATACTCATAGGAAGGATCTGATTCCAATATCGATACTGCGAACCTTGTTTTTTTTTCTCATCTTGTTCTCAATTGGTGTCACCCCTTTTAATTTTTCACGAATGCACTTATCTCTTATCCTATCTTTTAATATATTGCTATCTTATCATTTTCATTTCGGCTATACTAATTTTTTGGACATATATCTTAATTGACCAACACTCGATTCGTAAAACATGGTTGGTCGTATTGTCGTCTTACAAAATTTTTCTTTCAACCTTAAAGCTATCTTCAGATCACAAAGTACTCCAGAAGTAGTGCACTTCAACCATATTCTTTTAATTCTATGCATAACATCCTTCTCAATATCTCCGTAACGATGAGTGATTGATCCTAAATACCGAAAACTCTTCATTGTAGGTATCTTTTGTCCATCTATACGTACTCCCTCGTCATTTCTCTTTGCCTTTTGTTGAAGTTACATTTTACATACTTTGTTTTTGTTGTACTTATTTTAAGATCCTTAGATTCTAAAATTTCTCTATATTTCTATTTAGTATCTAACTATTCTTTGCTCTCATCAACCACCACAATATAATCAACAAACAACATGGACCATGGAAACTCCTCCTGGATACACATAGTAGTTTCAACCAAAACTAGCATAAAAAAGGCTTAATATTGATCCTTAATGTAAGACAACAGTAATAGGAAATGGTTGAATATCTACTCTAATGTTCGCATGATCATCATAACTCTATCATACATATAATTAATATTTTAATATAGCTACTAGGAACTTGTTTCTTCTCCAAAGTCAACCACATTATCTCCCTAGAAACTCTTTCATAATCTTTTTCTAAGTTAATAAAAGCCATACTACATAAATTCCTATTTCTCTCTCTAAATATTTCTAATAGTCTTAATAAGCAACTGACTTCAATAGTAGATTTTTTCGGTAAAACATCAAATCACTTCTTTGAAATTCTAGTTTCGTTTCTTAATCTTTTTCAATTACTCTCTCATAGCTTCATGGTGTGACCCATAAACTTAATTCCTCGGTAGTTAGGGGTGAGCATCGGTATAATTGGTCGGTATTTGGACGAATTTTTAGGTAATTTTCTAAATTGGTATTTAAAAAATCAATACCAATAACGTACCATTTATAATCGGTTTTTTCCAGTTTCGGTTAAATCGGTATTCGGTCGGTATCAGTATTTTACCAATTAACATTTGATTAATCAACACTTAATATTATATAACCTTTTAACCTAGAAATATTTTTTTTTACTTTTTTTTTGGAAGCATTCAATTTCAAAGCAAAGCCTCTACCAACCAAGCAATTAATCAAATTTATTAGCACAATATATAACAAGTCTCAACACCTAAAAACGAGCTTCAAAGATCAAGAATATTAAGTTTAATCCTTAGTATAAGTTTAAGTACACCAAAATTTACTTTAAAATTCTATGAAAATACAAAACATAAGCTTAAAAGATCAAAAATTCAATTCTTAGCGTTCTTAACATAAGTTCATGGGCCACCAAAATCTGTTCTAAGTTCTAAAAATTGATTCTCAACTAAAAAAAGATAAAAATAAAAATGATAGCATAAAATTAATCACTAACAACATAATATATATATATATATATATATATATATATATATATATATATATATAAAGTAAAAGATGGTTCCCATGCGACCGAGCGTTGGCGACTCGGGAGAAAACCTAGGACTTCCGCGCGGGCCGCCCCCGCGGCCGACGGGGTTCGTGCATCGGCGAAGAAGGGTGGCCCTCCCCCCGGCGTTGGGGGGGGGGGGGGGGGGCGGGATCACGATCGGGGGGGGGGGGGTAGGGCGGACCCCCCGACGCCGGCAACGGAGCGGAACCACCCCCAGATGGTGGAGGGTGGAGCAGGAGAACGGGGGGGGGGGGGGGTCGGGTGGACCCCCCTAGGTGGTCGACGACCCCCCCAGGCGGAGAGGGGGGGGGGGTTCTACGGGAGGAGGGCCGGGTGTCCTCCACGCGGTGACGGGGGGGTCGGATTCGTTGCGGGGTGGTCCCATTGATCCGAACTTTAAATTTGGTGCCGGTTCAGGATCGCTGGGGAGCCAATCGGAGGAGGGTGGCTGGACGACGGTACGCGGCGTCGCGTGGTGAAGTCCGGGGGGAAGACGGGAGGCGGACAGGATCAGGACAGGGTGCGCCCTCCTGATAGCTGTCCGAAAGGGTCAGGGTCTCGGCCATTTGGCCGGGGTCAGGAGATGCCTGCTGGGAGAACGGTGGGTTGGCGGCCAAAGGCGACGGCGGCGGACAAAGGAAAGAGTAAGGTGGTGGATCTGGATGTGCAGGGATCTGGGAATCCGCGTCCGGTGATTGGCCCGAGGCCTCTTGGCCCCCCCTCGGCCTGCTGGACGGTCCTGGGCTGAGATCTGTAAACCTATGGGGCCGAAAACCCCCACTTCGATGGAGTACGTCCCGCCGATCAAGGCAGGGAGGGGTTTCCGGGCCTCGTTTCCTGCGGAGGAGATCCAGAAGGGGACGGCATACTGGGAGAATACCCTCGTCCTATATGTCTTGGGCAACAAGCCTTTCTACGGGCAGATCCGGGGCGGCTATACTGCGCGTGTCAGGCAGCCTAAGGGGAGTATGGAGTTCTTTGCTTGCGAGAACGACTTCTATTATGTGAAGTTCGGACTGGCGGAGGATGTTGCTAGGATCCTCCAAGACGGCCCATGGACGTTCGACGGCCGACTGATCATTCTCAAGGAGTGGACCCCGGAGCTGCGTTGTGAGAGAGAAGTTCTGAATGCCATCCCAGTATGGATTCGATTCCCTGAGTTCCCGGTCCGGTTCTGGAGCATACCTTTGTTGATGCGGCTGACCAGCTTGGTGGGTACCCCGATCAAGGCAGATGAAGCAACCGCTTTTCGGACGCGGTTGATGTACGCTAGAATCTTTGTGGAGATTCGGGCAGGGGGTGAGCTCCCAAAGATGGTGGAATATGAGATTCCTTCTGGGGAGGTGCTCACCCAGAAGGTGGAGTATGAGTGGGTTCCACCTACCTGTTCACGATGCTCCTGCTTCGGACACCTGGCCAGTGCATGTTCGGAGGTTGGACCTCCGGTGGAGCCTATTATCTCTCCGAGTACGGCTCCAGAAGCCCCTTGCGATATGGATTTCCGAGATGATAGCGGAGAGGAGGTCTTGGAAGGGGAGGATACTCATCCTGTGAGTGATGGTGGTTTGAGCCTCGTTGTATCTACTCAGCTTGCTTCCGCGGGCGGGGCGAAGTCCACTTGCCAGGGGCTGAGTAGTATAGTTACTAGAGGCATGGTAGCGTCGGAGATTGAGGCACGAGGGGAGGGCGGATCATCTGGAGGGCAGGTCTACTGTAGGAAGAGGCGTGTTGTTGGCCTGTTGAGAGATGGCCCTTCCACGGCGGTGGGACATACTACAGACAGAGAGGAGGCGGTATGTGTTGACAACCCTGCCTGGGCGTTGGTTCTACCTCAGGTCGTACCCCAACAGACGGCTCCTACTGGGATGGAGGAGGATTCGTTAGCGACGGTTGCGGCACCTGCCCCAGGTGCCGAACCGAAAGATTTCACTGGGGACCCCACCTCTCATTAAGTAATGGCCATTATCGCCTGGAATGTGAGGGGGACGTGCTCGCTAGGAAGGTGGAGAGAGATTTGTGGGGTGCTCCACAGAGAGAAATGTGACATCTCTGTTATTTTAGAATCTAAAATCAAAGGTGAGAAGACCCTTACTCGACGGACTCCTCCTCATTAGGCCCAACTGCACAACCTGGCTCTCTGTGACATGGCCAGGATTTGGGGTCGCTGGAGCTTGAAGAGTTGGGATGGTGACTTGATATTGATGACGGAGCAGTTGATTGCCATCTCCTTCGTGAACAAGGGTGGCTTCCGGTTCTTGCTGGGGGCTGTCTACGGGCACAATGATAGAAGGAGACGGGAGTCCTTATGGAGCGACATCTCCCGTGTTTCATCTGTGGCTGACTCGTCGTGCCTTCCTCTTCTCTTTATCGGGGACTTCAATGCCCTTCTGCACCAAGGGGAGAAGTTAGGAGGTCACCCGGTCCCAGACTCTATCCTTTATGATTTCCAGAGATGCCTCATGCTTGCGGGGCTTCGGGGATTGACTCGCTCAGGGTTCATCTGGACATGGCATAACAAAGCTTCCTATAACAGGGTTGCTTGTCAGCTTGATCGAGCTCTGGGCAATGGGAAGTGGTTCCGTCACTTCCCCAACACTTCGGCTGAGGGTCTGGCAGCTGGGACGAGTGATCATTCCCCAATCCGGGTTGGCTTCACGGCTCGGTCTCTTGGGAAGTCTCACCCGTTCAGGTATAACAACAGATGGTATCTCTCAGAGGGCTACCTGGAGGCTGTCACGGAGGGGCTTACTAGCGGGCAAGAGGGGACTGCCCAATTCCGCTTGGTTCGTCGTCTCAAGGCCACGAAGAGAGCCCTCAGGAGTTGGGTGAAGGGGTTGCCCAAGTCCACCTTAGAGGATAAGGAGGTGGAGTTGCGGACATTGCAGCAGGATATGCAAGATGACATGCTGAATGAGGACCTGGCGACTAGAGAGAAGGAACTTATCGGGGAAGTCAACATCCTGAGGCTGCAGAAGGAGATTAGCTCGGCCCAGCGAGCCAAATGTTCCTGGCTGAAGGATAGTGACCGTTGCTCCAAGTTCTTTTATGATGTTATCCGGACCAGACAGAATAGGAATCACATCTTCCAGCTGCTTGATGCGGATGACACTCTGGTGGGGACACCGGCCGAGATTCAGGGCGAGACTGTCAGGTACTACTCTGAGTTATATTTTCAGACTGACTACCTTTCCGTGTTTCCAGAGGTTGTTACGAAGAGATTGGTGACCCCATATGGAAATAGCATTCTTCTTGCCCCTGTTACATTGGAGGAGGTGAAATCTATTATCAAGGCGGCGGATCCCAACAAAGCTCCTGGTCCGGATGGCTTCAGCAGTGGTTTCTTCAAACGCCATTGGGACATTCTGAAGCATCAGGTCGTGGAGGTGGTCCAGGAATTCTTTAACAAAGGATTCTGAAAGAGCTTAATCACACTTTCCTGACTTTAGTGCCGAAGAAGGAGGGAGCGACAACTTTGGCGGATTTCAGACCTATTACGTGCTGTAATTATCTTTATAAGATAATTACGCACCTTATGTGCCGGCGGATGGAGGGGATCATGCAGGACTTGGTATCCCCGAATCAGGCTGCGTTCATCAAGGGGAGGTCGATCGCAGAGCACAGCCTCCTGGCCCATGAGATGGTAAGGGGATTCAGCAGACCCGGAGGGGAGAAGGCCTGTGTAAAACTGGACCTGAGGAAGGCGTATGACATGGTCAATCGTGACTTCCTCTGTCATCTGATGTCTGCCATGGGTTTCGCGGATCACTGGGTTGAGCTGATCCGGAAGTGCATTACGTCCCCTACCTTCTCAGTTCTCATCCAAGGCATTCCTTATGGGTACTTCCAGAGCAACCGTGGGCTTAGGCAAGGTGACCCATTGTCCCCTTACCTGTTCACGCTGGTTATGGAGTACTTTACTTGTTTGATGGATCTGGCTGTGCACCGGGGACGGCTGGTACCCCTGTTTCGGAGGATGGTTCCTCCAGTTACTCACCTTATTTATGCTGATGACCTGCTAGTCTTCATCCAGCCTTCGACGGAGGGGTTACAGACGCTTGCGACTATTATGGAAGACTTGAAGTCCTTTTCGGGTCTCCAGATGAACAGGGATAAGAGTAGGGTCTACTTCAGCTCCCTGTGCACCCGGAAGGAGGAGCGGGCTGATGAGCTGGGTATCGCAAGGAGTGATCTCCCGGTGCGATACCTAGGAGTGCCTCTCACAGTCAATTATGCACGGGATTAGGATTGCAATAGTCTGGTGGAGTATGTCCAGAGGCGAGTAGAGGGTTGGCAAGCAGCAGGTCTGTCATTTGGTGGTCGCATCGAGTTGGTCAGATCGGTGATCTCGGCTGTGGCCCATTTTTGGCTGCAGTCTATCCTCTTACCTGTGGCCACTATCCGGCGTGTGGAGCGGCTATGTGCCGATTTCATCTGGAGGGGAGGTATGCATGCGATATCCTGGGACCAGCTCTGTCGTCCCAGGAAGGAGGAAGGAGTGGGGCTCCGACCGTTGCTGGAGATCAGAGAGGCCTCTGCGCTTAAGCTGGCCTGGAGATTTATCAGCGGGATATCTCTCTGGGCGGACTGGATGCACAGTAGATACGTGAAGCAGGATAGTTTTTGGACGTGCGCTACTGACAACAACCACTCAGTCACGTTCAAGACTATCTTGAGAGACAGGGGGGTGCTCAAGTCTGCTATCCGGAGGGTCATGAAGGACGAGTCGGACACGGATCTCTGGCGGGATCCTTGGATAGATCGGCGTTCGCTGTTGGACATTAGAGGAGCCCCGACTCATCAGGAGGACAGGCGGGGTCTGACATGCAGGCGCATCATACGTGATGGGGAGTGGCGACCAGATTCGTATCGGTTCACTGAGGAGCTGGGTGGGAGCATTTTATCTATTACCATTGACCCGACGTTGCCTGCAGATCGGTGGATTTGGGAGTCGACTGGAGTTTCTACCGGAACTGGGGAGTTCCAATTCTATAGCTGCTATAACCTGATCCGGCAAGCTTATCCGTTGAGTTCCGATTACGAGTTCGTTTGTTGCAAGGGTCTGACCAGGAAGATGCAGTTGTGTGTCTACAAGCTTCTACTGGGCCGCCTCTTGACCAGAGATCGCCCGAGTTCGTTTGGAGTGCCGGTTCCGGATCCCACATGTGTGCTTTGCGGATTGGAGCCTGAATCTATAAAGCATATCTTCTTCGAGTGCACTCTGGCATGGCAGATCTGGTCGGAGCAGAGTCGTTTATTGGGAGTGTGCGCCTCCGGAAAAGGTGTGGGGGACATCATCACGGAGATCCGAGATAGCAGGGTTAGAGGGAAGGACTGGTTCCGAACAACCAGAGTTCGTCTGGCTGCTGCGGTTTGTCATGTATGGCGGGAGCGAAACCGTCGGATCTTTGAGGGGCTAGTCACCCCCCAGTTGGCATTCTCCATAACATCGAGTTTGATGTTAATTTTATGGAGAATTGATGAGAGTTGAGTGGGAGTCCCACTCTGTTTGTATGTTGTAAGATTATGGCTTTTCATTTGGAATAAAATTCACCTTATTTCCAATATATATATATATATATATATATATATATATATATATATATATATATATATATATATAATCGAAATAAAATCGATTTGGTTCGGTACTTTAGGTATGGTATTACACTCAAACCGTTACCACTACCATTATACCATATTTTAGTCGGTTCGGCAACTCGGTATCGGTACATAATTTCTGTTCAATTTTTCGGAATGTTTTTAATCAGTATTCGGTCGATTTTTCGTTAGCGGTCGGTATTTGCTCACCCCTATCGGTAGTTGTTAAAATCCTATATATCTCCCTTACTTTTATATATGGATAATATAATACTAGTTCTCTATTCATTATGCGTCTTCTTAGTCCTTAGGATTTGGTTGAATAAATTAGTAAGCCACATCAATCTTCTCACTTAAATATTTTCAAATCTTAGTAGAAATTTCATCAGGTCCTATTGCTATTCTATTTTCCATTTTTTCCAAAGGATCCTTAAGAGATTCTAATTTTAAGACAATAGCAATACGACCCATCGCTAAGTAACTATGTATCTAAACTAAGTTCTTCCAGGTTGCTCTTCTTAGAACACATAAAAAAACCTCTCCACCTACTTAATATCATTTTCTCTTACTAATAACTTACGATCTTCACCCTTGATACATTTAATACTACCTAGGTCTTTACTCTCATTTTCCTACTCTTAGAAATCATATAAATCTCTTTTTCTTCCTCCTTAGTTTCTAACCTCCAATACAAATAATCATAAATCTTCCATTATCTTCACTAATTGCTTTCGTAACTCCCTTTGCTACTTTATATCTCTCATAGTTCTCATTTTTACACCACCAATTCAAATAGATCTTTTTTTCTTTGATCACCATTTTGACTTCCTCGTCCCACTACCAATTCAAAGATATCATTTAGCACAAATATAAGTGGTGTTATTTGCACTTAGTAACACGATGTCAAGTGCTTATGCATCAAGGGAATAATCTTTCATGCCGATTGGTACATGAAAAGTAGTCTCTTGGAATTTCTCAAAAAAGAGAGAAAAAAGTCACCTCTTGGGTGGGAGAAATGAAGTTCCGAATGTGCAGTGTGTGCATAAAATCATTCCGCATAGTTACTTATAGAAATTGAAAAATAAAACTCTCTCTTGATAATCTTACATGTTTTGGCCCATTATGTACTACTAGCGAATAACTGTATATGACACTGATGATTGCATATAGGAACTTGAAGACCTTTACTGGAACCAGAAAAGATGCAGTGTTATTAGACATAAATAGGTGAGGAAGCTACATGAATATTAATAACCTTTTTTCAGGAAAACAGCTTTTTCAGGAAAACAGCTTGATGATTATAAACGAAAACATTGGATTCTAGGTTTGGCAAGTTTAAACTAGCCGATAGATCAATTGGTTTCGTTCTAGAGTTAGCATAATGTATTTTCTCTTGTTAGGAATTATCTCTTGTACTTGGGTCCGTGTTCCGCTAATTCTCACTAATGAAATGCGGGGGAAATTTTTCCCACTGTTTATTTTCAAAAAAAAAGAAAGAAACAAAAAAGGAAAATAAAAGCAGTTTGATGATTAGCAAGACAACTGTGGACCTATTTCTGCAAAAATCTCAGACATACTTTCATTCCATGCTCTACCGTGAAAAAGAATACTTCAAATGTAATGCCAAAATAGGCTATGTTATAAGGACATACAGTAAAGAATTGAATGTGTTGGTACCGAAATGAATGTAATACAGGAAACTAACCAACAATTCTACCATCCTCAAAGATGGAAGACAACTCTTTTATTTGATAATTTGTATAGACCTTTACTTCATGATTGGAGAGAGTAGCTGGTGCAGTCAAGTGTTGTACATAATGAGTTGATTATGGAATTTGCTTCTGACAAATCAACTTGGTGTCCCAGGTTTAAGAATTTACTTGTTTTAAAAAAACTGAACTTTCAAGTATCTGGATAAGAACAAGAAAATATCTTCTTGTTTATCTCATTTTATCAACTCTTCTTGAAAACTTGGCGAATATGCTAGATGATAGGTAAAACAGCCAAAATTTGAGAAGGGCTTTTGTGTTACTCCTGATAAAAGGAGATTTAGTTATCTGATCCAAATAAGATAATAAGATCAAGCACTTTAGAGACGCACTGAGGAAATTTTATGAAAGCTAATTTGTCTGAGCCACAAAATGATGTTCAAGATGGCATTGATTCATTTGAACAAAGGTACGTAACTAGCATTAGCATTAGCATAAAAAAGCACAAACACAACTTAATTAGCAAGCAGTCCCAAATTTATATACCTATGAAACTACGAGGACAGTAGTTCCCTACTATACAATAGCATACCATCTTCTGGTAAACTGACCTCCTAAAGGTTAAGGGCATACCTCTTCCAGCTAAGTACCAACTAGTCGTCATCATCATCATCATCATCAGAACTGGACCAGTCCATACGCCGATCCCTTATAGCCGGAAAAAGAAGTTGACGTGGATCTCTGGCAGGTGACATTGTTGGTAAATCTCGGGCAGGTGACATTGTTGGTAAATCTCGGGCAGGTGAATTCACAGATGGATCTCGGGCAGGTGAATTCACTGATGGATCTGGAGCAGGTGAATTCACAGACGGATCTCGAGCAGGGGAGTTCAATGGTGTTTCTCTAGTTCTTGAGTTTTTTGATGGGGTCTTTGTCGATTCTCTCACTTGTTTACAGACCTTATCCAATATCGCAAGAAAATCACGAACGATGACAAACAACCGCAAGCCCTCCTCCTTCCCTGTATTACCATGGAAGTAGTCTGTGGTGTCTTTCACCAATAATCTTATCCTCCTCTCTTCCTCCAATAGTTTAGTGATTTTGGTCTCCGCATGCTCTACGAAACCCCTGAGTGAGTGGAGGAACTGGCTATCCTCAGTGCCTTCCATTTTTGTTTTGAGGAACTCTTTCGTCTTCAAAAGCCTTTCACCAAGATTTCCTGCCATGCTTGTTAGCGCATCAGCATCGAAGCCTGCTGCCTTCTTGACATTTTCAAGTTCACTGCTGAGGCCTGAGACCACTTTCAGACCAAGGCTACGGAAATAATCTCCAGAATCCGTAGGGATGTCGTCAGCAAGATCCTCGGAGTTCAGACTAGAAATACTGAGTTGGCTCTCTCTGTGCATTCGGGCTGCACGGATACCTTCAGATCGGATAATTTCTTGGACAACAAAGTGCAACAGTGTCGTCTTTCCATCAGTTCCTCTAACATCTGCTAACTTGAGGAGTGTGTCAAGCTTGAATGCTTGAGCCCCTCCACGGTAGGTTCCATCATTCATACGATTGCCAGTTTTAAGAACTGCTTCTAATAGCTTTAGGAATAGGCGGCTGCTTCTGAGTTCCTGACAAGCTACCTGAAAATGGATATGAAGAAAGATCACAATGTTGTGGTTCTTGACTAATGAAACAGTTTGTCACTAAAACAAGTATGTATGAGAAACTTTGGAATTGAGCAGGCTGCAAATTCTTCAAAAAATAATTAAATGAGCTCCTGCATATATTTTAATTTTTGTGTTTAAATTCTAGATTGAAACTAACCAGTGAATATTAATCACAATAACAACAACAACAACAACAACAACAACAACAACAACAACAACGAAGCCTTTATCCCAAATTTTTGGAGTAACCAGTGAATATTCATGAGGCAGTGTTAATATAAATCCTTTAGGCCCCTTGCTCTACATAACAAGCAAGAAAAATAAACTTTGCAAACCATCTGAGAGGTTAATGAGATAATAAGAATATGAGACTGTCTGGTATTATGCCAAAATGACTTAAACTACGAAGGTTACTTTAATTAGAAATGATTGATGCAAACATTTAAGATAAAAGTTTAAAAAAAACTAAAACATGATACTTATTGAATTGGTTAAAACATATGACTAGAGAAAAGCATGAATTATGTGCTCTAGATTAGTAGGGATTACAAGTAACTGAAATTGTTAGAGAAATACATCTATAACTTGATATACATGCACGTAACAGAGCAATATAAATGATTGAGGATCTAGTAAAAAAATGGTTTCTCTCAAACAGTATCATTTTGATTCGGAAACATCTAAACAACAAGTTTAACAACAAGCCATAGACTTTCCGAGTATGTACCTCTTAATTTGATTCCATACTCATGAAAACATCACCCTGTTCCTATGCTGTACAACTAATGCTTAAAAGAACTAGCATGAATGAGAAGGGAATGAGAGGAGGGAGAGACTCTTGGGGGTTGGTTAGATGTAGAACTTAATAGAAAATATAAACCCAACCTTGAAGTAGTTTAACTAGCTAAAATAAAATAGAAACAAATGAAAAGTAAAAGGAATAAGAGATTATACTAACCTCTAAAGTTGAAAATGACTCAGCGGTGCCTGAGAGATCCTCCGGTAAAGAAGCCATAAAAAGCAATACTTCCATCCTCTGGAAAGCAAAGGGAATATCCACTAAGGCCTTTAGAAACTGTTCTGCAGGACCAAGTTGGGAAATGTCACTATGGAGCCGCAATTTCAGTTCTTCTTCACTTGAAGGGGCCATTCTTATTAGTAATTGGAGTAATTCTGAAGGAAGCTCGTTTCCTACGTCAAAAGATAAGGGACAAGACAAAGTAAAAAATGTTAAGAGTCAAAACAACTTCAAGAGCATGCTTGAAAATCTAGGAAGAATAAGAATTCAGAGCACACATAAAGATAATTTGTTTATTTGAAAAGTATTCTAATAATATGTTAAAGTGGAAGTGTAGATCCCATAGCCTATAGACATAGATGCAGAAAAAGCTGTAGCAGAAAATTGACATGAAAGATTATGTAAAGTTCATTAGAGATTCACATAAATTTATGTTTCGCTTGCTATGAGAAAAATAAATAATGAACACTTTTCCAGGAACAGGTACCAAATTACCGAGAAAGAAAATTACCCTCGGTAAGTGCTTCACAAACTTCCTCTGTTTTCACATTCAATGCCCTCAAAGAGATTGCCAAATTCTGCGCTTTTTTAGGTTCAAGAATCCGAACATATTGAGGAGAAGGCTCCTTGAAAGCTGATTCCTTCTTTCCATCACCCCTGTTTCTCTCAGCAGCTACACCAAATAGGCTTTCTATCATCTCCTCATTAAACCTACAGAGAAATTTTCTCTCTATTATCCACCATACATAAGCATATACTAAATAATTACAACAAAGCGATAAGGTAAGAATGTTAAATATCATTACTGGAATGAACCGGCTTTTAAGTTATCCCAGACCATTGGTTGATCAGGTCTTGCATTAACTTTATCCCAAAAGAATGGCTTAAGCTTGGTTTTCCCTGAACCAGCATCGAACTGAAAGTCTGGGCTAGGTGGTGGCTTTGGTCCAAGAGGTGAAGGAGTCTTTCCAGCTATGGAACCTGGATTTCCTTTACGAGGAGGAAATGCACCTTTTGGTGGGCCTGGGGGGCCTGGTGGGCGAGGAGCGGTCTTGGGTGGTGGTGGTGGGCCAGGAGGAGAAGGCTTCTGAAAAGGAGGCGGCATCACAGGTGGAGGAGGCAGTGGTATGGATGCAACAACATTTCCAGGTGCTTGAAGTACTTCAGATGTTGCAGCTATGACAGAGCTGGTGCACAAGGAGGCATCACAATCTTTCTTGTTTGTGTCAGTTTGCAAACACAAAGCACCAACTTTGTTCGTGCCAAATGATTGCTCTGTACCAACTTTGTTCATGCCAAATGATTGCTCTGTACCAACTTTGTTCGTGCCAAATGATTGCTCTGTACCAACTTCGTTCATGCCAAATGATTGCTCTGTACCAACTTTGTTCGTGCCAAATGATTGCTCAGTACCAACTTTGTTCGTGCCAAATGATTGCTCTGTACCAACTTTGTTCGTGCCAAATGATTGCTCTGTGCCAACTTTGTTCGTGCCAAATGATTGCTCTGTACCAACTTTGTTCGTGCCAAATGATTGCTCTGTACCAACTTTGTTCGTGCCAAATGATTGCTCTGTACCAACTTTGTTCGTGCCAAAAGATTGCTCTGTACCAACTTTGTTCGTGCCAAATGATTGCTCTGTACCAACTTTGTTCGTGCCGAATGATTGCTCTGTATCAACTTTGTTCGTGCCAAATGTTTGCTCTGTACCAACTTCGTCTGTGATAATTGATTGCTCTGAAGCTTCCATACTAACTTTGTTCGTGCCAAATAATTGCTGTGAAGCTGCCAACCAAAGCAGTGTAATTGAAACAAAATTCTATACAACAAAAGAATCAAATAAAACTATATACCAGAAGAGTCACTTAAAGTGAGAAGAGGCCCGTCATCCTTTCTACTTTGTGCAGTGTAATTCTTGTTGTCGCGACATCCAGCAAAGCAAAAGAAGAGAAATGCGAAAAAGAATGATGTCCCCATTGCAGTAAGAACAACAGCAATGATAACTGTTTGATTGCTGCTGTTATTCTCCTTAGCTGGTGCAACAGGAGGTCTATCTTGACTATTACCTTTAGCATCTGGCGAGTTACCTGGTCCGTGATCACCAAATAAATCATCATAAGGATCTGCTTTTTTTCTAGGAGCAGGATGAGAGGATTGCGGTGGAGCAGGTGGTCCATCTCCACGTCTCTTTGCTGGAGGTGAGGCATGAGCAGCCACTGCAGCTGGAGATGAAGATGAAGATGGAGCTGTAGCTGGAGTTGGAGCTGGATCTGGAGCTGGAGCAGGAGCTGGTGCTGATACAGGAGCCCTAGGTTGCGAAGATTGATCAGCCAAAGACCTTCTTGAACTCGGGCGCTGACTATGTAATGACTCGAGATAATCAATGAACCAATTTCTCAAACCGTCTTCCCCAAATATATGGAGTGGGAAGTTCTGCTTCCGTAGACAATCAAGAAAGCTTCTATTTACTTTTGGGTATAAAAGGTTGATGGCTTCCCGCATGCTTCTACTTGAACGTGACCTTGTTTCTGAACTTATTTCATTTGTATCATGGAAACTGTCCTTTGGAAAGGAAAAGCTTGAACTTCTTACTTGTTCTATGATGACTAACAAATCTAGACCGCAATTAAGCCACATTTCCTTCCCCTGCAGTCATTACATATCATCACGGACTTGAGTATAATTGAAGACAAATATTTAAGAATGACAATTGTAAGTACGACACAAAATTTTCTTTCAAATCCAGTACTGCTATAGTTCTACAATTGCCATGTAGCATGATAATTAAAGACATGGCAACCAAAAGATTCAAAATAATCAATTTTAGTTAATAGTAATGCACCTTAAAGTAATGGAGGCAGGATGGTAGTTTATGGTCAGTACATGACTAAGAATTGCACATAAGGAGAAAAACACATTAAACATAACAGATTTGGAGTCCAAACCTAAATGGCTTTCCACAGGCATCTCCACATGCAAAGGCATTAAGAGAAGACACTAAAATTCTTGAATAGAAAAATACTCACAACTACTAAGCATCATTTTAAGTCTAATAAGTTTTGGACATTTTCCTTACACTTCCTTTAGACCAGGACCATTTCTTCTCTTTTAGTCTACTTTCTTACTAATGCCTTGGAACTCAATGTTGCACACATACAAAGATGACACAACACGGTAAGCACATGGCGATATGGACAACAGATTTTGGTGTGTCTGGTGTAACTTTGGGGTATCCAGGTTGTGTCCAATACGCCATGACCGAAACGACCCACAATTTTGCAAGGTTCCTAGTATCGGCTGATAGAGATACGGATTGGCCGTATCCTATCATTTTTGGCATGTTCGATCCATCGCTACCTAAACTGGTTGATACTGAAATTGTGGCTTTCTTTTTCGAACAGTTCAACAATGAAAAAGTTATTAGAAAAAAATAGAACCATGGAAAAGACAATCATAATATTATTCCATCTAAAACTATCTATTGTGGGGGTAATTTATCTAAACCAATTAAAATGAACAACAATATTTATTGTGGGTGAATGATTAAGTAGTGTTGAATGTTATTCATTCAGAACTAATGTCAAACAACAAATAATCAATAAGATTACAGCTAAATGTATTAAATATTTTTCTAGTTTTTAAAAAATATTTTTATTATTTTTGGCTTTCCCGAACTCGAGAACACTGAAACTCCGATTCGAAATTGTGAAACCATCGATATGGATAGTCATAAGATGGGTCCGAAACCGCTTTTGACACTAATACTGCAAACCTTGCAATTTTGGAGTGTCTGTGCTCCCTAGTTGGCACTACATCTTTCTTCTGAAAGAACTAGCTATCTTCAAGGTTCTACAAATAAGTGTACACAAGGACAACAAACTAGTTAGCTAGAAAGGTGTAATAAAATTCCTAGAAGACATCCTATCCTCGGCGATAAGATATAAACTAATATTTCAGTATATTATAAGGAAACACATAAAGATGATCAGATAAGCTTGGTCAGTACAATATAAATATTATCACATCCAAGACATTCTAATCTTAAACAAGCACCCGAGGCGTGGATATAGATGGAAAACAGGAGTTCAGCAAGCCTACACAGTAGGTGCCACAAATGAGAAGTTTAGCAAGCCTATACAGTAGGTGCCACAAATGAGATAGATCTCAAGAACAAAGTTAGGCCTCCCTACTTAGTAGGTGCCTTAAAACCTGAATAACGAGTTATAGAGAAACAGAAGAAGAAGAAGAGGAGGATTAAATATGCTGGAGTGTAAAAACACCGTTGCTCAAAGCAAGATTCGCCTCTATACGATCCGCTTCCAGGAACCAGCAAGTTCAAGAGAACTTCTGGAACGCTCGTCAGTCAATATTTGTGACTTGAACGGGCTTCCTGAACTTTATGGACTCCCTTAACTCTCTTCTTTGGTGCATCTTGGAAAGGAGGCAAGGGGGCTCTATTTATAGAGTGGAGTGAGCCCTCACCATCTCTCATATCCGATGTGGAACTAAAACACCAATACTCTAAAATAGAGTTTGATGTTTTACATCATTCCACAATCAACATAGTCGAGTGCTAGCCCACGCCTTCCCTCCGAACACTCCCGTGCATGCACGAGACAACCTGGAGTCCGTGTCGAGTCCGAGCCCGCACAACAAAAATCAACCTACGTCCTTGTTGGAATTAATCATTTTTCTCTTAGTAAAATCACCCACATGATTCCCTCCTTAGGGTCACCACCCCATGTGCATATCCCAACAACACATACTCATATATATGTTGAGATAACTCATGGTGTTTTTCCAATGTGGGACTAAACTTTACAAAGCATGTTGAGAGCAAGATCTCTTCATGTCAAGGAGCAAGAGCACCAACAATCCCCCACATATCTCATCATATATATGTGTCTAGGGTTGAGCGTTCCCCACAGTAACTGTCCATTTTGCATTAGGATAGATGTCGTTGACGACTTGAATCTTCCCGCATAGGTTAAATAACAATGCGATACAATAATAGACTATGCCTTGAATTTTGCACCACAATTGTAATTTTTTCCACTCACAAAGTGTAGTTACATGTACTTCTGGCTGCACATTAAAGGCCATGTGCCAGCCTGGTTTCGGTGTATGTATTTTGGGCGTCTACAAGTTTACCCTCAAGAGACGGCCTGTATCTCTATCCATACACTCTAGGTGAGTTCTTTTAAAGAGTCCTTGGCATGAAGCCTTGCACTTCCGTGCGGTGCTACGTCGCTATGATATGGCTTAAAGCCAAGGCTTTATCCCTAACTGGGTACCTCATCGTATAGTCATACTACTGTAGCATGAGGTCACAAGCCTCTTTGTAGTGCCAAACTACCCAGCATGAAGCCTTGCGCTTCCGTGCGGTGTTACGCTGCTATGACATGGCTTGCGAAGCCGAGGCTTTACCCTACCTGGTACCTCTTTGTGGTGTCATGCCACTGTAACATGAGGACACTGGCCTCTTTGTAGTGCTGTCTACCACTCTTTATTTATAATATACAGCATTAGGCTACTTGCCTATAAGCGGTGCTACGCCGCAGTGACATGGCTTGCTAAGCCGAGGCATTACCCCTACCTGGGAACCTCATTGTGGTGTCACTCCACTGTAGCATGGAGTCCATGAGCTCCTTTGTAGTGCTGCGCTACCGTGCTTCCTGTAAAGCACAACATACATTCACACTGTCTGAGAACTCATTAAGGCGTTTAAGCCATCCTCTCCACAGGACATGTTCTCCGCGGAGAACTATAGTAGACAACAGTGGTTATGGGTCCGTATTCCTTCCATGTCCCTCAGGACTATGTACCCACTGTTATATGATATTTTCCCAATCAGCGGTCCTCCCTTGAACCAAAAGCTAGATGCCTAGTAGATTTCTCTTTGAACTAATAGCATAAAACTTTATGGTAGGATTACACAGATACAATATCAGAATGCCTTCAAGCCCATTTATCTTGCTGTGTCATCGACCAGCTGGCGCTTGAGGCCCTTTGTGAACGGATCTGTCAGGTTCTCCCGACTCCGAACATCAATTACAGCAATAGTTCCCCTTTTAATGAGATCGTTTATTGCTCTGTGCTTCAGCCGCACAATTCTCTTCTTCCCGTTGAAGAGGTCATTTGATGCTACTGCTGTAGTCGCCTGGTTGTCACAGTATATCGGTACCGCCGGTATCTGAGCTCCAACCACTGGAAGATCATACATGAGCTCCCGAAGCCATTCTGCTTCATCTGCTGCAGCTTCTAGTGCATAAAACTCAGATTCCATAGAGGAACGAGAGAGTATAGTCTGCTTCTTCGACTTCCACGATATAGCAGCTCCACCCAAGAAAAAGATGTATCCACCTATGGATCTCTCGCTCTCCACCTCTGAACATCAACTAGCATCACTGAAGCCTTCCACTACTGTCGGATACCCGTTGTAGTACAGTACATATGTCTGAGTCTTCTTGAGATACCTCATCACCCGCTTCACAGCTTTCCAGTGCTCAATGCCTGGGTTGCTTGTGAACCGACTCAGCATTCCCACGGCGAAAGCTATGTCAGGCCTTGTGGCAGTAGCTGCGTACATCAAACTTCCGATAACGCTAGAATACTCCAACTGCCTGACGCTTTTCCTCGAATTTGACTTCAGCTTCTGATCACACCTGTATGGCGTATCGATCCCTGGAAGATCCTGATACCCGTAGCGTGTGAGCATCTTCTCAATGTAATAAGATTGTGACAGTGCCACTCCAGTGTCTGTCCGGATGTTCTTTATGTCTAAGATGACATCTGCATCCCCCAAGTCCTTCATACTGAACTTGGTTGAGAGGAACTTCTTTGTCTCCGTGACATTGCCTATATCAGTTCCTAGGATTAGCATGTCGTCCACGTACAGACAAACGATGACTCCTCTTCCATCAGCGAACTTCGTGTAAACATACTTGTCCGTCTTGCTAATTCTGTAGCCGTTTGATCTAATAACTTTGTCAAACTTCTCATGCCATATCTTGGGAGCTTGTTTCAAACCGTACAATGATTTTACCAACTTGCAGACTTTGTCTTCAAGACCTTTGACGACAAATCCATCTGGCTGTTGCATGTATATCTGTTCGGTCAGCTCGCCATTCAGGAATGTTGTCTTTACATCCATCTGATGTATCACCAACTTATGTATTGCTGCTAGAGCAATTAACATTCTGATGGTGGTCATCCGCGCTACTGGAGCGTATGTGTCAAAGTAGTCTATCCCCTGTTTCTGAGAAAATTCCTTGGCTACCAGCCTGGCCTTGAACTTGTCAATAGTTTCATCTGCCTTCATCTTCTTCTTGAAGATCCATTTACATCCGATGGGTTTTGCCCCTTCAGGTAGATCTACTAACAACCATGTATTATTGGAGGTGATAGAGTCATACTCGTCATTCACTGCCTCCTTCCAGAAGATAGCATCTCTAGTCTTCATCGTCTCATTATAGGTAAGCGGATCTGCTTCTACATGATAGGTGACAAAGTCATCTCCGAAGTCCTTTGGTCTCCTCACTTGCTTGGCTGACGGCTCTTCGAGTTCTTGTTCAAACGTTGTTTCATCAACAACAATTTCTTCTTGGACTACGACATCGTTGGAAACCTCAACTTCCTTTACACCATCATTATTCTCGAAAATGTCCGCGAGAACAATATTTTTGTGCCTTGCAAACTTGTCTTCAAAGTACTCCGTGTCACGAGATTCGATGACATGGTTAGACTCCAAGTCAAGGAATCTTCGAGCGTCACTCTTCTCGGCATACCCCGAGAAGATCGTCTTCGTAGTCCTTGTTCCGAGTTTCTGAATCTTCAGATCCGGAAGTTTTACCTATGCCAGACACCCCCACACTCGAATGATATTCAAGTTGGGTCTGACTTTGAATCAGAGTTCATGAGGAGTAATATCAGAAGTTGCATAGGCACTCTGTTCAGAATGAATGTGGCCGTCAATGCAGCTTCTCCCCAAAAGCACTTTGGAAGACCCGCAGTTAACAACATTGAGTTCATCATCTCTGTCAACGTTCTGTTCTTCCTTTCTGCTACTCCGTTAGATTGAGGAGAATACGGAGCAGTAGTCTCGCAGATGATTCCATGTTCTTTGCAGAACGATGCGAATTCATGAGACCGATATTCTCCGTCTCGATCACTTCTCAACCTCTTGAGTTGTTGTCCAGTTTGCCGTTCAGCTTCGGTCCTGAACTCCTTGAACTTTTCGAATGCTTCGTATTTTGTTTTTATCAAGTAGACGAACGCGTACTTTGAGAAGTCATCGATGAAGGTTATGAAATACTTTATTCCGGCCTTCGTGGAGAATTGTTTGAAGTCATAGATATCGGAGTGCACCAACTCCAGAAGATCTGTGCTTCGATTGACCCGATGAAAGGGTTTCCTTGTGATCTTAGTCTGAGCACACACTTCACATTTCTCCACCTTTTTCCTACATTTAGAGATAAATCCTAGACTAGACATTTTGTTTATCCTTTTACAATGGACATGTCCTAGTCTATTATGCCACAACTCAAGAGTATAAGCAGAATTGAAAATTGCATTAATGTTCTCTGACTGGGTTACAAGCTGGAGTTTAAACATTCCTTCGGTATAGAAAGCTTTTTCGAAGTACATTCCTTTCAGGGACATTACCATCTGGCCAGCATTGATGTCCATCCTCAGGCCTGCGTTGCAGAGCAGGCCTCCAGAGATCAAGTTCTTGGCAATCACGGAAACATGCTTCACACCTTGAAGCGTCAGGGTTTTCCCGGATGTCAGCTTCAGCTCCAACATCCCGATCCCTTGAACTTCAGCTTATGCCTGGTTCGCCACCATCACCTTCTCAGAGGTTTGCTGGTATGTGGTGAACCATTTCTTGTTTGAGCAGACATGGCAGGTAGCACTAGTGTCTACCCACCAGTCAGAGTCAGCCTCCACCGAAGTGACCTGAGCAATTATAGCAATACCGTCAGTAATCAATGAAACCTTATTATGCTCACCTTGCTGTGACTGCTTGGACTTGGATATACATTCACTCTTGTAGTGGCCCTTCTTGCCACAGTTAAAACAAGTTACATTGGACTTGGGTTTCTTCTGTTTGAAAGACGGTCCCTTCACTTTCAGATTAGTGAAGTCTTTCTTGTGGTGAGAAGCCGCCTGCTTCCCCTTGGAGTCTCTCGTCTGCACCAGATTGGCCTCGGCCAATTGTTTGGACAAAACGTCCATCTTCTGTTGAGAACGCATCTCGTCCTCAACGTGGATTTCTTGCAAGAGATCTTCCAGACTGATCTCGAGTTTCTTCCGATGCATTCTTGTATAGAACGTATTCCATCCAGCAGGAAGTTTCGAGACGATCCCTCCAACGACAAACTTGTCGATGAGGGGCATCTTTTCATCTCCAGTTTCTGACGAAGTTTCAGAAACTCCTTCACTTGAGGAAGCATCGCCTTCTCGTCTTCAAAGAACCACTTATGATATTTTTCGACGAAAAATATCTTGCTTCTGTTTTTATCTTGCTTGTACAGCTTTTCCACAGACTCCCATATTTCTCTGGCACTATCCTTCTTTGAGTAGGATTCTGCCAGGGAATCCTCCATAGCATTTAGGATCAGAAGCCTACAAATGCTATTCTCCCTTCTCCATTTGGCTTGAAGTTTAGTAGCCGCAGTTATAGCGGCAACAGGCCCAGTATCTGGAACAATAGATTTTTCTTCAAAGAGCATGTGATCAACGTCTCGGAGTTGAAGGGTGAGAAAGACCTTCCTCTTCCAGACTTGATAATGCTCTCCATCAAACTTTTCCAACTTGCAGTAGTCAGTTTGGAGGAGTGAAGCATTAATATTTTCCATCGTACTAATCTTGCTTTGAGATTGTTAGTCCCGATGCATGGATATAGATAAAAAACAGGAGTTCAGCAAGCCTACACAGTAGGTGCCACAAATGAGGAGTTTAGCAAGCCTACACAGTAGGTGGCACAAATGAGATAGGTCTCAAGAACAAAGTTAGGCCGCCATACTCAGTAGGTGCCTTAAAACCTGAATAACGAGTTACAGAGAAACATAAGAAGAAGAAGAGGAGGATTAAATCTGCTGGGGTGTAAAAACACCGTTGCTCAAAGCAAGATTCGCCTCTATACGATCCGCTTCCAGGAACCAGCAAGTTCAAAAGAACTTCTGGAACGCTCGTCAGTCAATATTTGTGACTTGAACGGGCTTCCTGAATTTTACGGACTCCCTTAACTCTCTTCTTTGGTGCATCTTGGAAAGGAGGCAAGGGGGCTCTATTTATAGAGTGTAGTGAGCCCTCACCATCTCTCATATCCGATGTGGGACTAAAACACCAATACTCTAAAATAGAGTTTGATGTTTTACATCATCCCACAATCAACATAGTCGAGTGCTAGCCCACGCCTTCCCTCCGAACACTCCCGTGCATGCACGAGACAACCTGGAGTCCGTGTCGAGTCCGAGCCCGCACAACAAAAATCAACTTACGTCCTTGTTGGAATCAATCATTTTTCTCTTAGTAAAATCACCCACATGGTTCCCTCCTTAGGGTCACCACCCCATGTGCATATCCCAAATACACATACTCATATGTATGTTGAGATAACTCACGGTGCTTTTCCAATGTGGGACTAAACTTTACAAAGCATGTTGAGAGCAAGCTCTCTTCATGTCAAGGAGCAAGAGCACCAACAAAATCTAATAGAATATGTACCCAACCACATAGAAAAGAATTTTCAGTGCCTCGTGTGCACAATTTAGAGAAACTTCATTGTGAGCAAGCATTCATGAAAATACTATAAGGCGGGTCAGTATTACATCATATCATGAAATTTCCTGTTACAATGGGCATGCATCATATTCTAATTAATCTAGCACTCATACTAATGGAGGCACGTTGGATGCACGGACACATGTGACGTGTTGCGTTCTAATTATGTGCGGGAATTTATGGTCGTATGTGATGTGTTTCAAACAAAAAATTCCTGCTATGACATATTAGGAACCATTCTCTCTTGATATCACGCCCCTCCTCACAAGCAGAAAATTCCTGCTAGGGCATATTAGGAACCATTTTTCTCTTGATATCATGCCTTCCTCACGTGTCGCATTCTAACTACGCGCAAGAATTTACGGGCATATGTTATGTGTTACAAGCAAAAAATTCCTGCTATGACATATTAGGAACCGTTTTGCCTTCCTCACGTGTCTGTGTTCTAACTATATCCAATAATTCATGCGCATTTGTAATATGTCACATGCAGAAAGTTCCTATTCTGACATATTAGGAACCATTTTTCTGTTCACGCCTTACACCAATTGCTCATAATGAGCACTAGTTGGTAATTAAAACCTATCTACATCATCGTACCATACCACATTATTGAAACATCAAACTTCTTTTTATGGAAATATTGTGTTCAAACTAATTCATATATTGAAACATGCACATCTTTACAACCACCAAAACTTTCAAATTCACATAGAAAGAAAAATATATCAAAATCTTTAATACCTTCTCATTGTCCAGCAAATGGTGAGAACCCAACAAAAAACCATCCACCCCATGCCTTCCCGCCAAACCTTTCACCACCAAAACATGAAATAGCCCCAAAAATATGACAAAAAATCTGAACTTTCTCAAACCCATGATTCAAGTTCAAATCTTTTTCATGTCATAGACGCTCTTCATCAACCAACACCCCAAACCCACCGGAAATGCCCATCCACCCGCCAAAAAAAAACCCTTTTTCTCAACCAAGATCGGATTTTTCTTCGAGCAGAGCCTCCGGAGGAGGGAAATACGAAGTTGGTATCCTTTAATTTCTCTATTTGGTAGAAAAAAATTCTGACCAAATGGAGAAATTAGGGTTTTTTTGTTGAATGGGGAGAATGTTGTAGAGAGAGGGGGAGGGAGGAATGAGAAACGCGGGAGAAAAGCGTGCGAAAGGGATGACCGGTAGTTTGCAAAATGCTCTGCTGTTATTATATTTCTATTTTTAAAAGAGAATCGAATTTCTTTTACAATTGGAATTTTTTGGAACCAAGAATAGGACCCAAATACTTTTCATTTTATTTTTAATTTTTCTTTCATCTCTTAAGTTTGTCATCTTGGATATAACATAAAGATGTTATTGGGTCGCATGGTCGAGTAATACTAGTCCTAGATACGGATCCATTAGTCTTGCATGTCCAAGTTTTCAGCCAGGATTGTACCCCTAAAAGCTTGGGTTATGTTGTTGATGTTTTTGCTGCTTGTTGTTGGTGTTTTGTTTTAGAAACTAGAAAGATAATCTCATATTAGAAAAACCAAATGGATAGTAGCTCTATATCAAGCTTTGCTTGTGTTGATCGATCACATGAAGTGTGGAGAGGCACATGGGTGCTATGTGGGGGCATTTTTCTAGTGGAAAAAAAGGCTAAACCAACAAAGAAGCATTAATGCTTTTTGTCATGCTCATGGGATAATTCTCTTATGGAGCTAAGCCCCGCGATTCGGACTCGGGCTCGGGCTCAAGGGCACAAAGTGGCGCATTGTTGGCACACTTAGCATGTCAGCATCAGCGCAAGGCGCCTTGTGCGCAGTTGATGCGCTTGCGCTGCTGTGCGCTTGTGCGACTGCACGGTTGTGCTGCTTCGCAGCTACGCGCGCAGGCTGACGGGCTAAGTGGGCTTAAGGGCGCAGGCGGCTAATGATGTGGCTGATTGGAAGATTTGAGCGGTTATGGAAAGATTGAGTTAATTGATCAGATTCGATTTTTGTGGGATTTGAATTTAATTCATTCAAACCTTTCCATTATTCGCTCCTATCTTTTCGCAATCAGTTACGGCCAGGATTAGGGTTAGGGTTTCGGCCCTTCTCTATAAATACTCTCTTCGTGCCTTCATTAAGGACTTATGCTAAAATAAAAAGACGAAGAGAGTTGTGCTGCCGCTGCCATTGGAGTTCTTTGAGTCGTGAAAGGAGGTGACAGCGAGCATTCCAAAAGTTCTTTCGAACTTGCTGGTTCCTGGGAGCAGATCGCAATAGAGCGAATCTTGCTTTGAGCAACGGTGATCCTTATCACCCTAGTAAAGTCGTTGCATCAACTCCGGTTGAGAACGAGTATTCATCTTCGTTGCATCAACTACGGTTGAGAACGATTATTCATCTTCATTGCATTAACTACGGTTGAGAACAATTATTCATCTTCGTTGCATCAACTTCGGTTGAGAACGATCAGCAAAATTGCGGTGATATATATTTCGTCTGCTAAGTTGCTTTTATCCATCTCACTCTTTCTAAGAGGTCGAGATTTCCATCAAACGATCTGTTTCGGGATTAATAATCTCAAAACAAGATTCAGACCTGATGGAGAACAACCGTGCACAACTTTTCGATACAAGTTTTAAACTTGAGAAGTTTGATGGGGAGCATTTCAACATCTGGAAGAGAAAGGGCAGCCTCAATCTTCAACTCATGAGCGTCGACTATGTGTTGACAGATCCTGAGCCTTTGATTCCAGAGGGTGAAAATGCTCGAAGGGTTGTTGAAGCCACGACTTTGCAGTCGAAGTGGAGGCGGGATAATAACCTCTGCAAGTTGTTGATCCATAACTCGATGGAGGACTCTCTAGCGGAGTCATACAACAAGACGGTCAATACAAAGGACGTCTGGGAGTCTGTAGAGAATCTCTACAGGGCAGATGAGAACAGAAATAAGATCCACGTCACCGAAAAGGTTTGGAGGATGCGGTTTGAGGACGACAAAACCATGTTACCTCAAGTCAAGAAGTTCCTCAAGTTATGTTAGAAGCTGGCGGATGACGGCATGCCCTTAGTCGATGCTTTTGTCGTCGGGGGTATTGTCGCCAAGCTTCCACCTGGGTGGAGCAACTTCATCGCGGACATGTACCGCAAGAAGATGGAAGTGGATCAGGAATACCTCTTACACTGGATACATGTTTAAGATGAGTTAAGGGCTCAACTCAAAGTGGACGCCTTGTCCAAGCAGATGGCTAAGGCGAACATGGTGCAAGGAGGAAATTCTAAAGGGAAGCAGAAGTCTCCCTACCAAAAGAAGAAAGACGTTCACCATCTGAAGTTGAAGTGGGCTCAGTTCAAGCCCAAGTCCAAAGATCCTGAGACTTGTTTCAACTGTGGCAAGAAAGGCCACTGGAAGAGGGACTGTAAAGAAAAACCAAAACAAAATGAGCAAGGCGAGACTAGCTTTGTTGCTATGATTACGAAGGTTGACTCAGCTAGGATTGACACAGACTGGTGGATAGACACTGGGGCCTCGTGTCATGTTTGCTTAAATAAGGAGTGGTTCACCACGTACCAACCTGTTTCTGAGAAGGTTATAGTGGCAAACCAGACACAAGCTAAAGTACACGGGATTGGGACGGTGGTATTGCAACTGACTTCGAGGAAGTCGTTGGTGCTTCAGAATGTGAAGCATGTACCTGCTATAGCCAAGAACCTGGTCTCTGGAAGCCTGCTCTGTAATACAGGCTTGAGGATGGACTGTAGCTTCCCTTTTCGGAGAATTTTTCAAGGTATTTTTTTGAATTATTTATTTGATTTAAATTATGATTTTTTAGGATTTTCGAAATGATTATTTAGTTAATTATTACGGTAGACGACTCTAGCCATAGTTGAGTTTTGAAGTACTAAACGACAAGGATTTGTGGCACGGGAGATGTAGCAGTGTGCCTTGACTAGTATACTAGCCATGTCCGGGGAAACCTAGCCATATGGATGTCCTAACTAGGAAAATCAGGCCAAATTGTGACATGACCATTATAAATAGTTAATTATTCATTATTAATATTATTTGACGTCTAGGTGACCTAGTTGCACCAAACTAGTCAAACTGAACCCGAACTGAGCCCAAGCCCATGTAGTCATGCGGTACGTCCAATGACATTCGTGTTGATGCATTTTTTGTATGATTGTGTCGTATTCCATTTTAGTGATCTAAGGAATATTTCTAAATATTCTTATTTAAATATTATAAATATTGTTATTAGTTGATATTCAATAATGTTTGTATAAGATAGGCCTTGTACATTTTCTGGGATTATTCGACGGTGCAATAATGGTATATACTTTATTAAATTTCGTTATTATTTTGATTACTATTATTATTTATTTGGATTGTTAATTAATATTATATTTTATCGGTTTATATTTTATTGCTATATTAAATTGTTATCATGTGATTTATAATTTATGCGTAAATATATATATTAAATATGTGTAGCGTACGTATATATAAAAATATATAATATATGTATGTGTGTATGTGTACGTAGATATATTTATGGTGTCAAATAGAACTTTGACTCCGTTTCAATTGCTTCTCTGCTCAATGGTTGGTTTAGGTATCTTGTTAAGGAATGTCTGTTATCAACGCTAAAGGCAATGCATAATTTCTGCTCTGTAGCGTCCAGATTTGGTTAGGAAGGATCTTTATATTGCAAAAGTATATCATTACACCAAATAAAATGACATGTCTTTGTTATTCTTTATTGATACGTAGAAACTTCAGAATTTGTATATCGGTCTTCCTCCACCTAAAATTTATGTTCCTTCTTGGGCTTATCTAAAAGCTTAGACTCCAGTGCCAAGCTTACAGGGACTAGAACCGCTCTGTGCTTTACATTCAAGACTTCACAACTATTTCGTGACTAGCTATGGTTAACTATTAGCATTTCAAGTTGTTGTTTTACCAAGTCTTCTGCTTGTCGAATTTTATATTTACGTCCATTTAGCAGAGCAAACAGCCCAAACTCCCACAGGCCCACAGGCCCACAGCCTATCCCAACAGCAGGAAGCCGACTTCCCCAGGCTTAACAGCCTCTCGACCAACCGAGAGCACTGCTCACCCCGTATACATTATAAACGTAGAAGAGATCGATCTCTCGATTAAATTCCAAACCCTAACTCAACAAAACCTAGCGCCAACCCCTGTGCGACCTCCCAGGACTCCCCTAATGCCGGACGACCACCCCCGACGCCTGCACATTGGAGTACGACGGCGGCGATCGCCGGGAAACGCGCGCGTGGCATTAACAGTCGACAGCAGCAGCCGTGACAGAGTCCCCGACTTTGAGGTATGCGTTCTCCATCGACGTTGATTCGTTTTCGATCCCGTAAATTGCCTTGGGAAGCCAACATAACCCTCGACCTAACCCTTCAATTGGTTTAGATCCATTCACCCTAGATTTCCCATGAAAATTCAGGGAAAATCGATAAAAATTCTGTTCTGGACAGTCCGAAAACTGTCGCATGAACCCTACTTTGGAAGACGGTCAATCGCCGATCCAATGATTATTTTAGAAAACTTTTTGAAGAGTAATTTAGACAACATATAGGGCTAGAAAACCCTTCTTACAGAAATCAATTTTGATAACTGTGCGCCGAGAAATCGGATCCCGAACTTTGACGAAAACCTATTTTCAAAACTTAAAAAATCATCCACACGACGTGCGTCCCGCTATTCCGGGCGACGTGGTCGCGAACCGGAAGCATCGAAAGCTGCATAACGACTTCGTGGTCGTGTGGGCTTTGACGGAATTCAAATTGGTCGCGTGTGCACGACGAATTTGATGCGTATCCGTCGAAATTCACCACATCGTGCACTTTACAAATTCTCCAATTACTTTGTACACGCTCGTCAGATCGAGATAAAACTTGTACCAATAGAACCGTATCGTTTTTCTGGTCCTGTATGCCAAGTTTGGTCTGATTCTGAGACAGTTGATAAAATCGCCGTATCGCGGGCCCCCCGGTCCGACTCAACGGGTGATTTTGTGCACGGCCTGCCGGAATCAAACTCTGGACATACGGTTGGGTTCGTATCGGAAAACTGGATCCATAGACATATAGTTTGACGACTTTAGAGACCATTGACCCTGGCACGCTTTTCGGTACAAAGCGGGTCCAACGATGGACACCGTTTTGCCCGAAATTACCGTTTTGCCCCTGTGTCCAGAATTGGACTTAAGGACAGGCAATCCTAGCTAATTTGACTATTCTGAGAATGTTGGTAATATTTGTTTCAGCTTTTGGAGACAGTTGTGATGACTTGGACGTTATGCGTACCAGTTGACGGTATTTATGGGTTCTTCGCGCTGCCACCAGGCAAGTATACCTTGTCCACTATACAGTATTTTATGCATTTTCTATGTTGTTGTTTCTTTTCTGTCATATTTGGTTCTTGCTTCTCTTGTTCGTGCCATTACTATTTTTCTCACTTTATGTGCACATACGTTATTTCTTTCCTTCTGTATATCACTCTAATTCCTGTATAGGTCCTGATAGTGTTGCCTTGTCGCGAGTCACATTCACTTGATATGTCTTGACCTGTTAGTTGTACTTGAATTCATTCGAATTGACTGGACACCTGTATAGTTCCTTGTGACATAGAGGACAGTTACTAGGCATGCGGGCTATATGATAGTTTCTGTTGGCCGGTAGTTCAGATGAGCTTCGGTTGTATTGATTATTCTGTTGGCCGTTAGTTTCGTGCTACGGTTGTGATATTCTGTTGGTCGTTATTCTCGGAGGAGATACGATTGTGATTATTCTGTTGGTCGTTAGTTTCGGATGAGCTACGATTGTCATGGTACTCTGTCTATTAGCCCAAGTGTTGAACATTGTCCTTGATGTTGCGTTATCATGTATTTGTTTAGAAGTAGAGTGTCATACTTCTATCATTCCCTTTATGCATATTATTTACTGTCATAGTGGCATGTTTTATGTATCTTGCTAGTCCTCTGAGGACCTGATGATCTCTTCAGGTTTAGCGACTGCATGGAGTTAGTTAGCAGAGCAGGATGGTAGAGGATTGCGATGTTTGATACAGGTATTTGCTTGTGATATTTCTTTATTATCTTTTCCTGCTTTATATTCAGTACCATGATATACTCTGCTTATTTATAGACTCATATCATTCTTAGAGTCTAATCGAACAATATGCTAATGGGCTGCAGACCATGACCCATACTTGTTCTTTCTTGCTTATATGATTCATGTGGATTGAGATATAGTTTATATTAGACATGATACCTATGACCTTGACAGCTTATACGTACTCGAGTCGGGCTGGAGTCCGCTCGATACGTAGCTGGCTTGCTCACGAGCTCGCGTCCGAAAACCGGGTGCGGGTCGTGACATGGACATTAACGCTGGTCAAGTCGTTATGTCCTATAAAGGAACATACTTCGAGAAGGCCTTTTGCACCGAAGGGATGTTCAAACTTCAATTTGTAGCTCCTATGGAGATAGTGAATGTAGTTTCTTTTTTTGTTTATTCTCTTGAGTTGTGACATAATAGACTAGGACATGGTCATTGTAAAAGAATAAACACGATGTCTAGTCTAGGACATATCTCCAAATGTGGGGGGTAAGGAGTTGGAGAAGTTTGAGGTCTGTGCGCAGACAAAGATCACAAGAAAACCGTTCATGCAGGTAAACCAAAGTACAGATCTTCTGGAGTTGGTGCACTCAGATATCTGTGACTTCAAATAGTTTTCCACAAAGGTCGAGATGAAGTATTTCATTACTTTCATCGACTACTTCTCAAAGTACGCCTTTGTTTATCTGTACAAGTATAAAGATGAAGCATTTGAGAAGTTTAAGGACTTCAAGGCTGAAGCTGAGCATCAAACCGAACAACAACTCAAGAGATTCAGAAGTGATCGAGGTGGCGAGTATAGGTCTCATGAATTCGTATCATTCTGCAGAGAACATAGAATTATCAACGAGACACCTGCTCCGTACTCCGCTCAATAAAATGGTGTTGCAAAAAGGAAGAACAAAATGTTAACAGAGATGATGAATTCAATGCTGTTGACTGCAGGTCTTCCAAATTACTTCTGGGGTGAAGCAGTGCTTACGACTACGTTCATATTGAGCAGAGTGCCGCATGCAACTTCAGAACTTACTCCTCATGAACTCTGGTTCAAGGTCAGACCCAACTTGAATGTCATTCGAGTCTGGGGGTGTCTAGCATATGTGAAGCTTTCGGATTTGAAGATTTAGAAGCTGGGAACAAGGACTATAAAGACTATATTCCTGGGTTATGCTGATATATTTGCAAATAATATCATTGAATCTCACGATACAGAATTTTTTAATGATAAATTTGTAAGGCACAAGAACATTGTTCTCGCGAACATTCTGGAGAACAATATGAGTGCACAAGAGGCTCAAGTTCCTTACGAAGAAGTAGTCCAAGAAGATGTTGTTGCTGCAGCAGAAACAACTATTGAACCAGAACTCGCAGAACCTGTATCTAAGTGAGTGAGGAGACAGAAGGACTTCGGAGAGGATTTCGTCACCTATCATGTAGAAGCAGACCCGCTTACCTATGATGAGACGATGAAGACCAGAGATGTTGTCTTATGGAAGAAGGCTATTAATGATGAGTACGACTCGATAACCTCCAACAACATATGGGTATTGGCCGATCTGCCTGAAGGAGCAAAACCAATTATATGTAAATGGATCTTCAAGAATAAGATGAAGGCCGATGTAACTGTTGATAAGTTCAAGGCAAGATTAGTTGCCAAGGGGTTTCTCAGAAGCAGAGGATCGATTATTTTGACACATATGCTCGAATAGCGCGGATGACGACCATCAGGATGTTGATTGCTCTGAGCTCAATTCACAATCTGGTAATTCATTAGATGGATATTAAAATTGCTTTTATGAATGGTGAATTGACCGAAGAGATTTACATACAACAGCCAGAAGGATTCATCGTCAAGGGCCTCGAAGAAAAAGTCTGTAAGTTGGTGAAATCTCTGTATGGTCTGAAACAAGCTCCCAAGATATGGCATGGGAAGTTTGATAAAGTCATAAGATCAAACGGCTATAGGGTCAGCGAGACGGACAAGTATGTGTATACAAAGTTCACTGATGGGAGAGGAGTTGTCGTTTGTCTCTACGTGGACGACATACTGATCTTGGGTACAGATTTAGCAAGTGTCACTGAGACAAAGAAGTTTCTCTCATCTAAGTTCAGCATGAAGGACTTAGGGAAAGCTGATGTTATTCTGGTGATAAAGATCATTCGGACGAAAACTGGAGTGGCATTATCACAGTCTCATTACATTGAAAAGATGCTCATACGCTATGGGTATCAGGATCTTCCAGGGATTGATATGCCATATAGGTATGATAAGAAGCTGAAGCCAAATCCAAGGAAAAGTGTCAGGCAGTTGGAGTACTCAAGCATCATCGAAAGTTTAATGTATGCGACTCTGCCACAAGGCCTGACATAGCTTTTACCGTGGGGATGCTGAGTCGGTTTACGAGAAATCCAGGTGTGGAGTACTAGAAAGCTATAAAAAAGGTTATAAGATATCTCAAAAGGACTCAGAAGTATGCACTTCACTATTACGGAGATCCAAAGGTAGTGGAAGGCTTCAGTGATGCAAGCTAGTGCTCAGAAGTAGAGAGTAAAAGGTCCATAAGAGGATATGTTTTCTCTATGGGTGGAGCTGCTATATCGTGAAAGTCGAAGAAGCAGAGTATGTTGTCTCACTCTTCTATGGAATCTGAGTTCTATGTACTGGTGGCTGCAACGGATGAAGCAAAATGGCTTCGAGAGCTCATTTATGATCTTTCAATGGTTGGTACACAGATACCGACTGTACCGATGTACTGAGACAACCAGGCGACTGCAGTAGTGGTATCGAATGACCTCTTTAATAGCAAAAAGAGGACAGTGCGTCTAAAGCACATGGCAGTAAATGATCTTATTAAAAGAGAAGTCATTGCCGTAGTGGATGTTCGGAGTCAGAAGAATATAGCAGATCCGTTCACCAAATGTTTCAAGTGCCAGCTAGTTGAAGACACAACAAGTAAGATGGGCTTGAAGACACTCTGATATTATGTCTTTGTAATTCTACTACAAAGCTTTATGATATTAGTTCAAAGAGAAATCTACTAGACATCTAGCTTTTAGTTCAAAGAAAGATCATTGACTGGAAGAATATCAGGAATAGTGGACAGTCTTTTGGGATGTTGCAGGGTTAAGAACCCAGAACCACTATTCTCTACTGATTTTTTTTTTGCGAAGAACAAAGTCCTGTGGGAGGATGGTGTGGAAGCCTTAATGAGTTCTCGGACATCTGGGATGTTTGGCGTGCTTTACGGGAAGCACGGGAAGCACGGGAAGCACAATACTATAAAGAAGCGTAGTACTCCATGCTACAGTGTGGGTGACACCACATGAGGTACCTAGTGAGGATAAAGACTCAGCTTTGGGCCAAGAAACAGTGGCGTAGCACCGCATATAGGCAAGAGGGCCTAATATTGTACGATAAAGAGTGGTAGGCAGTACTACAAAGAGGCTGGGCCTCATGTTACAGTGAGTGACACCACATAAGGCCGTACCTCGACTTTGCAAGCCATGTCACGGTGGCGTAACACCACAAGGAAGCAAAAGGCTACATGCTAGGTAGTTTGGCACTACAAAGAGGCTGGGCCTTATGCTACAGGTGGTATGATACCACATGAGGCAGTGCCTTGGCTTTGGGTCATGTCATAGCTGTCACGTCCCGAGCCGGAATCACCCGAATCAACGTCCTCGCAGGTGGCGTGATGCCACACGAGCCTGGAGTTGCGCTCGTGCAAGGTAAGATGACAAGTTCTCAAATGGTTATCTTTTGATTCGATAATTACAATGAAAGGAAATAGAGTATACGAAACAATTCTCTTTATTGATATTCGAAACTGAGATTACAATGGCTTTCGATAGCCTAACAATACATGCCAGATTGGCTACAACACTCAGGTTCTCTCTTGCCCACAAAGGATTTCACCGTTCCATACATCATGCCTTCTATATCTCGGCCGCATCAATCCAGCTGCGTAGTCCGAGCGTCAATGCGATAGCACGCTTCAATGCGCTTCGGCATTCCAAGCCTTAACACGTTCAAGCAACGCTTCGTCGCGAGCAATCCATTCCCTACACCTGATGGAACTGGGGATTCCCAAGACCCTTCCTTTGGTGTGCGTATTGATCGATAGAAAGTTAAACAGATCTAATACGTGTTCTAACCCTTCATAGACGGAAACTAGGGTTCACGAATTATACCTGCGGCAGAAAGAAGACAAGTAATTCCTGGCAATCTTGAGCGGACGACCCCAAGATCTTCTGCACGTATTCTTTCCTCGAGTTGGACGTCGTGTGGGCGACGATCTCCCAACTTTTTCTTCTCCTTGGCAGCACTCTCTTTCTCTCCTTACGTGAATCACAAATTTAGAGAAAATTTTAGATTTCTGATCAGTAATCTGGCGGCCAGAGAATAGAGGATATATATAGGCTACGGCAGGGACCATGAGGAGAAATTAGGGTTAGGCCTCCTAACGGATCTGGATATCCCGTGTTCAGCCCGAACACACAATCCAGGCCCATTAACAATAGCTCGGTCCACTAATGAGCTATTGTTGCACTACCTCCCTAATCCCAAATTATGTTTGTGGGCTCCTTTTATTATATGCTCGTTTGGCTCCCCATGTTAAGATATCGTATGTCCGTCGATCAAATTAAGTTACTGACAACTATATTGATTCGACATCTTTTATCCTTAAGTAGTACCGCTCAACTTTATTTGTCATGTCGGATATAATCCACCTGCAGGGTTTACATGACAATCCTTATGAGCTCCTTAAGAGGACATCATCAACCCGATGTATCGGGACATGGATTCCATTTATAATCAACAGCCCATCATACATACAATGTTATTACCCAATTCATAGAGGTTGTTGATCCATAATGAATCTCACTCTTTTATGAGTCAAAGTAATGCACATTGTATATACATGTTCGTTATTATATCCGGATTAAGAGTACAAGCATCCATAATAACAGAGGTGTTTGTTCTCTTATGTAGTCAGTACAAAGAGAACAACCTCAAGTGGTCCTGTTCAATACACACAAAGTGTACTAGTGTAAGCCTATAGTCAAGATAGACTAATACCAGATTACACTACAACCTTTCCAATAGATTGTCCAAGTCCATCTAGGTTGTGAACTATTTATATACTCCATAGGAAACTGATAATATGATCTTCTGTGTGGCACCACACACCATATTATCTACAATGTAGAATATCAGACATTTGCATTAACACTTGCAACAAATACAATATGCAAACATTTGCCCATATGATTCTCATTCAAAATTTAAGGAAATAAGGTTACTACAAAAGTGATGCTTTTAGTATATAACCCTAACAATCTCCCACTTATACTCAAAGCATTGCTTTTCAGTATACTGTTACAAATCTTCCACTTATACTTAAAGCCATGCTGCTACACATCTGACTCCCATTCCCTCAACATGACTGTCAAAAGCCTTAGCTGGTAAGCTCTTTGTAAAGGGATCAGCTAGGTTGTCGGCTGATGCTATCTTGATCACAGCAACTTTTCCTTTCTTTACGAAATCTCGTATCAGGTGGTACTTACGCTCAATGTGTTTGCCTGTCTTATGGGCTCGTGGTTCCTTCGAGTTTGCCACTGTACCACTATTATCACAATAAAGTGTAATAGACTTAGGCAAACTAGGTACCACATCCAAGTCCAACAGAAAGTTTCTGAGCCAAACCGCTTCTTTGGCTGCCTCAGAGGCTGCCACATACTCGGCTTCCATGGTGGAATCAGCAATACATTTTTGCTTGATACTCCTCCACACAATGGCTCCACCTTCCAAAGTAAACACATAACTTGAGGTAGATTTCCTGGAATCCCTATCTGACTGAAAATCTGAGTCTGTATACCCCAAGGGAACTAAACTATCTGCCTGGTAAACTAGCATATACTCTTTAGTCCTTTTCAGGTACTCCAAAATATGCTTTACGGCAGTCCAGTGCTCTTGTCCTGGGTTAGACTGATATCTGCTGACCATGCCTACGGCAAAGCAGATGTCTGGTCTCGTACATAGCATTGCATACATTAAGCTTCCTACTGCTGAAGCATAAGGAACTGCCTTCATGTTCTCTACCTCTTTAGGTGTCCTCGGACACTGCTCCTTTGATAGAGCAATTCCATGTCTAAAAGGTAAGAAACCTTTCTTAGAATTTTGCATACTAAAACGAGTTAGTACAGTATCGATATAGGAAGCTTGGGATAAGCCCAACATTCTTTTCTTGCGATCTCGTAGAACTTTGATCCCAAGGATGTGACCTACTTCTCCCAAGTCCTTCATATCAAACTGTTTGGATAATCATACCCTTACATCAGATAATACCTTCACATTGTTTCCAATGAGCAAGATGTCATCCACATAAAGTACTAGGAACACCACCACGTTTCCGTCACACTTTCTGTATACACATGATTCATCCTGACATTGATCAAATCTATAGGATTTTATCACCTGATCAAAACAGATGTTCCAAGATCTGGAAGCTTGCTTAAGTCCATAAATGGACTTTTTGAGCTTACAAACAAGATGCTCCTGGCCCTTTTCAATGAACCCGTCTGGTTGCTTCATATAGATGTCTTCCTCAAGACTTCCATTAAGGAAAGCTGTCTTGACATCCATTTGCCAAATCTCATAATCGAGATGAGCTGCAATAGATAAAAGAATCCGAATAGACTTAAGCATAGCTACAGGAGAAAAGGTTTCCTCATAATCGATACCCTCACTTTGAGTAAAACCTTTTGCTAGCAAACCGAGCTTTAAAGGTTTCAACCTTACCGTCTGATCCTCTTTTTCTCTTATAGACCCACTTGCATCCAATGGCTTTTACACCAACGGGTGGTTCTACAAGCTCCCAGACCTGATTAGAATCCATAGATTCTATTTCAGATATCATTGCTTTTTGCCAAGACTCTGTATCTTTATCTTGGAGTGCTTCATTGTAGGTACAGGGATCATAATCTTGTTCCTCAGGGACGAAGTCTGATGACTCTTCCAAGAACATATATCTATCAGGTTGTATCACAACCCTCCCACTACGACGAGGCACTATCGGTTGTGGTATAACATTTGTGACACGTTGTGCAGTTATTTGTGGTTCATCCTCTTGTACTGTTGGTACTGAAGTACTTGGTGTCTCACGTCTCAGTTATTCTAGAACAACTCTACTTGTGGGTTTATGGTTCATCACATAGTCTTCCTCTAAGAATCGGGCATTGGTGCTAAAAATGACCTTCTGATCCTTAGGACTATAAAATAAACCTCCTTTCGTTCCTCTTGGATAGCCTACAAACAAGCATACTTCTGTACGAGATTCCAACTTACTGCTTTCCCATTCAGCACATGTGCTGGACTACCCCAAATGCGAACATGTTTCAGACTAGGCTTACGCCCAATCCACAGCTCTGTAGGAGTAAGAGGTACTGACTTAGAAGGAACCAAGTTCAAAATATAAGCTGCAGTCTCTAAGGCATATCCCCAAAACGAATCTGGCAAATCCAAATAACTCATCATTGATTTAACCATCTCCATAAGAGTTCTATTCCTTCTTTCGGCTACACCATTCTGTTGGGGCGTTTCAGGTGCAGTCAATTGGGATACAATCCCAGCCTCTGATAAATAATCCCTAAACTCTCCAAAGAGGTACTCGCCACCACGATATGATCGTAATAACTTGATACATTTTCCATGACGTTTCTCCGTTTCAGCCTTGTACTCTTTGAATTTCTCAAAGCACTCAGACTTACGGCGCATCAAATAAATGTATCCATACCTTGAATAATCGTCAATAAATGTGACAAAATATTCAAAGCCACCTCTAGCTTGGATAGTCATGGGTCCATACAAATCAGAATGAACCAATTCCAACACATCTTTGGCCCTATACCCCTTTGCCGTAAAAGGCCTTTTGGTCATTTTATCTTCCAAGCAGGATTCACAGACTGGTAGTGCCTCCACTTCCAATGAACTCAAAGGTCCATCTTCAACCAGTCTTTGAATCCTTCTTAGGTTAATATGCCCCAATCGTAAGTGCCAAAGATATGTTTGGTTCATACAAGAAGGTTCTTTTCTCTTATTTAAGTTAGATGACATATTATTTATTTCCATAAGTTGCATTGTGGGCGAAATAGGATTAATGACATACAAATTATCAACCAATGCACCAGAACAGATAAAATGTTTATTCTTTCTAATAACAATATTGTCATTAAAATAAACTGAATATCCATCCTTAACTAACATAGAAACAGAAACTAAATTTCTTCTAAGTGAAGGTGCATAAAGACAATCTCTCAATGTCAAAGACTTATTTCTACCAAAAGATAAAGTAACATCTCCTAATGCAACGACCGATACTTTTGTAGCATCACCCATGAACAAGCACATCTCTCCATCACTGAGCCGTCTGGTTTCCTGGAACCCCTCCAATGTATTGCAGACATGATTAGTGGCTCCTATATCTACACACCAGGTGCCGGTAGATAACACCGCTAAACATGTTTCAACTACTAGTAAATGAGATATACCTTCTTTGTTCCCTTGTTTGAGAAGTGGACAATCAGTCTTCCAATATCCTGACCCTTTGCACTTGAAACATTTGCCTTTCGGCTTTTTCACCGCGCCTTGAGGTCCCATGCCCTTCTTTGCTAAGTTTGCATGTTTCTGAATATTATTCTTCTTCTTACCGCCTTTTGGCTTAGAAGTAGAAGCCTTTTCAGAAACAAAAACATGACCACTCTGCCTAAAGAGAGATTCAGCATCCTGTAGCTCTTTTGCAAGTTCTGCCAAACTATACAACCTTTTATTCATGTTGTAATTAAGGCAGAAATTGTCAAAACTTTTAGGCAGAGTCCCGAGAATGATATCGACCTGGGTTTTCCTATCGATTTCAGCACCAAGGATCTCCATCTCATTCAGATGACCCATCATCTTGAGAACATGATCCCTTACTGGTGTCCCCTTAGCCATTTTTGTATTCATCAAACATTTTATAGCAAACTGCCTAGCTGCTCTACTCTGATGTCCGAAGAGTTCCTTGAGGTTATACATCATGTCATAAGCTGTGGTCATGGCCTGATGCTGATGTTGCAGTATATTTGACATAGATGCCAGAATGTAACACCGCGCCATCTCATCTGCCTTTTTCCACTTCTTATAAGCCTCTTTGACCTCTTCATCAGAGTTAGCATCAGGCTTAGGTGGGCATTCCTCAACAAGTACATATTTGTACTCCTCAGCAGTCAGAACAATGTCCAAATTACGTTTCCAGTCAATATAATTAGGTCCAGTAAGTTTGTTTTCTTTAAGAATCACCATAAGTGGACTGAAAGAACCCATTTTTTGAAATCCTGAGAATCACATAAATAAAATTATGTAGGGCAAAAAAAAAACTTTTTGAATTAACTAAATATTGATTCCCTCAAAATAATAATAAGAAATTCACCAACACTTTGAACACCATAAATTTAGCATGCCACGATAGTGTGGACGTATATAAATTCAACTTTGTTCAAGTAGATTTTTCTTATTAATTTTACTATCATGTCAATCTAACTTTATGACAAATAAAATTAATATGCTGGTCTTGCTCTGGTCATACAAATAATAGCAGTGACTCCGATGGGGAGGATACCATTATTTGTATCTAAGTGTATACCATTACTTAATACTAAGTCCATTACCTTGTAATGAGTTCCTTCAGATGGAGAAGTGAACACTTACTAGGTAACTTTCTACAATTATTCCTAAGGAAGTTTGTACTGGTGATCCATAATTATACTCATCCGATATGGAGGAAAGCACTAAAGCCAACACGCAAGTATAATTACATCACCTACAAACCAGTAATGGAGACCATAGGATTTATACTAAATAAAAATTCTCTCCCACTTAGTTATTTAACAATGAGGTTTTTCTACTAGTTGATATTATGTCCATGTTGTCCATTATTAATGTAGGCTTGGTTTTTCAAAAAAAACAACCACACAATAATAAACATGCATAATTAGAAAAAAGCAAAATGACAAAAATAAGAGAAAATATCCAACTATTATGGTCATCTTTGCTGCTCCGTCCTCAACTATCCGAATCTAAAATCTGGCGCTGCGCAGATCTATATTTTTTTTTTAGGTTTTGGCTGTCGATTCCTTCATCGAAAATCATCTGTCTGCCTCTGGATTGTTCAAAACCAGCATCTCGTCCGGTGTCAGAAACAGCCACCACCGCCATCACGATTGATCAAAAATAATTAAAATTACATCAATCCTATACCTCCCGAAGGAGTTCACACATAATCTAGATTGAAAAATTAAATTAATAAGCACGATCAACCCTCGTGATTTTAATTACATCCACAGCAACAACAACATCTACGACATGTCCGTGGTTTAAACAACACAATCAAAAAACATGCATTGGACCATAATAGTTGGATCTAAGATGCCTGCAAAACCGAGTTAGAACAGATCTACATCTACCGACTATTACATAGCACAAGTTTTATTGGACAACATGGACGTATCAATCAATACGTAGATCCAAAGTGGCTCTGATACTAATTGATGGAACTGGGGATTCCTAAGACCCTTTCTTTGGTGTGCGTATTGATCGATAGAAAGTTAAACAGATCTAATACGTGTTCTAACCCTTCATAGGCGGAAACTAGGGTTCACGAATTATACCTGCGGCAGAAAGAAGACAAGTAATTCCTGGCAATCTCGAGCGGACGAACCCAAGATCTTCTGTACGTATTCCTTCCTCGAGTTGGACGTCGTGTGGGCGACGATCTCCCAACTTTTTTTTCTCCTTGGCAGCACTCTCTTTCTCTCCTTACGTGAATCACAAATTTAGAGAAAATTTTAGATTTCTGATCAGTAATCTGGCGGCCAGAGAATAGAGGATATATATAGGCTACGGCAGGGACCATGAGGAGAAATTAGGGTTAGGCCTCCTAACGGATCTGGATATCCCGTGTTCAGCCCGAACACACAATCCAGGCCCATTAACAATAGCTCGGTCCACTAATGAGCTATTGTTGCACTACCTCCCTAATCCCAAATTATGTTTGTGGGCTCCTTTTATTATATGCTCGTTTGGCTCCCCATGTTAAGATGTCGTATGTCCGTCGATCAAATTAAGTTACTGACAACTATATTGATTCGACATCTTTTATCCTTAAGTAGTACCGCTCAACTTTATTTGTCATGTCGGATATAATCCACCTGCAGGGTTTACATGACAATCCTTATGAGCTCCTTAAGAGGACATCATCAACCCGATGTATCGGGACATGGATTCCATTTATAATCAACAGCCCATCATACATACAATGTTATTACCCAATTCATAGAGGTTGTTGATCCATAATGAATCTCACTCTTTTATGAGTCAAAGTAATGCACATTACATATACATGTCCGTTATTATATCCGGATTAAGAGTACATGCATCCATAATAACAGAGGTGTTTGTTCTCTTATGTAGTCAGTACAAAGAGAACAACCTCAAGTGGTCCTGTTCAATACACACAAAGTGTACTAGTGTAAACCTATAGTCAAGATAGACTAATACCAGATTATACTACAACCTTTCCAATAGATTGTCCAAGTCCATCTAGGTTGTGAACTATTTATATACTCCATAGAAAACTGATAATATGATCTTCTGTGTGGCACCACACACCATATTATCTATAATATAGAATATCAGACATTTGTATTAACACTTGCAACAAATACAATATGCAAACATTTGCCCATATGATTCTCATTCAAAATTTAAGGAAATAAGGTTACTACAAAAGTGATGCTTTTAGTATATAACCCTAACAGCACCCTGCATGAAGCTGGTGGAGGATCAGTTCGTTCGTCCTCGCATGTACTGAAGCAAAGATCATCTTTCCAAACCGACATTTTAATATTTATGTTGAATCATGCAACTTAGCTTATGATCTTGCTATGTTCTCCTTAGGATCAATTTCATGGCATCTTCGAAAGCGTAAAGCATGTTATCATAGCAGCATGTTATCGAATTGAATAGGCAAGCAAACAAACAATCTCGTGTTTGATTCGTGGCGCGACTTCTTACCAAGTCGACGCACTCGCCCTTGCACCGACGCAAGGTGAATACGCCGCATTCCTTCCCTGTCAAGTTATATGTGCATCTCTAAGTAGGATCTCTATGCGGGACGCATCTGCGCCTACACTTTCAACCCATCGTTCCTTAACTATATGAAGGTCGTGGGCGTATCCGCGCCGGAATGGACTAAAGGAGTTCTTTTCTTTTCTCTCCTTCTTTTCTGAATATTTGTCGGACTGCCCGGCGTTTCACGGATGGGTTGCGGGCCCAACAACCGAAACGTTCCCGCTGTATGCCATCATTTGCGGCTTTTCCCATCTATAAGACGAGCGCTACTCATTTAAGGATGTGCGCCTACAAAGATTATTCGATTCCCTCTGCGGCCAAGCGGTTCCGGGGCGCTCCGGCATTTAACCGTTTGGAGGAAACACCCATGCACGGGCAGTTATCACATTTAATCTCAAGTCCATCCCATTCGACCATGCAATACCCTATCATTCAAGCAATCAAATTCAAACAACCAAACATAGTCTTGAGTCCGAGACTCAGACTTATCGTCTCGCATCTCTTTCGTTAACTTTCTGTGTTCTTACATTTCATACTTCGTTTCAATGATTCAATGGCATCGTGCCTGAACTCAATGCTCGTCAACCGAACAACCCGAAGGTCTCGAACACCTTTCGAGGCACCATGTCATATCTGACAGTTCCGCCACATTCATGCCACAACTGTATTCTCTTGCAACGAAGCCATCTTTTATTATCCCGTGCGCGTAGGCACGTTTCGACCGTATTCCCATGTTCTATAACTTAGCATTCAATGTTCAGGGCTTGCATGCTAGGGCGCTCGCCTATTGTCTTCCAATGTTCTAGCCGTCTAAATTGTGCAGCAAAGGTACGGCATGGTCCGTGCACTAAGGCACTCGCCGAGTACAGTTATCCCATGTTCTTGCGGCTTGCACACCGAGGCGCTCGCCTTAGCGATATCCAAATGTTCTATAGCGACTCGTGCATATTGATGCACGTTTCATTTCAATTGTTCTAACTTAGTGTTTGACTCACACTCTGATTTATCTCTGATCGGACCACGCCCGTGGCGCCGATAGGTTAACTTAGCTTACAATGATATATTTGACTTATCGAATGAAGGAGTAAAAAGAAGTCAATCCTCCCACCTTGAGTCGATTCGCCTTCGTCGTTTTGCCGAGCCGATGCGGCTCGATTTCATAACTTTGTTACACGGCCACTCTCCTGACTTAGCCAATCGAGCACTTCGTGCTTCATTGAGTTATACGTCCGATTTGCCTTAGCGTGCCCAAGTCTCGGCCCGTCGCAAGGCGATGATTTCATTTCGCGGATGCCTTACTAAATATTGTGAAAGATCGACCTCTAATATTTTTGCGTCAAAGTATAACCTGCACACGAAACCAACTAAAATCAATACTTGTATCGATCCGGACTTGCTCCTTGGTCGATTTGATTTCTTAGAATCTTCGAGCCGATTCAACGCACTCATCCTTCGGGGCAACGCGGCACTTCGCATCGATTCAACTCGATGCATTCTTTCGGGGCAAGGCAACTCTTCGCATCAACTTAGTTTGATGTATTGCTCGGGACAACTTAACTCTCGTATCGTTTTGCATCGATATATTTTCTTGCATCAACGCGACTCGTTGAGTCAACGCTTCAGCGTAATGCGCCGTGCGGAGCGGGGCATTACAGAATATACCACTCAAAACAAGGTTCGTCCTCGAACCAGAACCAACACTCCGACTAAGTGTTTTATAGATCGTTTCACGATCTCGTCCCACCAATGTTGTTCAATTCCACACTACCGTGCAAGCTTTTCATTAACATTTCAAAGTCATTCCTGCAGCTCGATTTGAATTTTTGTATACAACTCGATTTGGATCCATACCTATATTCAAGGCGTCCCGAAGATATATGTATTTTGACCAATTCCAGTGGTAGCAAATTAGAACAAAGCTGACAGGTAAATTTCAATCCTATGCTTGCCATCTCGTACTCTCGATCGGACTTATCCTTAGCAACCGTTCTCGAAATTTTATCGCATACGTATATTCGATACATACGTGATTCATTCAATAAAGTCACTGCACGCGACGCGATTCATAATCGCCTTTCTCTTTTCGTATGTTTCATCGGGACTATCAATTCTATGCATTGCGTCAAGCCGTCGCGCATCCAATCACAACGAGTCTCCGCAACGCCTTGCGTTCGAAGTCGCTACCCAACTATTTTCGAAGTCTTGCTTATGCAACTTATCTCGATACGATTTCTTTATCAATATTCGGGACTACGCCCGTTAGGTTACTTACGTAGTCCCCGTGCTTAACTTCTCCTGACGCAACTTTAAGTTGACATTGCACAAAGGCCACAATCTATCCGACACGAAAGTTTACATCAAGGCGACGGTGCTCAAGACAACGATCGCCTTGACACGAAGTCTCTACGATGCATCTTACATCCGATTTTCTAACGAGTAGGAATTCACTAGCCAAATTCCCAACTTATCCATCTCGCAACATCGAATATAAGTTCGATTCACGCAAGCTCAATTGCAAGATGAATTCGAATCTAACGACATGCCTCATAAGTCATTCCCTTATCATTTTTCTCTCGTGCATAGCACGATTCTCGCACTCGCCTATCCGAATCACCAAGTTCGTTGATGAATTATAGTTCGACCGTCGACCAACATAACCATTCAAGTATTCATCCAACGAATACTCAAAATCTAACTATATCATTCTCAATCGAAAGCTGTTCCAATAATTCTCGATCATCTAGACTTATCGTCAACATGCACCGTGTTATATTTGTTATCGGTACAGTCTCATATGCGATATCGCATGGGTCATCTTACGGTCTGCAATATTCAATTCGATTTGGCGGTCAAGTCTTCTAGGGTCAGCTGTCCCGAAGCTACGCTCGATAATTGTGGATCATCACCGAAGGACAGTTTTACTACGAACCATGCTATATCTTATTTCGGAGCCAAATCACGTTCCGATGATTCTATACGACTATCCAATTTCGGACAAAACCATTTCTATCAGCGCAACTGATGCGCAACTATCCTCCGAGTCAAGTCATGCACTACCGTCGATGATTCCGCAATTTACGAAACATCTACTCGCATCAAGTTCGAGTCTATCTTATTCACGGGTTGACACACGAGATGCTATACGCATCGAACAATCGTCGATGACTTATAGTCTCGTCTTGATTAATCACAAAATTTACGATCAATCAAGTTTGTTCATTCTCGTATCGTTACTTACAAAATTTTGATAGCACAAGGTGCACTCCATTTTGTATTCTCACATCGCTTACGTTTTCTTGCGTATCGATCCTGATAATTCATATCAATTTCGATGGCAATTGGGTCGACTTCGAATCCTTTTCGACGTCAACTTAACTCGCATCGCATACATCCAAGTTCGCAACGAGCTTTTCCATATGCATCAACTTGTTTTCCGATTCACCGCATTCCGCTATACTTTGATCGCGTAACTGAGTTACCGATTATCCAACATCGAACCCTCGAGTTATACGATCACGCCCTCTAAGTTTCACGTATTTTTCAGTCGTACTCAAATGAGTGTCGCCGTAACGTAACCAACTATTTCTTAGGTACGATTACTCACATCAACCAACTCTTCACCGAAGTCGCACATCGTGCGATTCGATTTCAATTCGCATTGCCTAACGTTTCTATCGAAATTGCAAGTCGTGCGATTCGATTCGCCTCGCTCAACATTTCTATCGAGATCGCAATTCGTGCGACTCATTTGTAAGCTCGAGTATTCCCTTTCCCGTCGATTCGATTATTGCATCAAGGCATAATCATTTCGCTAGTTTCGGTCGTCCGACCAACTTATAACTTTCGTCCGACGTATCGTTCATCGATACGAGTCTCGCCTTACCGTCCCAACCGATTTTCAATGATCACTTGCATCAACATACCGTCATACAAATTTCCAATCGAGTCTCGGTACTCTTCCGTCCGTTGCGGACAAACCTTCCGCAATTCTCACAACGTGTCGATGAAATTTATCGCACAAGTGCTATACCATATACCACTCGGAATCGAGTCACTCATCGCCTACGTGGTATGGCATATACCACTCGAAATTCAAGCCATTTCCCTCGCGCTATACTTAGTATAACCCAACGATCTCTTCCGACTCACGATTTCTGCAGTGAACGTGCTTGATCACAACCGTAACTTTGATTCTATCAAAATCCGACACGATTCGGTCAATGTTCTCGTTTGCCAACATAAGTTTGGTGTGCAACCGACGATTCGTTCTATCGATTTACGATTTCAATTTTTTCCTTACGTTGCATCTCATACAACAATTTATTTGATATGTGTTGCACCCCGTGCAACAAATTTTACTTTCGATACGCGTTGCACATCGTGCTACGATTTATTTTCGACACTTTTATTTCACTTTGTACAACGATTCATTTCCAATTTCCTTTGCACTTCGTGCAACGATTAATTTGATATGCGTTGTACCACGTGCAATAATTTTTACTTTCAATACGCATTGCACATCGTGCAACGATCATTTACGACATTTACCGCACTTCGTGCAACGAATTACTCTCGACTTTCCAAGTCAATGCACAATCCGTTTTAACACATTCAGTATTGGCTTATGACTTCTCACTTTCATTTTAATGCATATTCACCATTACTCATTGCACTTCGTGCATCATTTTATTTCTCTTTCAATATGTTATATTGCGACAACATCTCAAATCGTATTTCACAATTTGTTGCGCTTGCAGCAACTAACATTTTTATGGCTCGTTTGCATTCAATGCAATATACCCTTCGCGACTTTGTTAGCAAACATCATGTAATTTCCAAAACACATGCGACAAAATTACACGATTGTATTAGACTTATTGTATGGAACATCCAGTGCGGCATCGAGTAGAGTCAAGAGTGATATCAAGTGGTGGTGGGCAACTTTTCGAATTGAAATAAAGCGAACGTCCAGAGGAAATTGAGCCTAGAGCTCTGATACCAATTTGTCACGTCCCGACCCAGAATCACCCGAATCATCGTCCTCGCAAGGGGCGTGATGCCGCACGAGCCTGGAGTTGCGCTCGTACATGGCAAGATGACAAGTTCTCAAATGGTTATGTTTTGATTCGATAATTACAACGAAAGGAAATAGAGTGTACGAAACAATTCTCTTTATTGATATTCGAAACTGAGATTACAATGACTTTCGATAGCCTAACAATACATGCCAGATTGGCTACAACACTCAGGTTCTCTCTTGCCCACCAAGGATTTCACCATTCCATACATCATGCCTTCTATATCTCGGTCGCATCAATCCAGCTGCATAGTCCGAGCGTCAATGCGATAGCACGCTTCAATGCGCTTCGGCATTCCAAGCCTTAATACGTTCAAGCAACGCTTCGCCGCGAGCAATCCATTCCCAGCACCCTGCATGAAGCTGGTGGAAGATCAGTACGTTCGTCCTCGCATGTACTGAAGCAAAGATCATCTTTCCAAACCGACATTTTAATATTTATGTTGAATCATGCAACTTAGCTTATGATCTTGCTATGTTCTCCTTAGGGTCAATTTTATGGCATCTTCGAAAGCGTAAAACATGTTATCATAGCAGCATGTTATCGAATTGAATAGACAAGCAAACAAACAATCTCGTATTTGATTCGTGGCGCGACTTCTTACCAAGTCGACGCACTCGCCCTTGCACCGACGTAAGGTGAATACGCCGCATTCCTTCCCTGTCATGTTATATGTGCATCTCTAAGCAGGATCTCTATGCGGGACGCATCTGCGCCTACAATTTCAACCCATCGTTTCTTAACTATATGAAGATCGTAGGCATATCCGCGCCGGACTGGACTAAAGGAGTTCCTTTCTTTTCTCTCCTTCTTTTCTCAATATTTGTCGGGCTGCTCGGCGTTTCACGGGTGGGTTGCGGGCCCAACAACCGAAACGTTCCCGCTGTATGCCATCATTTGCGGCTTTTCCCATCTATAAGACGAGCGCTACTCGTTTAAGGATGTGCGCCTACAAAGATTATTCGATTCCCTCCGCGGCCAAGCGGTTCCGGGGCGCTCCGGCATTTAACCGTTTGGGGGAAACACCCGTGTACGGGCAATTATCACATTTAATCTCAAGTCCATCCCATTCGACCATGCAACGCCCTATCATTCAAGCAATCAAATTCAAACAACCAAACATAGTCTTGAGTCCAAGACTCAGACTTATCGTCTCGCATCTCTTTCGTTAACTTTCTGTGTTCTTACATTTCATACTTCGCTTCAATGATTCAATGGCATCGTGCCTCAACTCAATGCTCGTCAACCGAACGACCCGAAGGTCTCGAACACCTTTCGAGGCACCATGTCATATCTGACAGTTCTGCCACATTCATGCCACAACTGTATTCTCTCGCAACGAAGCCATCTTTTATTATCCCGTGCACGTAGGCACGTTTTGACCGTATTCCCATGTTCTATAACTTAGCATTCAATGTTCGGGGCTTGCATGCTAGGGCGCTCGTCTATTGTCTTCCAATGTTCTAGCCGTCTAACTCGTGCAGCAAAGGCACGGTATGGTCCGTGCACTAAGGCACTCGCCGAGTACAGTTATCCCATGTTCTTGCGGCTTGCGCACCGAGGCGCTCGCCTTAGCGATATCCAAATGTTCCATAGCGACTCGTGCATATTGATGCACGTTTCATTTCAATTGTTCTAACTTAGTGTTTGACCCACACTATGATTTATCTCTGATCGGACCACGCCCGTGGCGCCGATAGGTTAACTTAGCTTACAATGATATATTTGACTTATCGAATGAAGGAGTAAAAAGAAGTCAATCCTCCCACCTTGAGTCGATTCGCCTTCATCGTTTTGCCGAGCCGATGAGGCTCGATTTCATAACTTTGTTGCACGGCCACTCTCTTGACTTAGCCATTCGAGCACTTCGTGCTTCATTGAGTTATACGTCCGATTGCCTTAGCGTGCCCAAGTCTCGGCCCGTCGCAAGGCGATGATTTCATTTCGCGGACCCCTTACTAAATATTACGAAAGATCGACCTCTAATATTTTTGCGTCAAAGTATAACCTGCACACGAAACCAACTAAAATCAATACTTGCATCGATCCGGACTTGCTCCTTGGTCGATTCGATTTCTTAGAATCTTCGAGCCGATTCAACGCACTCATCCTTCGGGGCAACGCGGTACTTCGCATCGATTCAACTCGATGCATTCTTTCGGGGCAAGGCAACTCTTCGCATCAACTTAGTTTGATGCATTGCTCGGGACAACTTAACTCTCGTATCGTTTTGCATCGAAATATTTTCTTGCATCAACACGACTCGTTGAGTCAACGCTTCAGCGTAATGCGCCGTACGGAGCGGGGCATTACAGAATATACCACTCAAAACAAGGTTCGTCCTCGAACCAGAACCAACACTCCGACTAAGTGTTTTATAGATCGTTTCACGATCTCGTCCCACCAATGTTGTTCAATTCTACACTACCGTGCAAGCTTTTCATTAACATTTCAAAGTCATCCCTGCAGCTCGATTTGAATTTTTGTATACAACTCGATTTGGATCCATACCTATATTCGAGGCGTCCCGAAGATATATGTATTTTGACCAATTCCAGTGGTAGCAAATTGGAACAAAGCTGACAGGTAAATTTCAATCCTATGCTTGCCATCTCGTACTCTCGATCGGACTTATCCTTAGCAACCGTTCTCGAAATTTCTTCGCATACGTATATTCAATACATACGTGATTCATTTAATAAAGTCACTGCACGCGACGCGATTCATAATCGCCTTTCTCGTTTCGTATGTTTCATCGGGACTATCAATTCTATGCATTGCGTCAAGTCGTCGCGCATCCAATCACAACGAGTCTCCGCAATGCCTTGCGTTCGAAGTCGCTACCCAACTATTTTCGAAGTCTTGCTTATGCAACTTATCTCGATACGATTTCTTTATCAATATTCGGGACTACGCCCGTTAGGTTACTTATGTAGTCCTCATGCTTAACTTCTCCTGACGCAACTTTAAATTGACATTGCACAAAGGCCACAATCTATCCGACACGAAAGTTTACATCAAGGCGACGGTGCTCAAGGCAACGATCGCCTTGACACGAAGTCTCTATGATGCATCTTACATCCGATTTTCTAACGAGTAGGAATTCACTAGCCAAATTCCTAACTTATCCATCTCGCAACATCGAATATAAGTTCGATTCACGCAAGCTCAATTGCAAGGTGAATCCGAATCTAACGACATGCCTCATAAGTCATTCCCTTATCATTTCTCTCTCGTGCATAGCACGATTCTCGCACTCGCCTATCCGAATCACCAAGTTCGTTGATGAATTCTAGTTCGACCGTCGACCAACTTAACCATTCAAGTATTCATCCAACGAATACTCAAAATCTAACTATATCATTCTCAATCGAAAGCTGTTCCAATAATTCTCGATTGTCTAGACTTATCGTCAACATGCACCGTGTTATATTTGTTATCGGTGCAATCTCATATGCGATATCGCATGGGTCATCTTACGGTCTGCAGCATTCAATTCGATTTGGCGGTCAAGTCTTCTAGGGTCAGCTGCCCCGAAGCTACGCTCGATAATTGTGGATCATCACCGAAGGACAGTTTTACTACGAACCATGCTATATCTTCTTTCGGAGCCAAATCACGTTCCGATGATTCTATACGACTACCCAATTTCGGACAAAAATATTTCTATCGGCGCAACTGATGCGCAACTATCCTCCGAGTCAAGTCATGTACTACCGTCGATGATTCCGTAATTTACGAAACATCTACTCGTATCAAGTTCGAGTCTATCTTCTTCACGAGTTGACACACGAGATGCTATACGCATCGAGCAATCGTCGATGACTTATAGTCTCGTCTTGATTAATCACAAAATTTACGATCAACCAAGTTCGTTCATTCTCGTATCGTTACTTACAAAATTTTGATAGCGCAAGGCGCACTCTATTTTGTATTCTCACATCGCTTACGTTTTCTTGCGTATCGATCTTGATAATTCATATCAATTTCGATAGCAATTGGGTCGACTTCGAATCCGTTTCGACGTCAACTTAACTCGCATCGCATACATCCAAGTTCGCAACGAGCTTTTCCATATGCATCAACTTGTTTTCCGATTCACCGCATCTCGCTATACTTTGATCGCGTAACTGAGTTACCGATTATCCAACATCGAACCCTCGAGTTATACGATCACGCCCTCTAAGTTTCACGTATTTTCAGTCGTACTCAAATGAGTGTCGCCGTAACGTAACCAACTATTTCTTAGGCACGATTACTCACATCAACCAACTTTTCACCGAAATTGCACATCGTGCGATTCGATTTCAATTCGCATCACCTAACATTTTGTCACGACCCGTACCCTAGAATAAGGGCACATGACGTGGGTACGTCCAGCCTACGCCGCAGTGTCGGCGGTAGAACGCTGTCCTAGGTCATAACATCTAACAGATAAGGGTAATATACAGTTATACTCCCCGAATGGGGTTGACATAACACAATATAACTCAACCACATCTAGGATAGAACAGGAATGAGATAGAAAGATAAAGATAGATAACAACCAGGAATGTAACATCACAGAGATACAAATCCAGAATTCTAAGTGACTAAAAATAATACATCTCAGAATATCTCAAAGTCTAATACAGAAATCCCAAAATAGTAAGACAATCCTAAACTAATGGAAGTAACATCAACTGCTAGCAGGTCCAAGTCACTAGTGATGTCTAATGCTGCACCAAGAGGGATAGACACCAGAGCCTCATCATTCACTGTAAAATTTTCAACAGGTCCAGTCAGGACGGGAACGAGCACATCTCTCTCAAAACAGTTCATAGCAGGTTAGGAGTATAAATCATGCAATAGAGTAAAATACAGGAAGTGCTGAAAAGGAAGTACGAGTAAACAGAAGATATTTTATAACTGAAAGTAAATACATGATAGTAGAGACTGTAAGTGACTACGTGATTTAGAGCATAATGGTTATGTAAATGGCTTGGGGGCACATGAATACAAATAAGGAGACACATTTATACAGCTACTGGGGATAGTATTCACATAACCAATTCTACTCACCCCGCCCCAACCAGTACACAAGGATCTATTCGAGTTACGTTATAAGCACATGAATACAACTAAGATACGTGAACTCATGTAATGAGTAGTACAAGAGGCACGTGAAAGCACATGAGAACATGTAAAAACATAAACTAGTACGAGTACAAGGAGTACCTGATGCACATGATAAAGTACATGAACATGAAATACCCGATGCACCCGTAGAGGGATAACATCTCAGGAAGGGATCCATATAGTACTAATCCGTGAAGATACGTGTCAGCATCATGTAGAGTAATCTAGAGCAAGAATATAATCCAGGTAAGTATGAAAAGATCAGAGAATGTACTCGCCTGTAACCGATGAATCTGAGAGAATATAGACTGTCCGAGGAGTGGTGTCTGTCTCCTATTAGAACAACACAAGTCACAACAAGTCCAGAATGGTAATAAGATGCACTACAATGCGTTCTACATGAATCTAGGTCAAACTAGGCCAAAGTCAACTCTTGGTCAACTCTGGTCAACCCTAGAGTCAAACTAGGTCAACCAAGTCTAATCTAGGTCAAACTAGTCTAATCTAGGTCTAGCAAGTTATTCTAAGTTATAACAAGTCTACTCTAGGTTTCCCATAGGCATACCATGCCTAAACATGCCTCTAACACAACCACAAGACTATGTCTAATAGTCTACTAAGAAAACACCCATCCTATAGTCACTATACCAATACACCCATGCCCTATGTTATAATCTATAATACATTAACCCATATATCAAGACATGACAACCCATATGTACCTAGCCTATCCCATATATATATATACATTCACACAATATATCATGTACATATACACATTATCACATATTCTATATATAATATATATTAAAAATACATATACACATGAATAGAAAAACTTGTATATATACATAACAGTGCTTATGTATATATACATACATAGGAAGTGAGGGGAAGAACACATGAGTCTTGGTGTGTAAAGAGGGGAGTGTGGTGACTGGAAAACAGTGAAAAACATGTGGGGGTGCATGTGTTCAGGCATGGAAGAAACAGTGTATACCATAACATGAGGGTGGGTGATAAATCAGAACAGTGATTCCCAGGTTTGAAAAGCAGTTAACAAAGTGTGTGTGTCAAAGGGGTTAGAAAACAGTGAGAGAAAGACATAGGTAACAGTGAACATAAAATCAAATCTCAGTTTACTCATGACAGTTAAAAAGGAAGAACATTTTAAAACTTATAATGTGACTAAAGTCCACAATGCTCAGGTTAATTGGAAGGACAATGTATTTATGTGCAAAAGGATGTGTGTAAAGGAGACAGTAAGGAAGGAAAATAAATCAGTTTACTAACCCACCAAGCCTCCTTAACTCAGAATTTGTGAAGAAAAAGGAAATCAATTTCAGGAACAACATTGACATCAAGCAAGGTAAACTCAATTTTGCAATACATTATCAGGTTTTATTAACTGGAGTACCACCCAAACTCAGCTGCTTAGAGCATTGAACACAACAACCAAATTCTAGGAATCAGTTTAACAGCTAACAGTAGATGGAATTAAATGGAAGGAAAATAATGTAACAATATAGATCAAACCATTCTCAGGCAATCACAAGGTATCAAAACATACAACAATATGGTAGAGTGTATCAATTTCAAAGGCTGGCTAAGATATAGGTCAAGGGCTCACCTCCAACTAGGTCTGGTGGCAGGAACTCCCTCCCGAAGGCGGAGTCCTGGCTGGGATAAGTGCAGCAGGACAGTCTCGTAGCCTGTGTGCAGCTGACCCACATAACAGGCACACTCCTCTTCTCTTCCTACAGATGTCCCACACATGTCCAGGCTTCTTACAGAAGGTGCAGGTAGGCACTCTCTCAGCTGGCCTCTGCTGAACAGGAGTCTGGACTGGGTAGGCTGGCCTAGGATGATAGTCTGGGTGCTCACGGGGCTCTGGGTATACACTGCTCCTCGGCCTCTTAGAACTAGGCTCCCCTCCTGAATGTACCAAATCCCACAGCAGTTGGATTCCACGACCCTGCTCCTTCAGGATCTCAGTCTAAACTCTCTGTGTCTCCAATACATCCCGAAGAAGTCTGGATATCTGAGCTCCGTCAGAAAATAAACCTGCCGAGGGTATGGTATGGGGTACTGCTCCTGGAGGCAGATGAGGAGATGGGGAAGAACTCTTGGTCTCAGATGAGACTGCCACTCTCTCCTGAGTAACAGGTGGTGGAGGAGAACTCTCTGGTAAGGATGCTGACACCTCCTCGATGGCGGGAGGTGCCACTACCCTTGGGTCAGCCTGAGGGGTCACTACCTCCTGAGCAATAGGAGGCGGAAGCACACTATCAATAGCTGTAGCTGCTCTCAGGCGACAGGCTCGGGTCATGGGTGCCATACTGGAAGGGATAAAAAAAAACACAACAATCATTAAGGCTGTACAGCAGTCTACCATCCTATCTGTAAAACTGGTATTTATCAAGAAAATAAAATAAGACAACTACCAATCATCTATAAAGGGTACTATTTAAGAAAATCATAACCAAAAGTTTAAGGAACGAAAGTCAATAGCATTGAATCCAATCACAATCTAATATATATAGAAGAGAGTGTTAGAGGGAAAAGCTAACATTATGCAAGGGTCATATGTTTAGTATGAAATATACATGAAAGTGTATAGGAGGATTTGAGTCTCAACTGTAGCTATCAAGTTACACTATTCATGGCATATTAGTTAAGCAATCTACAAGGCACAAGCTATTACTCCTAACATGTATGGCTAACCGTGTATATATGTATATCTATATGCATAGAGAGGTAAAGATTTAATTATGCATCTACATACATTATAACATGTTTACAGAACTATATATATATCTATATAGCTATATGAACATAACATAGAGATGAAAGGTTAGGTTTTCATGGCAGTTGTGTACATTAGTGTAGAGTGTCATGTGTACATGGGTTAAGACTTGAAATGAAGGGTTCAATCATTCAGCTAGCTCAACATTACATATTAGATCTGAAATTGAACTACGCATTTGAAAGCAATAAAAAAAATGTTATCATGAATTCAGTTTTCAAAATTTTGGAGAATTCGAACATCAAAACCAACTCAATGTTTACCACAACCACAACCTAACATGTAAGAGTATGAACCTAACATTATATACCTGCACATAACCATGTATATGGCTCAAAACATTACAATTTAAAATTGCAATTTGAACTAAACTCTTAGAATCAAGGTTAAGGGTTTACTATGTACGCAATCTCAGATTTGACAATTCAACACAAAACTCAACTAATTTTTTTAAAATAAAGCCATGTATATAACATACATGTGTAGTGATGTAAGCAAGACTAATAACATGAAATTTAAATTTAAATTACGAATTTAATATTGAGAAACATAGAACTAGTCACTGATACTGCACTATATTAGAATACTAGGATTTTGAGAACTTACCATTAATCATATTAACATACATTAGATAGGTTGATAAACAAGTGTAGTGTGCATACGTGTCAGGCAAGTATCTGTGTCCACTATATATATTAGGGTAATACCAGAATCAATGGCAAGAAAAAAATAATGATAAAATCTGTTCTGTCTATCTGTTAAAAAGAAGGAACCATTGAAACCAGAGCTATAATATCAAATCCAAGTTAAGGTCTAGCAAAATCATTGATTCATTGCATTAGGAAGAAATTATAGCAAGAAGTTACACAATCTTAAAATAATAGCTAAGCTACTCCTACTCCTAAGTTATTTGATGATGGGGTACAATTTATACAACAAAATGGTACGATAGAGATGATATGTTTAAAAACCTTTCCAAGATACAATCTGATAATCATATGCGTCTGTCCAAAATCATGATACTCAGAATCCTCGCCACACTAGTAAGCAAGGCTGCGATAAACGGTAGAGTCCATAACAGGGACATGCACCTCTATAATCATGTCGTCTGGAATTCTCGCTATGCCGACTAGTATAGCTGCGAGAAATTCCAAATCTCATAACCAAGATACGTACATCCGAAGTCAGGGCTCTATGTTTCCGCCACGCCAGCTAATATAGCTGCGATAAACTCTAGGTTTTATAACCAAATAGACGTTTATTCTCCCCGTTATTCCGTCAACATATGTTATCAGAAGGTACTGTAACTCAGGCCATAAAATTCATCTCGATAGGAAAATCAAAATCAACAACGATCCAACAAAATCAAATTCAATAATCAAGGAGTGAGAGCGAACAAAACAAGGGAAAGGATTTCAAATTGAAGTTAAATAAGATTCTCAAGGGTCCTCCCAGGAATCTTTCAAGGAATCCTAACTGTGATTGAGTACCCTTAAAAAATATATCCTAATCCTACTGCAGGCTGTAGTGATACTCTAGTTCGAATACCACTACATAAACTTGACCTGCATGGGCCACCACTAAAAACGTGTCACGACCCGCACCCTAGAATAAGGGCACGTGACGTGGGTACGTCCAGCCTACGCCACAGTGTCGGCGGTAGAACGCTGTCCTAGGTCATAACATCTAACAGATAAGAGTAATATACAGTTATACTCCCCGAATGGGGGTGACATAACACAATATAACTCAACCACATCTAGGATAGAACATGAATGAGATAGAAAGATAAAGATAGATAACAACCAGGAATGTAACATCACAGAGATACTAATCCAGAATTCTAAGTGACTAAAAATAATACATCTCAGAATATCTCAAAGTCTAATACAGAAATCCCAAAATAGTAAGACAATCCTAAACTAATGGAAGTAACATCAACTGCTAGCAGGTCCAAGTCACTAGTGATGTCTAATGCTGCACCAAGAGGGATAGACACCAGAGCCTCATCATTCACTGTAAAATTTTCAACATGTCCAGTCAGGACGGGAACGAGCACATATCTCTCAAAACAGTTCATAGCAGGTTAGGAGTATAAATCATACAATAGAGTAAAATACAGGAAGTTCTGAAAAGGAAGTACGAGTAAACAGGAGATATTTTGTAACTGAAAGTAAATACATGATAGTAGAGACTGTAAGTGACTACGTGATTTAGAGCATAATGGTTATGTAAACGGCTTGGGGGCACATGAATACAAATAAGGAGACACATTTATACAGCTACTGGGGATAGTGTTCACATAACCAATTCTACTCACCCCACCCCAACCAGTACACAAGGATCCATTCGAGTTACGTTATAAGCACATGAATACAACTAAGATACGTGAATTCATGTAATGAGTAGTACATGAGGCACGTGAAAGCACATGAGAACATGTAAAAACATGAACTAGTACAAGTACAAGGAGTACCTGATGCACATGATAAAGTATATGAACATGAAATACCCGATGCATCCGTAGAGGGATAACATCTCAGGAAGGGATCCATATAGTACTAATCCGTGAAGATACGTGTCAGCATCATGTAGAGTAATCTAGAGCAAGAATATAATCCAGGTAAGTATGAAAAGATCAGAGAATGTACTCGCCTGTAACCGATGAATCTGAGAGAATATAGACTGTCCGAGGAGTGGTGTCTGTCTCCTATTAGAACAGCACAAGTCACAACAAGTCCAGAATGGTAATAAGATGCACTACAATGCGTTCTACATGAATCTAGGTCAAACTAGGCCAAAGTCAACTCTTGGTCAACTCTGATCAACCCTAGAGTCAAACTAGGTCAACCAAGTCTAATCTAGGTCAAACTAGTCTAATCTAGGTCTAGCAAGTTATTCTAAGTTATAACAAGTCTACTCTAGGTTTCCCCTAGGCATACCATGCCTAAACATGCCTCTAACACAACCACAAGACTATGTCTAATAGTCTACTAAGAAAACACCCATCCTATAGTCACTATACCAATACACCCATGCCCTATGTTATAATCTATAATACATTAACCCATATATCAAGACATGACAACCCATATGTACCTAGCCTATCCCATATATATATATATATATATATATATATATATATATACATTCACACAATATATCATGTACATATACACATTGTCACATATTCTATATATAATATATATTAAAAATACATATACACATGAATAGAAAAACTTGTATATATATACATAACAGTGCTTATGTATATATACATACATAGGAAGTGAGGGGAAGAACACATGAGTCTTGGTGTGTAAAGAGGGGAGTGTGGTGACTGGAAAACAGTGAAAAACATGTGGGGGTGCATGTGTTCAGGCATGGAAAAAACAGTGTATACCATAACATGAGGGTGGGTGAGAAATCAGAACAGTGATTCCCAGGTTTGAAAAACAGTTAACAAAGTGTGTGTGTCAAAGGGGTTAGAAAACAGTGAGAGAAAGACATAGGTAACAGTGAACATAAAATCAAATCTCAGTTTACTCATGACAGTTAAAAAGGAAGAACATTTTAAAACCTATAATGTGACTAAAGTCCACAATGCTCAGGTTAATTGGAAGGACAATGTATTTATGTGCAAAAGGATGTGTGTAAAGGAGACAGTAAGGAAGGAAAATAAATCAGTTTACTAACCCACCAAGCCTCCTTAACTCAGAATTTGTGAAGAAAAAGGAAATCAATTTCAGGAACAATATTGACATCAAGCAAGGTAAACTCAGTTTTGCAATACATTCTCAGGTTTCATTAACTGGAGTACCACCCAAACTCAGCTGCTTAGAGCATTGAACACAACAACCAAATTCTAGGAATCAGTTTAACAGCTAACAGTAGATGGACATGGAATTAAATGGAAGGAAAACAATGTAACAATATAGATCAAACCATTCTCAGGTTTGAAACTGAGAACACAATCCCACTTAGCTAACACATTTAAATCATAGGGTATTCAAGGATTTAACTCAGTTATACAGAGGTAAGTAACAGTTAACAATGCTTAAGCTTAACCTTTCAGTTAAAACCTAAAATCAACATCTATAACTTGGTTTTAAAAAGGAAGGAAACATTCACAATTCTCAGATTTTGGTTAAAACAGTGAAGGGGAAATCAACAACCTCAGTTATCCTATAACAGTGAATTGGACTTGGAAATAATGGAAGAATCAATGTACAGTTATCAACTTGAAACCAAAACCCTACATACCAATTCCCATATCATAACCAATCCTAAATCTCAGATCAAATGACACATTCCCAGTTTAACAGTAAGGAAAAGGCAACTCAACATGGACTAATTTAGTTAACAGTGTAAAGTTCATCCAACTACACTAAAATTCCATTTCTATGCATCCCAAAGCCAACATTAAATTTGAATTGCTTAGCTAACATGATGTGAAACATGTAGAGATTAAAAATCAATTGAAAACATCTCATTAGAAGGAATTAAATGGTTAGGAGAACACTGGAATTTACAGTATCCCATAGTATCAGAATTTACACTATTCTATAACCATTCGAACCAAAACACAATCTAAAATCCTAAACAATTATGTAACATGGTGTAACAGAGATTTAACATGATAATTAGGATCCATCTAATCATTTAAACATAAATTAAAACATTTAGAATCGATTTAACCAACAGAACATACACACAGCACACGCACGCCCAGTGTTTGCCCCGTGCACACGAAATAACGTGTCCGACACGACACAAGGGTTCATGCCACTTGACACACGTGATGTCAGTGGTCGCCCCTTAGTGTGTGTCAAATATTTCGTGTCTTCGTGTCGTGTCCTACGCGCAATTGCACCCGAGTAGCAGGGCAGCTACAGTGCCCGTGCACGCGCGTGCGTGTCAGCGTGTTCACGTGTCTGTGGCAACTCGACACAACACGAAAACCACACTCAGACACTAGAAACTCATAAGCGACATCAAAACCCTAATTCCTATTCAATTACATTCCTAAAAATCAATCGAAATGCCCATTGGGGCATTTCAACAAACACGTGCCAAGTGACACTGATACGTGTCCAGTTTGGACACAAAAGGACACAAAAATCTAGGGTTTTCTATTCCTACTGTTAGGTTAGGGCTTGGGCATTCCTAAAATGAATTTTAACAGAATTTATATGGAGTATACAAGATTATACCTATTGGTGAACAATGGGTCAAAATCCCCAAATGAGAAGAGCTCCACAAGCCACTAAACTTCCTCAAATTGCGTGTTCCCTGAAAATACTCCACAGTAACAGCAAGAACATAGGAATTAAGTCCTATTGCAATTTATTTAAAGGAATTTGGAGAAGAAATGGATTTTCTAAGGATTTACAAAGTTGGGGACTCACCTCTTCCAAATGGCAAGTTTCCTAAAGAGGCAACCCTAGTTTTAAAAGCATATAAATAGGGGAGGGGCTGACCAAAGAGTCTATTCAAAATTTCTAGAGTTAGGGCTTGGTTCAATGGGTGTGGGCTATGGGCCATTAAGCCTACTAGTCATACAATGACTTGTGACTTCACAAGCCATTTCCATATCAAACTAACTCCTAATTTCACCAAATTAAACCCAATGAGTTCATCCTCATGAACTTAAGTCAACCTAGGTTCTCAAATCCTAATCTCTTAGTCAAGACCTAGGTTAGCCACTAGGTTAGTCTACAAGGTCAACTTAAGTCAAAGTCTCTAAAACACCAAAACAATTATTCTAAAAAATTACTCAAAAATCACATTAATTATAAATAATAATAATAATTCAAATTAAATTCTAAAATTTTGAAAAATGACCAAAATACCCTCATTTGGAAAATTGGGTGTTACACGTTTCTATCGAAATTGCAAGTCGTGCGATTCGATTCGCCTCGCTCAACATTTCTATCGAGATCGCAAGTCGTGCGACTCATTTGTAAGCTCGAGTATTCCCTTTCCCGTCGATTCGATTATTGTATCAAGGCATAATCATTTTGCTAGTTTCGGTCGTCCGACCAACTTATAACTTTCGTCCGACGTATCGTTCATCGATACGAGTCTCGCCTTATCGTCCCAACCGATTTTCAATGATCACTTGCATCAATATACCGTTATACAATTTCCAATCGAGTCTCGGTACTCTCCCGTCCGTTGCGGACAAACCTTCCGCAATTCTCACAACGTGTCGATGAAATTTATCGCACAAGTGCTATACCATATACCACTCTGAATCGAGTCATTCATCGCCTACGTGGTATGGCATATACCACTCGGAATTCAAGCCATTTTCCTCGCGCTATACTTAGTGTAAACCAACGATCTCTTCCGACTCACGATTTCTGCAGTGATCGTGCTTGATCACAACCGTAACTTTGATTCTATCAAAATCTGACACGATTCGGTCAATGTTCTCGTTTGCCAACATAAGTTTGGTGTGCAACCGACGATTCGTTCTATCGATTTACGATTTTAATTTTTTCCTTACGTTGCATCTCATGTAACAATTTATTTGATATGTGTTGCATCCCGTGCAACAAATTTTACTTTCGATACGCGTTGCACATCGTGCTACGATTTATTTCTGACACTTTCATTTCACTTTGTACAACGATTCATTTCCAATTTTCTTTGCACTTCGTACAACGATTAATTTGATATGCGTTGCACCACGTGCAATAATTTTTACTTTCAATACGCGTTGAACATCGTGCAACGATCATTTCCGACATTTACCGTACTTCGTGCAATGAATTACTCTCGACTTTCCAAGTCAATGCACAATCCGTTTTAACACATTCGGTATTGGCTTATCACTTCTCACTTTCATTTTAACGCATATTCACCATTACTCGTTGCACTTCGTGCATCATTTTATTTCTCTTTCAATATGTTACATTGCGACAATATCTCAAATCGTATTTCACAATTTGTTGTGCTTGCAACAACTAACATTTTTATGGCTCGTTTGTATTCAATGCAATATACCCTTCGCGACTTTCTTAGCAAACATCATGTAATTTCCAAAACACATGCGGCAAAATTACACGATTGTATTAGACTTATTGTATGGAACATCCAGTGCGGCATCGAGTAAAGTCAAGAGTGATATCAAGTGGTGGTGGGTAACTTTTTGAATTGAAATGAAGCGAGCGTCCAGAAGAAATTGAGCCTAGAGCTCTAATACCAATTTGTCACGCCCCGACCCAGAATCACCCGAATCATCGTCTTCGCAAGGGGCGTGATGCCGCACGAGCCTGGAGTTGCGCTCGTGCAAGGCAAGATGACAAATTCTCAAATGGTTATCTTTTGATTCGATAATTACAACGAAAGGAAATAGAGTATACGAAACAATTCTCTTTATTGATATTCGAAACTGAGATTACAATGGCTTTCGATAGCCTAACAATACATGCCAGATTGGCTACAACACTCAGGTTCTCTTTTGCCCACAAAGGATTTTACCGTTCCATACATCATGCCTTCTATATCTCGGCCGCATCAATCCAGCTGCGTAGTCCGAGCGTCAATGCGATAGCACGCTTCAATACGCTTCGGCATTCCAAGCCTTAACACGTTCAAGCAACGCTTCGTCGCGAGCAATCCATTCTCTGTACCCTGCATGAAGCTGGTGGGGGATCAGTACGTTCATCCTCGCATGTACTGAAGCAAAGATCATCTTTCCAAACCGACATTTTAATATTTATGTTGAATCATGCAACTTAGCTTATGATCTTGCTATGTTCTCCTTAGGGTCAATTTCATGGCATCTTCGAAAGCATAAAGCATGTTATCATAGCAGCATGTTATCGAATTGAATAGGCAAGCAAACAAACAATCTCGTGTTTGATTCATGGCACGACTTCTTACCAAGTCGATGCACTCGCCCTTGCACCGACGCAAGGTGAATATGCCGCATTCCTTCCCTGTCATGTTATATGTGCATCTCTAAGCAAGATCTCTATGCGGGACGCATCTGCGCCTACACTTTCAACCCATCGTTCCTTAACTATATAAAGGTCGTGGGCGTATCCGCGCCGGAATGGACTAAAGGAGTTCCTTTCTTTTCTCTTATTATTTTCTCATTATTTGTCGGACTGTCCGGCGTTTCACGGGTGGGTTGCGGGCCCAACAACCAAAACGTTCTCGCTGCATGCCATATTTGCGGCTTTTTCCATCTATAAGATGAGCGCTACTCGTTTAAGGATGTGCGCCTACAAAGATTATTCGATTCCCTTCGCGGCCAAGCAGTTTCGGGGCGCTCCGGCATTTAACCGTTTGGAGGAAACACCCGTGCACGGGCAATTATCACATTTAATCTCAAGTCCATCCCATTCGACCATGCAACGCCCTATCATTCAAGCAATCAAATTCAAACAACCAAACATAGGCTTGAGTCTGAGACTCAGACTTATCGTCTCGCATCTCTTTCGTTAACTTTCTGTGTTCTTACATTTCATACTTCGTTTCAATGATTCAATGGCATCGTGCCTCAACTCAATGCTCGTCAACCGAACGACCCGAAGGTCTCGAACACCTTTCGAGGCACCATGTCATATCCGACAGTTCTGCCACATTCATGCCACAACTGTATTCTCTCGCAACGAAGCCATCTTTTATTATCCCGTGCGCGTAGGCACGTTTCGACCGTATTCCCATGTTCTATAACTTAGCATTCAATGTTCGGGGCTTGCGTGCTAGGGCGCTCGCCAATTGTCTTCTAATGTTCTAGCCGTCTAAATTGTGCAACAAAGGCACGGTATGGTCCGTGCACTAAGGCACTCGCCGAGTACAGTTATCCTATGTTCTTGCGGCTTGCGCACCGAGGCGCTCGCCTTAGCGATATCCAAATGTTCCATAGCGACTTTTGCATATTGATGCACGTTTCATTTCAATTGTTCTAACTTAGTGTTTGACTCACACTATGATTTATCTCCGATCGGACAACGCCCGTGGCGCCGATAGGTTAACTTAGCATACAATGATATATTTGACTTATCGAATGAAGGAGTAAAAAGAAGTCAATCCTTCCACCTTGAGTCGATTCGCCTTCGTCGTTTTGCCGAGCCGATGCGGCTCGATTTCATAACTTTGTTACACGGCCACACTCCTGACTTAGCCATTCGAGCACTTCGTGCTTCATTGAGTTATACGTCCGATTTGCCTTAGCGTTCCCAAGTCTCGGCCCGTCGCAAGGCGACGATTTCATTTCGTGGACCCCTTACTAAATATTGTGAAAGATCGACCTCTAATATTTTTGCGTCAAAGTATAACCTGCACACGAAACCAACTAAAATTAATACTTGCATCGATCTGGACTTGCGCCTTGGTCGATTCGATTTCTTAGAATCTTCGAGCCGATTCAACGCACTCATTCTTCAGGGCAACGCGGCACTTCGCATCGATTCAACTCGATGCATTCTTTCGGGGCAAGGCAACTCTTCGCATCAACTAAGTTTGATGCATTGCTCGGGACAACTTAACTCTCGTATCATTTTGCATCGATACATTTCCTTGCAGCAATGCGACTCGTTGAGTCAACGCTTCAGCGTAATGCGCCGTGCGGAGCGGGGCATTACAATAGCGGTGTAGCACCGCAAGAAAGTAAAAAGGCTTCATGCCAAAGGCTCTTTGAAAGAACCCAAGGTATATAGATAGAGATGTAGGCCGTCTTTTGAGGGAAATCTTGTAGACACCTAAGGTACATATATCGAAACCAGGCTGATACAAGGCCTTTAATGTGCAGCCAGAAGTGCAGTTGATGTTATTATGTGAGTGGGAAGAATTTCAGTTATGGTGCAGAATTCAAGGCTTAGTCTATTCTTATACCATGTTGTCATTTAACCCATGCAGGAAGATTCAAGTCGTAGCGACATCTATCCTAATGTATAATGGAACGTCACTGTAGGGAACACTCAACCCATATATAGAGATATGTGGGAGATTGTTGGTGTTTTTGCTTGTTGTTGTTGGTGTTTTGCTTTAGAAACTAGAAAGATAGTCCAACATTGGAAAAACCAAATGGATGGTATCTCTATATAAAGTTTTGCTTGTCTTGAGAGATCACATGAAGTGTGGAGAGGCACATGGGTTCCATGTGGGAGCATTTTTCTAGTAAAAAGAAGGCTAAACCAATAAAGAAGCATTAATGCTTTTTGTCATGCTCATGGGATAATTCCCTTATGGAGCTAAGCCCCGAAGGGGCTTAGCGACTCAGACTCGGACTCGGGCTCGGGTTCAAGGACGCAAAGTAGCACTTTGTTGGCGCACTTTGCATTTAGCATGTCAGCATTGGCACAAGGAGCCCTGTGCGTAGTTGCTGCGCTCGTCTCTGCGTATGTCGCATGCATAGGTACCACACAGTGGCGCGCAGTGGATTATGGATATGCAGGTGCTGTTCAGTAGCACGTAGTTGCTGCACAGGGGCATACATGTGGCATACAGGGGCACACAGGAGCTGCAGCGCTACTGTGTGCTGCACAGCTGTGCTGCTATGCTGCTTCACAGCTACGCGCGAAATCTGAAGGACTAAGTGGGCTTGAGGGCACAGGCGGCTAATGATGTGGCTGATTAGAAGATTTGAGCGATTATGGAAAGATTGTGTTAATTGATCAGATCCGATTTTTGTGAGATTTGAATTTAATTCATTCAAACCTTTCCATTATCTGCTCCTATCTTTTCGCAATCAGTTACGACCAGGATTAGGGTCAGGGTTTCGGCCCTTATCTATAAATACTATCTTCGTGCCTTCATTAAGGACTTATGCTAAAATAAAGAGACGAAGAGAGTTGTGATGCCGCTGCCATTGGAGTTCTTTGAGTTCGTGAAAGGAGGTGACAGCGAGCGTTCCAGAAGTTTTTTCAAACTTGATGGTTCCTGGGAGCAGATCGCCATAGGACGGATCTTGCTTTGAGCAATGGTGATCTTTATCACCCAAGCAAAGTTGTTGCATCAACTCCGATTAAGAACGAGTATTCATCTTCGTTGTATCAACTCCGGTTGAGAACGATTATTCATCTTTGTTGTATCAACTCCGGTTGAGAACGATTATTCATCTTCGTTGCATCAACTTCGGTTGAGAACGATCAGCAGAATTACGGTGATCTATATTTCGCCTGCTAAGTTGCTTTTATCCATCTCACTTTTTCTAAGAGGTCAATATTTCCATCAAAGATCTATTTTGGGACTAACATATGTCCATGTTCTCTACATAGATATCGTACTCTATATGTTACCAAAAAAGATTTGAGAGAGACAGAAAGATGAATTCTTTAATGGTTGAACCCTTCGAGGGTTCTCCATAGACTTCTATTTACAATAATATGATGGCTTAACAACTGAATACAATAGTATTTTTACAAGATTACAAAAATATAAGTATATCTCTATTATCCGTTGGCACAACATCTAATAGTTATGCACAACCCAATAATCAATTTGTATCAATCTTCAGTAATGATTAACATCAGTCTTCAGGGATGACCAACATTAGTCTTTAGGCAACAGGCTAACATGAGTTTATAGGGATATACATATGTAGATAGACTTCACCAAAACTTTGATTCAAAAAATACAGTGAAAAATGCCTCAAAGTTAAAAAAGAGAGTCTATTAAGGCCATGTAACTATACTTGTGGGTATTCCTCCTGATTTCGACATTATCCCAAACTATAAGCCTTACAATGCAGAGAGCCTCCACAATCTGATATCATAAATGATCTTCTAGAAATTTGACTGTTGGCAGCGACTGTGTAAACATGTCGGCTAAGTTGTCTTGGAATCGTATATGCTTTTTCTATTGTTATTGTTGATGTGAGAATAAAATTTTTAGTGCAATGTGCTTGGTATTATATCTCTTGATGTAGTCCTTCTTCATTTGGTTAGTGCATGAGGCATTATCTTCATATATTATTGTTGGGACACTATTAATAAAAGAGAATTCACGCCCAATCCAAATATGCTCAATGACAATTCGCAACCATGTTCAGCTCACCTTATTGTACACATGCGTGTACTATCTTGTATCGTATATCACAGTTTTCATGATTTCGAAATTGTTATCATGGATAGTGGATTTTCACGAAGCGGGTCCTTGACTATCGATATCGTACCATGACGACAATACTAGATTTGTAATGTTAATGAAAAATGAGTTTTTTGACAATTTTTGTGTGCATTAGGGATCGTACGAGCCATCTTATGAGATACTCTCATTTTCTAAAGCTAATGATGACTTATGCAACAAGTAATGTAATTCTGGATTTTCTTGAGTAACCATGTTAAACTGTAGACCAGTAGTGACTAGTAGAAACCTATGGCACGACCATGTACCCCGATTAGGATCCACATATAAACGTCTAGAAATTAGGATTTTTCCACTTTTAGGTCTTTTGACAAAATATCAACGATATACCGTCTATGTGGAACCTACTCACAATACGGCTGCTGCATGTACATGCGAGCCATTGGATCTCGATCCAACAACAACGATTCTTCTTATGGGTTTATATATAAACCATTACACCCTCATTCATTCGTTCTATCTCAACCCCAATCTTGTGTTCTTGAGAAGGAAGTGGGAGGTCTCAATCATTTCCCTTCTCCATGACTTCCTATTGTCACATCCCGGTTCCGGGAAATCCTTCGTCCTCGCATGATTTCACCGAAATAATCATCCTCGTTGGGGAATGATGCCACACGAGCCTGGAGTTGGCTCGTGCAAGGCAAAATGACAGGTTCATATAGTGTTTATCTCAAGTTGATAACAATCACAGCAGAAGAAACATAATATATATATATATATATATATATATATATATATATATATATATATATTATATATATATATATATATATAAGAATCTCTTTATTGATAAATGAACTGAGGTTACAAAGGCACTGAACGGCCCAACTCATAAACAATACCAATTTGGCTTACATCACTTATGATCTCTCTTGCTCACAAAGGATTACATTGTTCCATACATTATGCTTCTTTATAGCCAACAAGTAGTCTTCGACCGATGTCATGACCCGCGCCCGAAAGTTCGGACGCAAGTGCGTAGAAGCACGCCCAGCCTACGCCGCAGAGTCGGCGGTAGTAAGCTGTCAAATCTATAGTGTAACTAATCCATCCAGAAATGACATCACATGATAATAAAATCTAACTCAATCACAAATACTAGTAGCAAGATATGAAAAGGGAAGGAAATAATCCGCAGAGGACATCTCAAAAGGTTAGGTACAGTCATCATCAAAATATTACAACTCAGCAAATGTTCTGGAAAGAAAAGTCTAAATGACAGAAATAAAGTCTAAACTAATCTATGCATCCTCCTGTGGCTCATCGGTAATGTCATCTCCTGCATCCTCAGCTACTCCATGACCCGTCTCAGGAGCGTCATAATAAGTGGTGTACCAGTTTTCTAAGTCCTCTCCTAAAAATGTGGTTATCCAAGTCAGGATTGGAGCAAGTACAACATGGGAACTACTACCCATAACATGTTAATTATTATAAGACAGGAAATAGAAGAGATATTACTGGTGTGAGTTTGTAACATGGTGAGAGTAGATAAAATAACATGAAATCATGGTAAGAGATATTGCAATATGAAATGCAAGAGTTATAACTACACTACGTGGGGTTGAAGTACTGTATTCTATATGTGATCGGCTTGGGGTTTTACTTGGTCAGGCTCAATCATACGCGTAGTGTATGATTAGCTAGCATGCACGGAATCACGAAATCACGGATTATATAGGGTTTTGATCACATATATACTAAAGTACTTCACAACTAACTAGCATACATGGATTCTAATCATGGTATAGAAAACAGGAAATAAATAAACAGGAAACATGGTGAACATGGTGAACATGAATATGATGACATGAATCCATAAATACTAATCTCGTGTGGACAACGTGACAGAATCATGGCATGCACATCTAATTCGTGAAATACAATAACTAAACATGAAATAAGATTGTTCGCTGGAAGTACTTGCCTTGGGTATCTGAAGTCGACGTGTGCGACACGATCGTGTCGACACGGAATAAGTCACAATCTATCATCCATAATAAGTCCCAAATAAGTCGCAAAGCAATATGTCCCATAGAGTCCAGATCATATCCAAAGTCCAATATCCAATAATAGTCCAATGTCCAAATCCGATATCCGAATATCCCGATAAGTCCAATAATCCGATGAGAGATTAAGCACAAGTCACAACATAGGGGTATGATTAGTTTCTGACTAAAGCTAAATAAAAGAACAATGCAACACAATCCTAATCTATAACCCATCTATAGAAATATTAACATTGACTGAAATAATTTATAAGAATTTGATACTAAATTGTTTAGTCAAAATATTATATATATATATATATACACTTTGGAAATACAATAAATGCTATTCTTAGATAAATATGCTAGCTTAAAATACCAAAATCTAACATGCCAGCATAATATATAATTCTGGTATATATTTATACCAATATAATAATTATACAATTTGTAATTTATATATATATATATATATATATATATATATATATATATATATATATATATATATATATATATATATATATATATATATATATAGTAATACTACACTCATAGGCCTATATGGCTATTACACCTATCTCCAAATAGCAAAAGTGTACTGGCCTATTGTTATAACAAAGCATTTAAATCTCTTCCTGAACCAAGCATCCACAACTTGGTTTCAGTTGAAAAGTAACAGTATATAATATATATACAATATACTCATTTAAATATCCCATCTATTGATGCTAAAGCCAAAGTACTCCGGCCATGCATGTTACAAAACAACTTAAATCTGTCAAGCAGAGGCTACTGCCACGAATGGTCAAGTGACCCCTTCACTAAACGAAGGGTCAATTGACCCTTTGGGTTCACAGCCGGTCACATGGGGGTGGCCTTTCAATAATGCAAAGGTTAAATGACCTTGCAAATACACACAGCCACGTGGGAGGCCATGAATAACCCATGGGTCAAGTGACCTTGACCCCATCCCTATAACCAGCCATGTAGAGGTGGCTTAGGAATTTTGAAAGGTCAAGTGACCATTGCTACTTGAAATGTCACTATCCCCTGACTTGGCTCTTCCATACACATGAATTATAAAGGGTCCATCAAAAGAACACATGGCTCTTCAGTAACCGAAGGACAAGCCATCATTTGGCTCCTTGGTTACAGAGGGACTTGGCTAAATATAATACAAATGGAAACGAATGGCTATTCCTCTTCAAACAGAGAGAACCATAAATTGGGATTGACTCTCCGCTCTTTTCTAGCTGGAGAGAGTCCGAAGACCAAGAAAAAGAAGAGATCGAATGGGAAATGGCGGAAGCTCACCTAGGAGTCGTCGGAAATAGAATGAAGACAAGGTGAGGTCGACCACAACGCGGAGGCGCTCTGGACGGCTCGGCACGGTCGGAAGTAGCAGCACGAGACACAAGACTCGAGGTTGGTTGGGGTCGCAACGCCGGGATCTGAGCTTCTCCGAAGTCGACGGCGAGATCGAGGGTTCAAATTTGACCAGATGCAGCTCGACGACGCGACCCGATCGTCAGTGGTCGAACCGACAGATCTGAAAGAGTTCTCGTCGCGTCGGCACGGTGGTTCCAGATCGGTTGGGTGAGATGGACGGTGTAGTGGTGATGGCGACACGAAAATGGTGGGGAATGGTGGTGGTTCACCGGAGCACGGCCGGAGTGCTCCGGCGGCGGATGGTGGTGGACAGCTCGGAAGAGAGAGAGAGAGTAAGGAGAGAGAGAGAGAGACTGTAGAGGAATTGATGTGATGGCTGTGTAAAATAATAATATTCTGAATATTTAAAGAAAAATTTGACTGCTCCCTAAGGCTAGTGGCAGGACTGTAATATCTAGTAGATCTGGAGGTAATTGGTAGGCAGCCCCAACTAATCCTAACAGATTTTGGCGTCTAGCTACTAACATAGTTTAGAAATAATTAACTGCTATTTAGGTTAAACCAACAATTAAACTCTTCCTAACCCAAGTAGGTTCATAGTAATAGTTAACTTGGGCTTGGAAGCCCAGCCTAATATTCTAATACAATTGGGCTTGAAAGCCCCGTCCACAAATTTAATATTAACTCTTCATGAATAATTAGAAATAATAATAATAATAATTACAAATAAAATATTTCTGAATTAAATATTTTAATTAAAGACACTAATCAGAATTTGAAATTCAAAATAATTTTGTGAATAATTCAGAAATAATATTGATCTTCAAAATTAGAGAATTTCAAATTGGGGTAGTTACAAGTCTACACACCTTAAAAGAAATTTCATCCTCGAAATTCAAAACATTCATTCAAACATAGTTCAATCCTAGCAACATACAATCACACAACAAAAAGACTAGGAAAACGCTCTCTCATCTCATCTTCGCGCTCCCAAGTCGACTCGTCTGGAGAGTGATGACTCCAAGCCACTCGGACAAGATGAATCGTCTGGTTGCGTAACACCTTCTCATGACGGTCTAAATCCTAACATGCTCCTTCTGATATCTGAGGGTAGGACCCACTCTGACCTCTGAATGGTCAATCACATGAGTTGGGTCAGGAATGTAACGCCTCAGCTGCGACACGTAAAATACATCATGCACACCCTCCAAAGTAGCTGGTAGGTCAAGTCGGTAGGCGACAGCCCCGATCCTCTCAAGAATGCTGAAAGGCCCAATAAATCTAGGCTAAGCTTCCCGTCTCGACCAAAACGGATAGTGCCACGTGTCAGGAAAATTATCAAGAAAACCATATCTCGCACCTAGAAATGAAACCAAACTTAGAATATAATCCTTAATTAATAACTAGAGGAAAAAATTAAAATTTAAACTCATTACCTCAAACTCCAACGGTCTTCGGTGGCTATCAGTCCAGTGTCTATGCCTGTCCTGAGCCACACGAAGTCTCTCCCTAATCTGCTTCACTTTCTCGACAGCATCAGTAATCATCTCGGGCCCCAATAAGGCTCGCTCTCCCACATCATCCCAAGACAGTGGAGTACGACACCTTCGTCCATATAAGGCTTCAAAAGGAGTCATCTCAATACAGGCTTGGTAGCTGTTGTTGTATGAAAACTCCACCAAGTGTAGATAATCCTCCCAAATGCCTCCAAAATCTAGCACACAAGTCTGAAGCATGTCCTTCAGAGTCTGGATGGTCCTTTCTGACTGTCCATCAGTCTGAGGATGATAAGCGGTACTGAATTTGAGCTGAGTGCCCAAACTAGCCTGTAAGCTCCTCCAGAAGTGAGATGTAAATCTACTATCCCGGTCAGATACAATGCTCACAGGTACACCATGCAATCGAACAATCTGTCTCACATACAGCTCTACAAGCCTCTCTGTAGACAATCCCACTTTGAATGGTAAAAAGTGGGTCGATTTGGTCAGTCTATCAACAATGACCCAAATTGCATCCTTTCCACCAGGAGTACGCGGAAGTCCGGAAACGAAATCCATAGTGATATGTTCCCACTTCCACTCCGGAATAGGCAATGGTTGAAGCGATCCACCTGGTCTCTGCCTTTCGACCTTGACCTGCTGGCACACTAAGCATCTGGAACAGAAGTGTGCCATATCACGCTTCATTCCATACCACCAAATATGATCTCTCAAATCTTTATACATCTTGGTGGCTCCAGGATGTATAGAATACTGAGAGCGATGAGCTTCCTGTAATACTTCTTCTCGCAGATCACCACTAGGAACACAAAGTCTAGTCCCATGCCTTAAATAACCATCTTCAGCAATAGAGAAGTCATCGGTCAATCCAGCCTGCACCTGAACTCGTAGACTCCTCAAGCTATCATCATGGTACTGAGCTTCTCTGATTTTGTCCATCATCCCAGATTGAATCTGCATGCCCATCATCTGCATGTCAACTCCAGGAATCACAATCTCAATACCCAGACTCTCCAGATCTTCTAACAGATGCCGATCCATCGTCAGATACATAGCTACTGGATAACGGCTAAGTGCATCCGCTACCACATTAGCTTTCCCAGGATTGTACTATAATGAGATATCAAAGTCTTTCATCAGCTCAAGCCATCTACGCTGCCTCATATTCAATTTCTTTTGGGTGAATACATACTTCAGACTTTTATGGTCTGTAGATATTTCCACCCGTTCACCATAGAGATAGTGCTTCCACAACTTCAGAGCAAAGATCACTGCTGCAAGCTCTAAGTCATGAGTGGGATAATTCTGCTCATGGGGTCGTATTTGTCTTGAAGCATAAGCAATCACTCTCTTGTTCTGCTCTAGGACACAACCTAAACCCTTACCTGAGGCATTACTGTATATAGTAAAACCTCCTGTCACGACCCGCACCCAATTTTCGGACGCGAGCTCGTGAGCAAGCCAGCTACGTATCGAGCAGACTCCAGCCTGACTCGAGTACGTATAAGCTGTCAAGGTCATGGTATCATGTCTAACCTAAACTATATCTCAATCCACAGGAATCATATAAACAAGAATGAGTAAGTATGGATCATGGTCTGCAGCCCATTAGCATATTGTCCGATTAGACTCTAAGAATGATATGAGTTCATAAAGTAAGCAGAATATATCATGGTATTGAATATAAAGCACGAGAGGATAATAAAATATCACAAGCAAATACCTGTATCATACATCGCAATATTCTACCATTCCGCTCTGCTAACTAACTCCATGTAGTCGCTAAACCTGAAGAGATCATCAGGTCCTCAGAGGACTAGCAAGATACATAATATACAAGCCAACATGTAACAGTACAAATATACAAAGAAGTAAAAAACAATCGAGGATATCCAACGAGACAAAATAAACCGAGACACGAGATCTAAACACAAGGATACAAAGACACTGGCATGCCATACTAGAAATGGCTGGCTATAGACTGCAGTCAAGGCAAGTACTCACAATCTATAGTATCTCAATTGCAGTCAAGGAAAGTACTCACGATCAAGACGGTAGCCAATTCTAGTATAAAAATCCTATAGACCGTAGTCAAGGCAAGTACTCACAATCTATAGAATGTCAAAGTCAAGTCCTACTCAAGTCATGTCAAGTCAAGTCGAGTCAAGTTGTAGTCAAGTCGAGGGAATCGGGGTGTAGGACTAGACGACTCTATCAAGCAATACATATGAGACTAACACAGTGTAACAGATAGAAAACTATTATAATAGAAAAGGAACAAGAACTAGAAACATGTAAAGTAAACTATAACATGATGAGTGTACTAGACATAGAATAAAGTAATCACAAATGTAAGGAAAAGAACCACAACAAGATGATGAACCTGCATATAAATTATACTGTACAGTTGGCAAGGTATACTTGCCTGGTGGTAGCACGAAAAGCCAACACTGAACCGTCAATCGGTATGCCATAAAGTCCAAAATCCACAAAGGTCTCCGAAAGCTGAAACAGACATCGCCAACATTCTTAGAATAGTCAAATTAGCTAGGATTGTCTGTCCGTAAGTCCAATTCTGGACACATGGAAAAAATGGTAATTTTGGGCAAAAACGGTATCCGCCGTTGGACCCGCTTTGTACCGAAAAACGTGCCAGGGTCAATGGTCTCTAAAGTCATCAAACTACATGTCTACGGATCTGGTTTGATGATAAAAATCTAACGGTATGTCCAATTTTGGATTCTGAGGGACCGTGCACAAAATCGCCCGTTAAGTAGGACGTGGGGCCCGCAAAATGGCGGTCCGATTCAACTGTCTCAGAATTGGACCAAACTTGGCATACTGGACCAGAAAAATAATACGGTCCTGTTGGCACAAGTTTCGTCTCGATCTGACAAGCGTGCACAAAGTAATTAAAGAATTTGCACAGAGACCGATACGGTGAATTTTGACGGATACACATCAAATTCGTCGCGCACATACGACCAATTTGAATTCCGTCAAAGACCACACGACCACGAAGCCGTTACGCACCTTTCAATGCCTTTGGTTCGCGACCACGTCGCCCGAAATGGTGGGATGCATGTCGTATCAAGGGATTTTCTAGTTTTCGAAACATGTTTTTTTATGATTTTCAATCTGATTTCTACTACTGTCTAAACCACAATAAATAAACTACTAATTAGGTTTCCATGCCCTATATGTTGTCTTCAAGTGTGTCTAATGAGATTGTTGAAAACCTTAATAGGTAGTTCGAAAACTGGCTTCCAATATGGATGTTTGGACTGTTTTTCAGTTTCGAATCCGAACAGTTTTTTCGGGATTTTCCCATCGATTTTCTGAGAAATCTAGTCCAGTATTTTGAAATCTAAAAGAA
>JANAVB010044619.1:6697496-6749947 GCA_029216955.1 Iris pallida
CTTTTTGAAATCCATAATATCCCCCTCCTTCGGGGTAGAGGACTGCTGCTGCTGAGTCTGCTGAGGTGTAGGAGCAGCTCTCTCAATAGCAGCAAGGGCTAGCTTATACGCCTTCTCAACACTGTCACGCATGGCAGCATTCTGCTCCCTCTGGGCCTCAGCCTAAATCCGCTGGGACTCAGCCTGAATGCGCTGGGACTCTATCATTTCACGGAGGAAGCCGAAAAGCTGTGAACTATCAGCAGACACACTCTCAGAGGATAAAGATACTCTTGTCCTTCACTGAGATGGAGGAGGAAGACTCTCCGATGCAACTGAGGCTACCTCGTGAACTGCAGCCAAATCAGGAGCTGGAGGGTGAGTCTTAGTCGTTCTCTTCTTGGAAGATCGAGAGGACGACCATCCCGGTCGCTCAGAAGCTGCGGCAACAGCTGCTACTAAGCCCTTAGATCGGGTTTTCGGAGGCATTCTGAAAATAGGATATGACAGAGTTAAGAGATATCCTAAATTCAACAAAGACAAGATTATTCAAGAAAGATAGCAATTCAAGATAGAAACTAGTCAGAATTGCTCAAAATAATCGAATTTAGATCAAAATAGAATTCCTATTTTGTGATTGAGTTTTTCCTATGTGTTCCTTTTCCTATCAATTTGTTGCAGGCTCATAGCGATACTCTAATCCTAAGTACCACTATAACATCGCACTATTTGCGAAGACGGACCTACATGGGCCACTATAAAAATGTGTCACGACCCGCGCCCGGAAGTTCGGACGCAAGTGCGTAGAAACACGCCCAGCCTATGCCGCAGAGTCGGCGGTAGTAAGCTGTCAAATCTATAGTGTAACTAATCCATCCAAAAATGACATCATATGATAATAGAATCTAACCCAATCACAAATACTAGTAGCAAGAATGAAAAGGGAAGGAAATAATCCGCAGAGTACATCTCAAAAGGTTAGGTACAGTCATCCTCAAAATATTACAACTCAGTAAATGTTCTGGAAAGAAAAGTCTAAATGACAGAAATAAAGTCTAAACTAATCTATGCATCCTCCTGTGGCTCATCGGTAATGTCATCTCCTGCATCCTCAGCTACTCCATGATCCGTCTCAGGAGCGTCATAATAAGTGGTGCACCAGTTTTCTAAGTCCTCTCCTAAAAATGTGGTTATCCCAGTCAGGATTGGAGCAAGTACAACATTGGAACTACTACCCATAACATGTTAATTATTATAAGATAGGAAATAGAAGAGATATTACTGGTGTGAGTTTGTAACATGGTGAGAGTAGATAAAATAACAGGAAATCATGGTAAGAGATATTGCAATATGAAATGCAAGAGTTATAGCTACACTATGTGGGGTTGAAGTACTGTATTCTATATGTGATCGGCTTGGGGTTCTACTTGGTCAGGCTCAATCATACGTGTAGTGTATGATTATCAAGCATGTACGGAATTACGGAATCACGAATTATATAGGGTTTTGATCACATATATACTAAAGTACTTCACAACTAACTAGCATACATGGATTCTAATCATGGTATAGAAAATAGGAAATAAATAAACAGGGAACAAGGTGAATAGGGTGAACATGAATATGATGACATGAATCCATAAATACTAATCTCGTGTGGACAACGTGACAGAATCATGGCATGCACATCTAATTCGTGAAATACAATAACTAAACATGAAATGAGAGTGTTCGCTGGAAGTACTTGCCTTGGGTATCTGAAGTCGACGTGTGCGACACGATCGTGTCGACACGGAATAAGTCACAATCTATCATCCATAATAAGTCCCAAATAAGTCGCAAAGCAATATGTCCCATAGAGTCCAGATCATATCCAAAGTCCAATATCCAATAATAGTCCAATGTCCAAATCCGATATCCGAATATCCCGATAAGTCCAATAATCCGATGAGAGATTAAGCACAAGTCACAACATAGGGGTATGATTAGTTTCTGACTAAAGCTAAATAAAAGAACAATGCAACACAATCCTAATCTATAACCCATCTATAGAAATATTAACATTGACTGAAAATAATTTATAAGAATTTGATACTAAATTGTTTAGTCAAAATATTATATATATATACATTTTGGAAATACAATAAATGCTATTCTTAGATAAAATATGCTAGCTTAAAATACCAAAATCTAACATGCCAGCATAATATATAATTCTGGTATATATTTATACCAATATAATAATTATACAATTTGTAATTCGTATATATATATATATATATATATATATATATATATATATATATATATATATATATATATATATATATATATATATATATATATATATATATATATATAGTAATACTACACTCATAGGCCTATATGGCTATTACACCTATCTCCAAAATAGCAAAAGTGTACTGGGCTATTGTTATAACAAAGCATTTAAGTCTCTTCCTGAACCAAGCACCCACAACTTGGTTTCAGTTGAAAAGTAACAGTATATAATATATATACAATATACTTATTTAAATATCCCATCTATTGATGCTAAAGCCAAAGTACTCGGACCATGCATGTTACAAAACAACTTAAATCTGTCAAGCAGAGGCTACTGCCACGAATGGTCAAGTGACTCCTTCACTAAATGAAGGGACAATTAACCCTTGGGTTCACAATCGGTCACATGGGGGTGGCCTTTCAATAATGCAAAGGTCAAATGACCTTGCAAATACACACAGCCACGTGAGAGGCCATAAAAATCCCATGGGTCAAGTGACCTTGACCCCATCCCTATAACCAGCCATGTAGAGGTGGCCTTAGGAATTTTGAAAGGTCAAGTGACCCTTGCTACTTGAAATGTCACTATCCTCTGACTTGGCTCTTTCATACACATAAATTATAAAGGGTCCATCAAAAGAACACATGGCTCTTCAGTAACCGAAGGACAAGCCATTATTTGGCTCCTCGGTTACAGAGGGACTTGGCTAAATATATTACAAATGGAAACGAATGGCTATTCCTCTTCAAACAGAGAGAACCATAAATTGGGATTGACTCCCCGCTCTTTCCTAGCTGGAGAGAGACCGAAGACCAAGAAAAAGAAGAGATCGAGTGAGAAATGGTGGAAGCTCACCTAGGAGTCGTCGAAAATGGAACGAAGACGAGGTGAGGTCGACCACAATACGGAGGCGCTCTGGACGGCTTGGCACGGTCGGAAGTAGCAGCACGAGACACAGGACTCGAGGTTGGTCGGGGTCGCAATGCCGGGATCTGAGCTTCTCCAAAGTCGGCGGCGAGATCGAGGGTTCAGATCTGACCAGGTGCAGCTCGACGACACGATCCGATCGTCAGTGGTCGAACCGATAGATCTGGAAGAGATTTCATCGTATCGGCACGGTGGTTCCAGATCGGTTGGGTGAGATGGACGGTATAGTAGTGATGGCGACGTGGAAATGGTGGGGAATGGTAGTGGTTCATCGGAGCACGGCCGGAGTGCTCCGACGATGGATGGTGGTATACAGCTCGAAAGAGAGAGAGAGTGAGGAGAGAGAGAGAGACTGTAGAGGAATTGATGTGATGGCTGTATAAAATAATAATATTCTGAATATTTAAAGAAAAAGTTGAGTGCTCCCCAAGGCTAGTGGCAGGACTGTAATTTCTAGTAGATCTGGGGGTAATTGGTAGGCAGCCCCAACTAATCTTAACAGATTTTGGCATCTAGCTACTAACATAGTTTAGAAATAATTAACTGCTATTTAGGCTAAACCAACAATTAAACTCTTCCTAACCCAAGTAGGTTCATACTAATAGTTAACTTGGGCTTGGAAGCCTAGCCTAATATTCTAATACAATTGGTTTTGAAAGCCCCGTCCACAAATTTAATATTAACTCTTCATGAATAATTAAAAATAATAATAATAATAATTACAAATAAAATATTTTTGAATTAAATATTTTAATTAAAGACACTAATCAGAATTTGGCATTCAAAATAATTTTGTGAATAATTCAGAAATAATATTGATCTTCAAAATTAGAGAATTTCAAATTGGGGTAGTTACAGCCGAATATCTCCATGTTGCAAATCTGAACGCCAATGCAGTAACCCGCCTCGAAATGCTAAGGATTCTATGCCTCAGCACGTCCAAGCCAAGTCCTACAAACGAGCAACCCATTCCTTGAACCTGCAAGCAATCTAGTGGGGGATCAGTACTAATCCTCTTGCGTACTAATCAAGACCCACTCTCCTAAACAAATATTAAATAATTTAGTAAAGTATGCTGATTATATGGTGATCTTTCTATTTAGCTTTAGGATCAGTTTCATGGCAAGATTCAAAGCAGTAAAGCATGTATTCGATTCTCAGTAACATTTAAAATGTAAATGTGTCAAGTATCGTGCCCTTGCAACATATACTGTTAGCCATATAATATGCATAAATATAGTAATCGTGCACGTCTTCGCATCGTCCAAGGTCCAAGCCAACAATCCGACAACATCAACGTACTTATAAGAACTTATCAAATCACGTCGTCTATTGCTCATCCTTTCCCTGATGCAACGTGAATATTAAAAATCATTCTTATTATGCCAAAGGAAAATCTTATCAATCAAGGTACCAGGATCCGCGTTCCTGCACTTGATTCCATTTAGCTTACCGATCCTATCTATATGAACATATCCACCTTTGCTTACCGAAACGAGGCGATACACACTTGCCACTTCGCATTCGATATTCGACTGTGTGCACCCTTATCTATATGAAAGTCACTTGGCATTTCGAGCCAATAAAGGACTATATCTCGATACAATGGGCCGTTATCCTTCGCCCGGGTAGCTAGACCAACAAAGGTCCCGTAGCATCCGCATTACGATATGCCCAACCAGCCCAGGTAGTAAGACTCACTAGTTATAACATTCCTAAATTTTTGGAATTTTTTATTATTAATTTTATTTAAATAGGATTTTATGGAATTTATGAATATTTTGTTATTAAATAGTTATTATTATAGATGACCTTAGCCATGGTTAAGATTTTGAGTACAAGACGACTAAGAATTATGACACGGATAGTATACACGTATGCTTTGACTAGTATTTTAGCCATGATAGGGAAGGCCGAGCCATAGGTGTTTTCTAACTAGGAAAATCAGGCCAAGTTGCGACTTAACCCCCATCGATGATTTATTTATTTGATTATTAGATTATTGACTTTCTAGGAGACCCGATTGTACCAATTTAGCCCCGACTCGACCCGAACCAAATCCAAATCTAAATAAACATGTAGTACTCTCAAATACCTTCATGTTATATATATATTTTGTATATATATTTTATTAATATTAATATGTTTTTAATTTTGGAAAGTTTTTATTTATAGAAAGTGTCTACGTGTAATCCTAGTTGGCATTAGTTTATATTTGATCCGAAGTCCAACCCAAATCTATTTAGACATGTTGGGTATTAATATATATTAATAACCGTATATATTCAATATTTATTCAAATTTAGATTGTATTTATATTTAGAAATCTAACTAGTTCCATATTAGGAAACCATTTATTTAAATCCTCAATAAATCAATTAGCCAACTCACCAACACCCAAACAAATCAAAGGGGGCTACTCTTGGCTGACCAAAACAGCCCTCCTCCATGTATATTTAGCCTATATTCCATTAGGAATATGTTTTCTATTATACTACATGCATGTAACCCAAAAAGTCTATATATATACCTACTTTTAGCCAAACCCAAACCCTAACTTAATTCTCTCTTCCTCTTCCTCTCCATAGCCGACCAACCCCCTCTACCTCTCCAAATTTTGGTAGCATCACCTACGTCCAAATCCTTCATCTTCATTCCCTCCATCATGCAACTCTTTCTCCTCCATAAAAATTCCTTCTTTCATCCTTCTTCCATCCAAACTCCACCAAACAAACCCTAAAAACTCCATCTTCTCCATCCAACCATCTAGAACCATTGCCAACCCCTCCAAACTCATTTAGAGAGAATTAGCAAGAAAGGATAACAATAAAGGTGGAAGATTTTGCAAGGAGAAGCCTCTATAACCCAACTAACAATGACTTTTGGTAAGAAACCCTAATTTTTTATCTCAAACCTATGATATAAATCTGTAAAAATTATGGTATTAATTCTATAAAAATAGTGTTTTAATGTCTCTTGGATAGTATTTTCACCCATAAATTTTTTTATGAATTATGATAGCTAATTTCATGTTTCGGTAGAGCCAAAACTTACCACGTTGTGAAGGAACTATAAGTTTCTGTAGAAAATTTGCAAAACTGAATTTTATGTAGGTTACTATATTTAAATTATGATTTTTAAGAATTTTTCCACAAATTTATCAATTCAATTCTGGTCGAGAAAATTATAGGTCAAAACTAGTCATTTTCGGGTGACTTGTTGACCTAGAAGATTCCAAACCATTAGTACCATAAAACCCTTGCATCAGAATTTCATATTCTGATATTTAGGACATTATAATTCTGTTTAAATTTTATTTTTTAGGGTTTCCATAATTTTAGATAATTAATGAAGTTCTAGACAAATTTCGGGTAGACTAGTCGACCCGATAGACAACTAGTAGTATAATTCTTTAGAAATATAAATTCTGGAAATTCTGAGATAAATCAATAGAAAATTAGTTTAAATAATATTCTTATTATTTTTATATGATTTTAAGAATATGATTGAAGTAGGAACATAACTGACTAATTGGGAGTTGGAAACCCAAAAACTGTGTTCGGTGTCTCGTGGAGCCTGTGTGTGATTGTATGGGTCTAAAGAGTTCCACGAGGAATTGAATATAATCTTAAAATATTATCTTGACTAATTAAGTATATTTTAAGTTCATGAGTAGTGGGTTAATTTAGTTAATTAATTATCTAGAAGCGTCGGGTTTCGGCGGCGTGGACGCGCGGAGCGACGTTTCAGATTCACACCACGACACTAGGCAAGTACACCTTGCCAAACTTTACAGTGCTTATATGCTTTTCCATATTGCTGTTTTTCATATCTTACTTCGTTCCATATTTCTCTTGCTCCATGCATAGTTATTCTTGTTTTACGTGCACGTATAGTTTTTACTCTTTTCTATATTACTTGTTCTACTTTCTTATCCTGTTCATGTCTAGTGATAGTGTTGTTTTGTCAATGCCATGATCTCCTAACCTGTTTGACTTGGACTTGACTTAGTATGATTTTCGGTACTTGATTGACTTGACCCGGTCATGATCGTTTCATTTGACCCTGACATGTTATTAGACGTGACTATACCTGACCACCTCGTTCGTGATCACCCATCGAGTGCGAATGAGCCTTACTATAGTTAGAGATTTCCCATCGGCTACTGACTGTAGGACTGTGAGCTCCCATCGGGCTGCGGTTACCCCGACTTACTATTAGTCACGCTTGATAGCACTATCTTTGACGGTATGCCATTTATACTTATTCTTTAGCCTCATATTATTCCTTGTACCATTTTTTATTTTCTCGCATATTATTTATTGTACATTAGCATGTATATTATGTGTCTTGTTAGTCCTCTGAGGACCTGGTGATCTCTCCAGGCTTAGTTAGAGACGAGGACTATCCGGAGGTATACGGTTCTGGAGTCGAGGAAGGTGACGTACCTTCGCAGGAGGACGAGATTGTGGCTGAAGACTTCTCTTGAGACATGTCTCTTTTAGACTTGATACTTTATTTTCTTCCTTTTTCAGTGGATATGTAGTTGATTATTTATTTCTTTGTACTGTGGTTTTGGGATGTCTTACTCGCACAATTATTATTTCTATTTCATATTGGACAGATATTTCTCATTAGTATTATTTTATTGGACTTGATATATCGTGTCATATTTTCTGTGTGGATGAGATTAGCGGTGTGACTTGTATTGTATTGCTGGATTGTTATCATGATTTACAGCTTAAGCATTTTGCGAATGGACTTATTTTAGGATTTGGCCCATTGGTGAAGTGTTGCTGGCATGTACCGTATCCTGGTCATATACGTATTTTGGAACTAGAGCGTTACATGTTTTTGTGGTGGCCCATGCAGGTCAACGTTAATAACTTCGGTTACTGTACTGACGTGAGCCTACGAATAGGATAGAAAGGACCCATAGGAACTCATCCACATACTTGATCTCCTTCTTTAATTTCATTTTCGAACTTTCGTTTGATTGCCTTGAATTGTATCTTGCTTGATTCTTTTCCTACCACGAGTCTTATTTCTCTTGCGATAGAATTTAGAAATATGACTCATCCTGGGTATATATGCTCTATTAATTCAGTTACACTATTAGTTAAACTCTTGAAAGTTGGGTAGAAAGTCTCACCAAGTAGCTTCTAATGTCCTTATGACCCAATTAATGAAGTATAGTTGAATGACACTGAATATAAGATTGTATAGAAGGATAATCTTACCTAGACTCTAGAGTCTTAGAGGCCCATACCCCAATTGGACGACCAAACCCTTAGACAAAATGATAGTAGAAAAACTGTAGAGACACAAACACCAGACGAGTCTTAGACCTTGATAACTTGAACTACTTATGCTTTCTTTCAAATCATATTCTCACGTACTTATATTATTTGACTATCTTGACTGATGCTGCTATTATAGCCTATTTTTGCAAGCTTATTCTTTATCGAGCTTGTTTAAGACATATTTTATTGGGGGCGTCCACTAACATGTTATCTATTTAGAATCAGTATATTATGGTCTGATCAACCTAGTGCACTTGGTTCGCTCTTCTTATGGTTATTCTACGTGGATTGAGATATAGTTAACAAATACTTGCCCTCTAGAATCTCATCCACAACTGCCTTAATAACTCTTTTTTTTGGAACTATTCAATCACAATTGAAACCCCGCAATTGTATTCGATCCTTGAACTCTCTATTATTTTATGTCTTCACCTATTCCGGGAAGACAAACCCTTATGTTTGAGGGAGGTTATCCGCGAGGACCGCTGTTCGACCAGGCGATGCAGTTTGTGCAAGCTAGACAGCAGGCATGAGCACAACGACCAAGACAGGCCTTTGCCATGAGGGTTGAAGACGGAACAACGACACAAGAGGCAACGGAAGGTAATAACTTGATTTTGTGTTAATAATAGAAGTAGATTATTAGCTTACGCTAGTTTGGTGCATGTTTGCTTAGGAATAACATAGAGACAAAGCACACTTTAGAGACATCTTAGAACCATATACATATTTTTCTTTACCTTAGTGAGTTATTTTAATTCCAAGGACGAAATTCTTTTAGGGGGTAGAATGTAACATCCCTGATTTTTTGGAATTTTTTTATTATTAATTTTATGTAAATAGGATTTTATGGAATTTATGAATATTTTGTTATTAAATAGTTATTATTATAGATGGCCTTAGCCATGGTTAAGATTTTGAGTACAAGACGACTAAGAATTGTGACACAGATAGTGTACACGTATGCTTTAACTAATATTTTAGTCATGATAGGGAAGGCAGAGCCATATGTGTGTTATAACTAGGAAAACCAGGCCAAGTTGCGACTTAACCCCCACCGATGATTTATTTATTTAATTATTAGATTATTGACTTTCTAGGAGACCCGGTTGTACCAATTTAGCCCCGACTCGACCCGAACCAAATCCAAATCTAAATAAACATGTAGTACTCTCAAATACCTTCATGTTGATATATATATTGTGTATATATATTTTATTAATATTAATATGTTTTTAATTTTTGAAAAGTTTTTTATTTATAGAAAGTGTCTACGTGTAATCCTAGTTGACATTAGTTTATATTTGATCCAAAGTCCAACCCAAACCTATTTAGGCATGTTGGGCATTAATATATAGTAATAACCATATATATTTAGTATTTATTCAGATTTAGATTGCATTTATATTTAGAAATCTAACTAGTTCCATATTAGGAAACCTTTTATTTAAATCCTCAATCAATCAATTAGCCAACTCACCAACACCCAAAAAAATCAAAGGGGGCCACTCTTGGCTGTCCAAAATAGCCCTCCCCCGTGTATATTTAGCCTATATTACATTAGGAATATGTTTCCTATATACTACATGCATGCAACCCAAAAAGTCCATATATATACCTACTTTTAGCCAAACCCAAACCCTAACTTAATTCTCCCTTCCTCTTCCTCTTCCTCTCCATAGCCGACCAAACCCCTCTCCCTCTCCAAAATTTGGTAGCATCTCCTGCATCCAAATCCATCATCTTCATCCCCTCCATCATACAACTCTTTCTCCTCCATAAAAACTCCGTCTTTCATCATTCTTCCATCCAAACTCCACCAAACAAACCCTAAAAACTCTATCTTCTCCATCCAACCATCTAGAACCATTGCCAACCCCTCCAAACTCATCAAGAGAGAATTAGCAAGCAAGGATAACAATAAAGGTGGGAGCTTTTTCAAGGAGAAGCCTCTACAACCCAACTAACAAGGACTTTTGGTAAGAAACCCTAATTTTTTTTATCTCGAACCTATGCTATAAATCTGTAAAACTTATGCTATTAATTCTGTAAAAAAGTGTTTTAATGTCTCGTGGTTAGTATTTTCACCCATAAAATTTTTAGGAATTATGATAGCTAATTTCATGTTTCGGTAGAGCCAAAACTTACCACGTTGTGAAGGAACTATAAGTTTCTATAAGAATTTTTCAAAACTGAATTTTATGTAGGTTACTATATTTAAATTATGATTTTTAAGAATTTTTTCACAAATTTATCAATTCAATTCTGGTCGGGAAAATTATAGGTCAAAACTAGTCATTTTCGGGTGACTTGTTGACCTAGAAGATTCCAAACCATTAGTACCATGAAACCCTTGCATAAAAATTTCATATTCTGATATTTAGGACATTTTAATTCTGTTTAAATTGTATTTTTGAGGGTTTCCATAATTTTAGATAATTAATAAAGTTCTAGACAAATTTCGGGTAGACTAGTCGACCCGATAGACAACTAGTACTACAATTCTTTAGAAATATAAATTCTAAAATTCTGAGATAAATCTATAGAAAATTAGTTTAAATAATATTATTATTATTTTTATATAATTTTTAAGAATATGATTGAAGTAGGAACATAGCTGACTAATTGGGAGTTAGAAACCCAAAAACTGTGTTTGGTGTCTCGTGGAGCCTGTGTGTGATTGTATGGGTCTAAAGAGTTCCATGAGGAATTGAATATAATCTTAAAATATTATCTTGACTAATTAAGTATATTTTAAGTTCATGAGTAGTGGGTTAATTTAGTTAATTAATTATCTAGAAGCGTCGGGTTTCGGCGGCGTGGACGCGGGAGCGACGTTTCAGATTCACAGCACGACACCAGGCAAGTACACCTTGCCAAGATTTACAGTACTTATATGCTTTTCCATATTGCTGTTTTTCATATCTTACTTCGTTCCATATTTCTCTTGTTCCATGCATGGTTATTCTTGTTTTACGTGCACGTAGAGTTTTTACTCTTTTCGTATTACTTGTTCTACTTTCTTATCCTGTTCATGTCTAGTGATAGTATTGTTTTGTCCATGCCATGATCTCCTAACCTATTTGACTTGGACTTGACTTAGTATGATTTTTGGTAATTGATTTACTTGACCCGGTCATGATCGTTTGATTTGACCCTGACCTGTTATTAGACGTGACTATACCAGACCACCTCGTTCGTGATCTCCCATCGAGTGCGAATGAGCCTTACTATAGTTAGAAATTTCTCATCGGCTACTGACTATAGGACTGTGAGCTCCCATCGGGCTGCGGTTACCCCGACTTACTATTAGTCACGCTTGATAGCACTATCTTTGACGGTATGCCATTTATACTTATTCTTTAGCCTTATATTGTTCCTTGTACCATTTCCTATTTTCTCGCATGTTATTTATTGTACAGTAGGCATGTATATTATGTGTCTTGTTAGTCCTCTGAGGACCTGGTGATCTCTCCAGGCTTAGTCAGAGACGAGGACTACCCGGAGGTATACGGTTCTGGAGTCGAGGCAGGTGACGTACCTTCGCAGGAGGACGAGATAGTGGCTGAAGACTTCTCTTGAGACATGTCTCTTTTAGACTTGATACTTTATTTTCTTCCTTTTTCAGTGGACATGTAGTTGATTATTTATTTCTTTGTACTGTGGTTTTGGGATGTCTTACCCGCACAGTTATTATTTCTATTTCATGTTGGAATATTTTTATTAGTATTATTTTATTGGACTTGATATATCGTGTCATATTTTCTGTATGGATGATATTAGCTGTGACCTGTGACTTGTATTGTACTGCTGGATTGTTATCATGATTTACAGCTTAAGCATTTCGCTAATGGACTTATTTTGAAATTTGGTCCATTGGTGAAGTGTTGCTGGCATGTACCGTATCCTAGTCATATACGTATTTTGGGACTAAGGCGTTACATGTTTTTGTGGTGGCCCATGCAGGTCAAAGTTAATCACTTCGGTTACGTTACTGTACCGACGTGAGCCTACGAATAGGATAGAAAGGACCCATATGAACTCATCCACATACTTGATCTCCTTCTTTGATTTCATTTTTGAACTCTCGTTTGATTGCATTGAATTGCATCTTGCTTGATTCCTTTCCTACCGCGAGTCTTATTAGGAAGCTGACTCATCCTGGGTATATATGCTCTATTAATTCAGTTACACTATTAGTTAAACTCTTGAAAGTTGGGTAGAAAGCCCCACCAAGTAGTTTCTAATATCCTTATGACCCAATTAATGAAGTATAGTTGAATGACACTGAATATAAGATAGTATAGAAGGATAATCTTACCTAGACTCTAGAGTCTTAGAGGCCTATACCACAATTGGACGACCAAACCCTTAGACAAAATGATAGTAGGAAAACTGTAGAGACACAAACACCGGACGAGTCTTAGACCTTGATGAACTTGAACTACTTATGCTTTCTTTCAAATCATATTCTCGCGTACTTATATTATTTGACTATCTTGACTGATGCTGCTATTATAGCCTATTTTTGCAAGCTTATTCTTTATCGAGCTTGTTCAAGACATGTTTTATTGGGGGCGCCCACTAATATGTTGTCTATTTAGAATCAGTATATTATGGTCTGATCAACCTAGTGCACTTGGTTTGCTCTTCTTATGGTTATTCTACGTGGATTGAGATATAGTTAACAAATACTTGCCTCTAGAATCTCATCCACAACTGCCTTAATAACTCTCTTTTTTGGAACTATTCAATCATAATTGAAATCCCCGCAATTGTATTCGATCCTTGAACTCTCTATTATTTTATGTCTTCACCTATTCTGGGAAGACAAACCCCTATGTTTGAGGGAGGTTATCCGTGAGGATCACTGTTCGACCAGGCGATGCAGTTTGTGCAAGCTAGACAGCAGGCAGGAGCACAACGACCAAGACAGGCCTTTGCCATGAGGATTGAAGACGGAACAACGACACAAGTGGCAACGAAAGATAATAACTTGATTTTGTGTTAATAATAGAAGTAGATTATTAGCTTACACTAGTTTGGTGCATGTTTGCTTAGGAATAACATAGAGACAAAGCACACTTTAGAGACATCTTAGAACCATGTACATATTTTTCTTTACCTTAGTGAGTTATTTTAATTTTAAGGATGAAATTCTTTTAGGGGGTAGAATTTAACATCCCTAAATTTTTGGAATTTTTTTATTATTAATTTTATTTAAATAGGATTTTATGGAATTTATGAATATTTTGTTATTAAATAGTTATTATTATAGATGACCTTAGCCATGGTTAAGATTTTGAGTACAAGACGACTAAGAATTGTGACACAGATAGTGTACACGAATGCTTTGACTAATATTTTTTGCCAAGATAGGGAAGGCCGAGCCATATGTTTGTTCTAACTAGGAAAACCAGGCCAAGTTGCAACTTAACCCCCACCCGATGATTTATTATTTAATTATTAGATTATTGACTTTCTAGGAGACCCGGTTGTACCAATTTAGCCCCGACTCTGTAGAAGCATGAAAAGAGAAGAAAAATGATCCATGCGGCCAAGGAGCCACATGCGGCTAAAGAGTCCCATGCGGCTCAAACACGGAGTGGACTCCATGCGGCCAGCAGAGGGAAGCCACGTGTCTTTTCAGAACGACTGTACCCAGCGTCATTCAAACACAATTAATGCTCTGACGGCTGACAGCTGACAGTTGACAGCCCCGACGAAAAGTAGCCATAATGACTGACGTAGGAGCACTATCTTCCTAGGGAATTGGGGAAGACCCTCACAGCTTCGAGGCAAGTTTATGCGGCCAGTCTAAACGAGTTCATGCGGCCATGAAGAAACCCATGCGGTTCAACCATGAAGGTCCCCCATGCGGCTCAGCCATGAAAAATCCATGCGGCTCGGCCATAAAGACTCTCATACAGCTCGGTCATGAAGACCCCCATGCGGCTCGGTCATGAACATATTCATGCGGCTCGGTCATGACAACCTTCATGCGGCTCGAGTATAGAGACTATTCATGCGGCTCGGTCATGACAACCTTCATGCGGCCCAAACACGAACGCTCCTCATGCGGCTCAACAATGATGACAGGACACGTGTCCTAAAGATAATCAAATTTTGGGTCAGATCCCAATAATTTGGGACACGTGGCAACAGAATGAATTAAATTGATTCATTTAGATTTGCGAATATCAGCAAATCATTATGATGGGGGATTTATTGCAATCAACATTAATTACTGACATGATTTAGCATAATCCCCATCAATGGCCCAGATCCTTCACGCTCAAGATTAATGGCCCAGATTGACCATTTACCAGGCCGCCGCCACTTTGAGAATGGGCAATCATTGCAAACCCAAATGATGCCCCCCACTATTATAAATAGCAAGGTGCCATTCCCTTTCAAAGGGAGGCTCCCCCAATAATCAGAGAGAAAAATACACAGAGATCAATCTAGAGAGAGAGAGAAGCCAGAAAAGCAATACGAGAAGAGCAAGAAGAGCATTTCTTCGTCAACGCCAAGCATCTCGTTACAGGAGCCAAGGCTACGTCCGATCGTCCAAGGAGTAAGGCAGAGCTGCTGTCGCTTTTCCGAGCCTCTATCGTCATCCTCCAGAATCAAAAATAAACAATTGTACTTAGATTGCTGTACCTAGGTTTTCGTCCCTAGGCTTTCTTTGTACAAGCGAGTTTGAAACGTGAAGTAAAAGTCCAGTCCTTCCATAAAACTGTTCTGCTCTTTTATATTTCATGGCAAACACGATGGCGACTCTGCTGGGGACAAACTTCTCCACGGCTGAGGAGTTGTTGACGCAGTCGGATGCAGCCAAGCTTGGCTCCACGTAACAGAAGATGGTCGCCCGGTTCGACCAACATGCATTCGAAGAAATGCTGTCCGACAAGAGCGTTGGCCCGGTCCAGAAGTGAGCCCGCACAAAGAAGGCCTGCAAGGAGTGGAGACCCCGATCCTTCGTTCCTACTGAAGCTCTTGCAGAGATACCCTCTGTTGCTCAAGACGGCGAGAAAGACTCTCCTGCGGCCCCACTTCAGACGTAGACAACTCTGTTGTCCCCAAGTCCGGCAGAAGAAAATACTATGATGCTGGACTTGCAGGGGCAAAGAGGAACTCTATGCGATCCGAGCCGCATAAGGGTGCTAGCCGCATGAAAAAAGCTCATACGGCTACATCCGCCAGCCGCATGAAGAATGCTCACACGACTACATCTGTCAGCCGCATCGCTTATGCGGCTACAGTTGCCAATCGTATGGATGAAACTTATGCGGCTACCGAAGTCAATCGCTTACAGAAAAAACCCATGCGGCCACCATTGCCAACCGTATGCGGCCAGCCTGCACGGTCGTGACTCCAAATCGCACAAGAACAACTCATCCGACAGCTAAAGACAGCCGCATGCAGACAGCCTGCACGATTTCCGATCCTACCCCGCATAGCATCTGTTCCACGCTTCTCTCGATCAGTCTTCGACCGTCTTTCATGCGATCCTGACCCTGATGGTTCTCTGGATGATAAGCTAGACTCTGTGGTATCCAACTTGGACTCTTCCTATTATGCACCCGTGTGCTAAAAGAAAGAAGTCTAGGGCAGCGCGGGCTCGCCAAGCCCAGTCAGCTGCCCCAACCTCTGACTATCGGAGTATCCCGCTGATTATCACGCGGACCTCTAATGGAAAGTTGTATAAGGCTACTCGTACCCTGCCCCCTGCGGCCAATGGGCAGGATAATCATCAGGCATCTCCCAGTAATGAGCAAAGACAAGTATACGGGCTACCTTCGAATCAGGGAGCAGGCGGGAGGCCTACACACTCGCACGCCCGGAATTCTCGAGCCAGCAAAGCAAGTGACTTGCGTGAGGCCATCCTCCACAAATGCAAGGAAAGACAAGATGCATTGGGGTACAAAGAGTCCTCCACGGACGTCACTGCACCCAAGTCATCATCAACTGCTGCTGCAATAGCACGACGATGCAAGAAGACCGGCAGTCTGTCTTTCAAAGACTGCAACAGCCATCTTCAGAAGACGATGCACTACCCGTCGTCTCCTGCAACTCTGCTCGGAAAGTCCCCGCTGATGGAAAGGGAAAGAAGACGAATGTTCCCAGCCCGAAGATCTCAACCACTGTGACCAAAAGACTGTCGTCTAAGGGTGCCAACCACCGGTGTCTTCCAAGGTACTCGCTCTAAGACAAAATCTGCTACAGTGGGAGATTCAATCCATAATGCAGGGGGTTGCTGGGGCTGGGGGTAGCACCCCTCCGAGCCTCCACAGCAATCTGATGTTCCAAGAAGACGAGCCAGGGGAGATAACTCTCCATCAGATACAGCAAACCTCGACGTCCCCGATGACGTCCATAATTCCCATGACGAGGCGAACTCGGAGGCTGGGGGTACTGTTCCTTCCGAATCTGAGTCAGAAGGGAATATACCCACATACCCCGATGATTTCTCGCTACAGGGATATGATTCAGAGGGCACTTCCTCCACCGCTCCGTCTATCTCTCCTCATGTGAAGACGGTGTTCATGACAGACAGCAACCAAGGTGGTTCCAGTGATCGCCAGCGCATCGACAGCCTCGAGGCCATATTGCTTGCTTTGGTCAAGTCTGTAGATGAGATTAAAGCGGCCCTTCCAACTCTGCAAGGAGGGACGCCTGGCCAAACAAGTACGGGTCCCGCGGTTAATGCGGACTCGAATTCGGCGGTGCCAAACCCGGACAACAATCCTCCGAAAACAACGGCCCCCACTGCCGTGGACGAAGCACACGAAGCGAGAAGAGAGGTCCAGGAGCTCCGAGCCATGTTCCACGCTCGAGAAAACTCTCAAGACCTCAGAATACGGCAACCGTACCCTGCTGCATGGAGGGATGTTCCATTCCCACCAAGATATAAGCCGTTCAATATCAATCATTATGATGGCAAGACCTCGGCAAGTCGGTACATCACTTACTTCGAAGTCACCACCGACCATCTGCCCCATGACGAGGCCATTCTCACACGATTCATCGTGGCATTGGAAGGAGTCACCTTCGACTGGTATCGCAACCTGCCGGACAACTGCATCCACTCCTTCGTCGGCTTCAAGCGCATGTTCTTGGAGAGATTCTACGAAGTAGGGCAGGACATCACCATGTCCACCCTCATGGACGTCGTCCAAGGGGAGAAAGAGCTGACAAGGAACTACATCGCGGTTCCGCCAAACCACCATGAAGTTGCCCTCTGGAAATCCAGATTCCTCCTTGATTGAAATTTGCCAAAAGAGATTGCTCCCAACAATCAGTCTCTGGATGGGCGAAAGTCAATTCAAGGATTGGAAGACATTCATCATCAGCGCCACAAGCGCCGAAGAACGATTGAAGAAAGCTCGCCAACTGGGATTGCACATCTCGGACGGAGAGAACAAGGGCAAGAGTCCCAACAACGATAATGGGGGTAGCCCCTCCAACAATCGGGACAGCAGGGAAAGCAGGCTATGGTGACCGACACGGCCCAAAAACCTGAGCCAAAGCCGGCAGACAAGCAATGGCCGCAAATCACTTACTCCTTCAAGACGGTCACGTCAAGCCCATCTTGGACATGCTCATACAATGGTACAGAATTCAGCTTCCTCCACCAAGATGGAAACCGCGACCGGCAGAGATGGAGAACCCAAAGTACTGCCATTATCATCGCTACATCCATCATGCTACACACGACTGCTACCAACTGAAACGGTACATCCAAAACCTCATCGGTTCGAACGCTCTGACCATCGATTTCAAAGAGGTAACGGTGGCAGCCAATATGGTGTCGGTACAATTTGGCAGCTTCCCTCCGACGGAAACTCAAGACGGGTGGTCCCCATCCCTCTGGCGACAATGGAGATTACTAATCTTCCACCTCCCCGAGATCAGGCTGCTGGTTTGGTACCCCTCACCATATCACGAGGAGAGGTCATGTGGATCCATCCAAACTTGGTATCGGAAGTGACTCGGCCTATATCGCCTTCTATCTGCAAGAAAAAGAATGGAAAATCAAATCCTGCCGCACAATCTCGGCAGACATCGAAGAAGCTACAGCCGTCGTCATACGATCTGGGGCACAATCCCAGCCTGTGGCTGACAACCCAGCAGAAGATCATCAGCCCGCTACAACCGACGCTCCGGGACCGGCTCAGCCTTCGACGACCGACAAGCCTAGGCCGAGGGAGACTCGCTTCGACAAATCCCTCCGAAAAGAGGCAACCCAGGGGTTGGAGAGGCCCTACAACTTCGACATCTTGGCACAATTGGCCAACACACCGGCCAAGTTGTCATTATACGAGCTCCTAAGACTCTCCAAGGATGTTCATGCGGCTTTGAGCGATGCACTCCAAAACGTCGACGCATACCTGGCTCAAGTTAACTCACGAGAGAAAACCCGTCTGCAGATCTCCAAGACAGCGCCTGCACAGGAGCAATGCCCAACATCGTCTTCACTCCGCAGGACATGCTCATCAAAACTAATCTGCACGATCGCCCACTATACACTGGATACATCGGCGACGTAAAGGTGGATCGGATGCACATTGATCCCGGCTCTTCCATAAGTATTATTCTGAAGGGTCTGCTACATCATCTCCGTATTCCAATGCATCGCGTGACGCCTACAAGCACCGCCATCAGCGATTTTAATTCGGGCAGGAGCTACCCTATTGGGAAGATTCGTCTGAAGTGTCAAATTGGCGACCACGAATCCGAAGTCACCTGCTACGTCATCGATGCAGACACTTCTTACAATCCTCTTGGGGCGTCCATGGATACACGATTATATGATCGTGCCTTCCACGTTGCACCAGTGCTTCAAATATGTCGACAAACACGGCTTCGTGAGGACGAAATTTGCTGATATCGATCCCTTCAAAGGGGTCGAATCTTACTACTCAGACTCTGCCTGTACGAAAAATCGAAGAAGTGTAGCTCCCCTTCCCGGAAATATTTTTTTTGAAATAGTTATTTACTCATTTATTTGATTTAATGGTGATTTTTTTAAATTTGTTTTTATAAATAAATTTAGTTAATTATTACGGTAGATGGTTTAATCATGGTTGAGAATTGGAGTACAAGACAGCTAGGAATCATGGCACGGATAGTGCAGTGGCGTGCTTGACTAGTGTTTAGCCATGGTAAGGAAATGCAAAGCTATAGGAGTGTCCCAACTAGGAAAACCAGACCAAATTGTGACTTAACCGTACCGAAGATGTTATTTATTTATTAATTATATTATTGACGTTTAGGAGACCCGGTTGTACAAAACTAGTCAAAACTGGACCCGAACTGAGTCCAGGCCCATGTAGACATGTAGTGGGATCAAGTACGGCCCTGTAGACATGTTTTGTAAGTACAAGTATTGGTATATTTTCGGAATTGACAATTATTTTTTTAAATATTGTTATATAGTATAGGTACTCACTATGCATTGATAAATTCATATTTGATATTAGAATAAATGTATATTCTCTGCGGACAGTAGGATTAACAAGCACGAGATCAATATGTGCACATGAGTATTATACATAGAAATATTTATGATTGCAATAATTTTATAAGTTAGAATATATATTAATATATAATTTTGTGGTAAAATATATAAATAAGTACCTATATTTGTAGTGGTCCATAATATATTATATAGGTTTGTATATATCTACTGTGGATGTATATAGGGATATTTTATAGTCATATATATAACGTATTTATAGGTGTGAATATATATATATATATATATATATATATATATATATATATATATATATATATATATATATATATTTTTTTTTTTTTTTACATGTTATATATATATATATATTATATATATATATATATATATATATATAACTATGTAAAATAATATGTGTAATTGCATATGTATATATATATATATATATATAATATATATATATTATATATATATATATATATATATATATATCTTTCCGCCCCCAATCGAGACGAAGACGGAGGGAGAGGGAAACCTCCTCCTTCCTCGTCTCTATAAATGGAGTCCTCCTTCTTATCCTGTGCACCCGCGCACGATAGCGGCACCGCGAAGGAAGGGGACAGGGAGGGGCGGTGCGCGGTCGGCGTGGACGCCTTCCTAGTGGAGGCGCTCGACAACCCTCGCCATCGGCTGACCGTTCTGCGGATGGAGTTGGATATTCAAAAGTTCATTCAGAACTGTGACCAACAACAGTTTAAATTCCAGCATTTACCAACTTCGTACCTCAGTGTGCTGCACATCGTGTTGCACAACACTATGGTTTACAGACTATGGCACTCGACAACATCATAGATGGTTTCAGCAGCAGAATGTTGCAAGGAAAACACCTAAAAGTGGATTTCCAGCCATTTGTTTATCAGATATCCCGAAAAAAACAGACTGAAAAAGAAAAGAACGATCACGTAAAGATCGTCATTCGTCCTAGGCCAAGCAAAGCTTCACTTGATGATGGGATTGAAAATGGAACAAGGAAAAGTCATGTGAGAACTGTTGAAGAGAGGAAGGAGGAATATGATAAAGCTCGGGCCCGCATATTCAGTGGTCCTCCCAGTCCAGAGGTAGAAGATCCTTCTTCTATAGTTGCAGCTGATGCTAGAAGCGAATCTTTAAACCGATATGAACAGGAGTGTTATAGAACCCTTCCTGTAATTGAGGATCATGAAAAGATTGTTAAAAAAGATGGTGCTTCAATGGTGGCCATTTTCAGGGACAGGGAAAAGGATCAGAGTGATCCAGACTATGATCGAAGTTATAGGTATGTTAGGGGATTTGTTCCCTCCCATGATTTCAGCTTGAGAGCTTCCAGTATTCAACCTTCTTTTTTGCAATACGATCCAGGCTTCCATCAGGGCCAGTTCCTAGGACTCATCAGAGTCCAGCAAGCTACATGCCACCAGACTTGGCAGTTTCCCTATTCTGTTCTGTTGGATGCAATCAAACTTTCCAGATATTGTCTACATGCAGTGGCCTAATCCTGCCGTGGTGTATGCACATTCCTATGATCATTTCAGGCATGCAATGTACCAGGCCCCAGTCTATCCCTAACCCTTGAGCTTTGGTCACTGGCAAAATCATTGAATAGCAGGATGTGTGGCATTCATGTTCGTTGCTTAGATCTCGTAGACAAGTTGTATGTACTTGTTACACTGCCCTTTTCTTTCTAACTGAAAACTGTGGAAGTAGCAAAGACGAAACTAGGCATAAAAGTGACCGTCATTATTGTATTCTGGTTTGATTGGTTGGCTTTGAGATAGTGTTTGTATTGGAATATATATATATATATATATATATATATATATATATATATATATATTATATATATATATATATATATATATAAATATTCGTATATAGGTATATGTACGTATATAATATACGTATATATGTATGGATATATATATGGTTTTAATATATATATTTATGTATATTAATAAAAGAGAAAGAAAAAGAAAAACAAAAGAATTAGAAGGAGAGGCCCAGCCCAACCCATTTCCTCAACTTCCATTCGGCCTAGCCTAACTAACCGAGCCCCCAACAGTCAGTATTAGCCCACAGGCCAAGCCTTAGGAAATTACACAGCAGCAAACTATCCCCCCAACCCGAGCTGAACTGACCCGAGCGGAAAACCGCTCGCGTGCGCATATATACGATCGAGAGAGGAGTCGTATGAAAACCCTATTACCCTAACGCCAAACACCACCTCGAGGGAGCACGCCCCAGCCACCCCAGACGTGCGTCGCCACCGCCACGACCGCCGGACGGCGAGGCCGTCGGCCACCGCGTGAAACAGAGGGTTGCAATGACAGCAAACGATTGGGGAGGAGTCAACTTCGACGCGCGATGGCGCGACGCTCGATCGACCAATTCTCATGCCGTCTCTTCGGGTATGCTCCCAACCTAACCGACTTTATATCCCAATAGCTAGATTAGTATAAATCGTAGTAAAAGCCTAGGATAAATCGACTCAAAGTTCAACAAAAATCTGTTGAAAACAGAATACTAGAGCAGTCCCAAAACCCGATTTGGAAGGCAATTCTTAGCCAAACCATCTACAGTTTCGAAAACCTATTTAAAAGTAGTCCTAGACAACATATAGGGCTTCCCAACCCTTTTCGTGGATTTGGAAATCATCGACTACGTGTCGAGAAATCCGATCCCGAAGTTGACCGAAAACCTGTTTTTAAATTCAATAAAATTGTTCCACACGACGTGCGTCACGCCAATCCGGACGACGTGGTCATGAACCGAACACATCGAAAGCTGCGTAATGGTTACGTGGTCGTGTGGGCTTTGACAGAATTCGAATTGGTCGCGTGTGCGCGACAAATTTGATACGTATCCGTCGAAATTCACCGTATCGTGCACTTTACAAATTCTCCAATTACTTTGTGCACGCTCGTCAGATCAAGATGAAACTTATGCCAACAGAACCGTATCATTTTCTGGTCCTGCATGCCCAGTTTGGTCCAAATATGAGACAGTTGAATCGAACGTCGTTTTGCGGGCCCCACGGTCCCACTCAACGGACGATTTTGTGCGCGGCCCGCCGGAATCCAAATTTGGACATACGGTTGGGTTCGTATCGAAAAACCGGATTCGTAGACATATAGTTTGACGACTTCAGAGACCGTTGATTTTGGCACGCTTTTCGGTGCAAAGCGGGTCCAACGGCGGACATCGTTTTTGCCCGAAATTACCGTTTTGCTCCTGTGTCCAGAATTGGACTTAAGGACAGGCAATCCTAGCTAATTTGACTATTCTGAGACTGTTGGCAATGTTTATTTCAGCTTTCAGAGACAGTTGTGAGGACTTGGACTTCATGGCTTGGCAGTTGACTGTATTTTGTTGGATCTGTGTGCAATCTCCAGGCAAGTATATCTTGCCTCCCTCTACAGTTTTATTTACATGTATTTCCTTTCATTTTACAGTCTTTGGATTATTTATGGACATGTGCTTTTTTGTGTTATTTTCTGTGGAGTTGTTTTTATTGTTTATAACCATGTTCATGTTTTGGCCTTTGTTTCACATTTGGAGTTTCTCGTCAGTACCTTGCTTGAGTCGTATCATAGAACGAGTGCGTGTGAAACTGCTAAATCCTTGATATTGCTTCCTTGGCACCAGAGAGTCCACACACGGGACGAGGGTTTTTTTGACCTGTTTACATCCGTGAGTCCACACTAGGGACTAGGATGTCGATTATTGCACCAGAGAGTCCACACTCGGGACGAGGGTGTTTACACCAGAGAGTCCACACTAGGGACGAGGGTGTAGACTAGACTGACTTGACTTGACTTGCACCAGAGAGTCCACACTCGGGACGAGGGTGTTTACATCAGAGAGTCCACACACGGGACGAGGATGTAGTATTTGCACCAGAGAGCCCACACTCGGGACGAGGGTGCCTTGCCGTGAACTAACCAGAGAGTCCACACTAGGGACGAGGGTTAGTACTAACCAGAGAGTCCACACTCGGGACGAGGGTTAGTGTTTAGTTCAAACCAGTGAGTCCACACTCGGACGAGGGTTTGGTTTCTTCCATTGATCATCGTGTTTCGTTCATCCGGCAGTTCATTATGCGTAGTTGTTCTAGTGTTCGTGTGTTCGTATTCGTATTCGTGTTCGTATTCGTAGTCATTTGTCTTGTCCTTGTTCTTTCTTATTTTTTCTTGCGCATGATAAAACTGCTAGATAGGCATGTATATTATGTATCTTGCTATGTCCTCTGAGGACATGATGATCTCCTCAGGTTTAGCGATTGCATGGAGTTAGTTAGCAGAGCAGGATGGTGGAGGATTGCGATTTATGATACAGGTATTTGCTTGTGATATTTCTTATTATCCTTTCGTGCTTATATTCAGTACCATGTTTATACTCTGCTTATTTATAGACTCATATCATTCTTGGAGTCTAGTCGAAATATGCTAATGGGCTGCAGACCATGACCCATACTTATTCTTTTGTTATATGATTTATGTGGATTGAGATATAGTTTAGATTAGATATGATACCCATTACCCTGACAGCTTATACGTACTCGAGTCGGGCTGGAGTCCGCTCGATACGTAGCTGGCTTGCTCACGAGCTTGCGTCCGAAAAGCAGGTACGGGTCGTGACAAGTTTTTTTGGTGGCCCATGCAGGTCAGAGCATATCGTACCGGTTACGTAACTGTACTGGTACGAGCCTGCGACCATGAAACCCTAGAAATCTCGATCCACTCTGCTTTGAAAATTCTCCTAGAAATTCTCTACGTCCTTGAAAACTCCATAATTGCTCTCAATTATACTCTCTTGCTTTCCATACCGTTGATTCTCGTCCCTTTCTATTCCGAGGTGACGAATGATTGTGCTGTCTAGGGTTCATTAAAAATTCGTAATTATAGTATAATATACTTAACTATTGAATATGGTTGTTTATATATGAAGGATTATATGTACCATATGTCCTAGATAGTCTTGGAAGAATTTTAGTTACTAATTAGAAGATTACATGATTTTAGTGACTTGTGTTTCAAGGGAGTAGAGTGACCGAAGGTGGGTAGAAGTCCTCGAGATTTCGTAAATACCAATGACCCGAGAAGGTCATAGAATTATTTTGAGAAATTAAAATTGAGGAGATTATGGTAATAGTAGACTCCTTTGATTTTTAAGGAATAGTTATGAATTGGAATTTCGAGGACGAAATTATTTTAAGGTGGGTAGATTTGTAGCTCCCCTTCCCGGAAATATTTTTTTGAATAGTTATTTACTCATTTATTTGATTTAATGGTGATTTTTTTAAATTTGTTTTTAAATAATTATTTAGTTAATTATTACGGTAGATGGTTTTAATCATGGTTGAGAATTGGGTACAAGACAGCTAGGAATCATGGCACGGATAGTGCAGTGGCGTGCTTTGACTAGTGTTTAGCCATGGTAAGGGAATGCAAAGCTATAGGAGTGTCCCAACTAGGAAAACCAGACCAAATTGTGACTTAACCGTACCGAAGATGTTATTTATTTATTAATTATATTATTTGACGTTTAGGAGACCCGGTTGTACAAAACTAGTCAAACTGGACCCGAACTGAGTCCAGGCCCATGTAGACATGTAGTGGGATCAAGTACGGCCCTGTAGACATGTTTGGTAAGTGCAAGTATTTGGTATATATTTTCGGAATTGACAATTATTTTTTTAATATGTTATATAGTATAGGTTACTCACTATGCATTTGATAAATTCATATTGATTAGAATAAATGTATATTCTCTGCGGACAAGTAGGATTAACAAGCACGAGATCAATATGTGCACATGAGTATTATACATAGAAATATTTTATGATTGCAATAATTTTATAAGTTAGAATATATAATATATAATTTTGTGGTAAATATATAAATAAGTACCTATATTTGTAGTGGTCCAATAATATATATTATATAGGTATTGTATATATCTATGGGATGTATATAGGGATATTTTATAGTCATATATAATGTATTTATAGGTGTGATATATATATATTAATATTTATATATATATTAATATATATATATTATATATATATATATATTTATATATATTATATATTATATATATATATATTATAGATATATATATATATAGATATATTCTAATATATTCGTATATAGGTATATGTACGTATAAAATATACGTATATGTATGGAGTATATATGGTTTTAATATAATTTATGTATATTAATAAAAGAGAAAGAAAAAGAAAAACAAGAATTAGAAGGAGAGCCCAGCCCAACCCATTTCCTCAACTTCCATTCGGCCTAGCCTAACCAACCGAGCCCCCAACAGTCAGTATTAGCCCACAGGCCAAGCCTTAGGAAATTACACATCAGCAAACTATCCCCCCAACCCGAGCTGAACTGACCCGAGCGGAAAACCGCTCGCGTGCGCATATATACGATCGAGAGAGGAGTCGTATGAAAACCCTTATACCCTAACGCCAAACACCACCTCGAGGAAGCACGCCCCAGCCACCCAGACGTGCGTCGCCACCGCCACGACCGCCGGACGGCGAGGCCGTCGGCCACCGCATGAAACAGAGGGTTGCAATGACAGCAAACGGGTGGGGAGGCGTCAACTTCGACGCGCGATGGTGCGACGCTTGATCGACCAATTCTCAAGCCGTCTCTTCGGTATGCTCCCAACCTAACCGACTTTATATCCCAATAGCTAGATTAGTATAAATCATAGTAAAAGCCTAGGATAAATCGACTCAAAGTTCAACGAAAATCTGTTGAAAACAGAATACTAGAGCAGTCCCAAAACCGATTTGGAAGGCAATTCTTAGCCAAACCATCGACAGTTTCGAAAACCTATTTAAAGGCAGTCCTAGACAACATATAGGGCTTCCCAACCCTTTTCGTGGATTTGGAAATCATCGACTACGTGTCGAGAAATCCGATCCCGAAGTTGACCGAAAACCTGTTTTTAAATTCAATAAAATTGTTCCACACGACGTGCGTCACGCCAATCCGGACGACGTGGTCGTGAACCGAATGCATCGAAAGCTGCGTAATGGTTACGTAGTCGTGTGGGCTTTGACGGAATTCGAATTGGTCGCGTGTGCGCGACGAATTTGATACGTATCCGTCGAAATTCACCGTATCGTGCACTTTGCAAATTCTCCAATTACTTTGTGCACGCTCGTCAGATCGAGACGAAACTTGCGCCAACAGAACCGTATCATTTTTCTGGTCCTGCATGCCCAGTTTGGTCCAAATCTGAGACAGTTGAATCGAACGTCGTTTTGCGGGCCCCACGGTCCCACTCAACGGACGATTTTGTGCACGGCCCGCCGGAATCCAACTTTGGACATACGGTTGGGTTCGTATCGGAAAACCGAATCCGTAGACATATAGTTTGACGACTTTAGAGACCGTTGATTCTGGCACGCTTTTCGGTGCAAAACGGGTCCAACGGCGGATATCGTTTTGCCCGAAATTACCGTTTTGCCCCTGTGTCCAGAATTGTACTTAAGGACAGGCAATTCTAGCTAATTTGACTATTCTGAGACTGTTGGCAATGTTTATTTCAGCTTTCGAAGACAGTTGTGAGGACTTGGACTTCATGGCTTGTCAGTTGACTGTATTTTGTTGGATCTGTGTGCAATCTCCAGGCAAGTATATCTTGCCTCCCTCTACAGTTTTATTTACATGTATTTCCTTTCATTTTACAGTCTTTGGATTATTTATGGACATGTGCTTTTTCGTGTTATTTTCTGTGGAGTTGTTTTTATTGTTTATAACCATGTTCATGTTTTGGCCTTGTGTTTCATATTTGGAGTTTCTCGTCAGTACCTTGCTTGAGTCGTGTCATAGAACGAGTGTGCATAGTGAACTGCTAAATCCGTGATATTGCTTCCTTGGCACCAGAGAGTCCACACGGGACGAGGGTTTTTCTTGACCTATTTACATCCGTGAGTCCACACTGGGGACTAGGATGTCGTTATTGCACCAGAGAGTCCACACTCGGGACGAGGGTGTTTACACCAGAGAGTCCACACTAGGGACGAGGGTGTAGACTAGACTTGACTTGACTGGACTTGCCCCAGAGAGTCCACACTCGGGACGAGGGTGTTTACATCAGAAAGTCCACACATGGGACGAGGATGTAGTATTTGCACCAGAGAGTCCACACTCGGACGAGGGTGCCTTGCCGTGAACTAACCAGAGTCCACACTAGGGACGAGGGTTATTACTAACCAGAGAGTCCACACTCGGGACGAGGGTTAGTGTTTAGTTCAAACCAGTGAGTCCACACTCGGGACGAGGGTTTGGTTTCTTCCATTGATCATCGTGTTTCGTTCATCCGGCAGTTCATTATGCGTAGTTGTTCTAGTGTTCGTGTGTTCGTATTCGTATTCGTGTTCGTATTCGTAGTCATTTATCTTGTCCTTGTTCTTTCTTATTTATTTCTTGTGCATGATAAAACTGCTAGATAGGCATGTATATTATGTATCTTGCTATGTCCTCTGAGGACCTGATGATCTCCTCAGGTTTAGCGATTGCATGGAGTTAGTTAGCAGAGCAGGATGGTGGAGGATTGCGATTTATGATACAGGTATTTGCTTGTGATATTTCTTTATTATTCTTTCGTGCTTTATATTCAGTATCATGTTTATACTCTGCTTATTTATAGACTCATATCATTCATGGAGTCTAGTCGAACAATATGCTAATGGGCTGCAGACCATGACCCATACTTGTTCTTTCTTGATTATATGATTCATGTGGATTGAGATATAGTTTAGATTAGACATGATACCTATGACCCTGACAGCTTATACGTACTCGAGTCGGGCTGGAGTCCGTTCGATACGCAGCTGGCTTGCTCACGAGCTCGCGTCCGAAAAGCGGGTGCAGGTCGTGACAAGAAGCATCTTGGTGAAGGAGATGTACAAGCTAGTACCGAGACTACCACAGGATCAGAAGAGCCTCTGATGATCCACCTCCAAGCTAGCAAACCGGGCAGGTTTGCACCCCTTATCGCCATTCTGCGTAAGGACGCAATCAGCCTCTCGGCACAAGAGGAGCAGATGATAATCCGGCTGCCAAGGTCTGGCCAAGTGCCAAGATCCACAACGAGGCCACTAACAATCCGACTGCCAAGAGTCGGCCAGCCCCAAACGGAGAAGCTCAATCCCTCCGACAAACCACTGACGATACGCCTTCCCAAGAAGGGTCGTCACCCCGATGCAAGGTCTGACACTTCTAGTGAACCAGCCACTCCTCGCCTCGCATCGAGTACCAAACTGGGGGTCGCTAGTCTGCCAACAACTCCACGCTCAGCACCATCAACTGAACCGCTGACGATCAAGCTCTCCAGGTCGTCCTCTCAGTCTTCATTCACACAGGGGGTAGCCGTAGAGGAACCGGAGCTAGCCAAGTATGTGGCTGCCCACACTGATGTTCCCTCCGTAGATGATGTAATTCTCCTAGAAAAGATACCTTACTTCATCAATAAAGGGCTATCTTTGAACTACCTCGAGCTTAATAAGCTTTGTACAATGTACGATATGGAACATGGTATAGGCACTCACCTACACACAGGTGACAAATGTCTACACCATAATCCAGCTTACTCCAGCAGAAGACGCTTAAATAATCGAGGGAGGGGACCATCCAATCATCTTCGGCCGGAAGGACGATCCGCATCCCTTCACCATAGAAGAAGTCGACCTTGGATCGGATGCCGGGAGACTACCTCTGTATCTTTATAGCCCCCAATCTAAATATCTCATGCAGAAACAGGGGTATAACCTGGAAACGACACCGGATTTGAACTACGGTACTGGACGACGACTACCTTTGAAGCCCCCAGTCCCGGCTGGCAAACCACGGGACTACTATAGCAAGACTCGATGTGGATTAGGGTATGTAACACCACGACAACCCCTGAAAGTTCAGATGAAGAATGCGACTGGCACTCACATTCGACCGGGTCACCAACTTCTGACTCGGATACCAGCATCAGAGACGTATTCAGACAAGTCCTGTCAGTCAACATGGCATTCGCCGACGCTTATGAAGAAGATGAAGACATTCCGGAAATTCTCGAGCTAGAGCCGTGGGCCCAACAACTAGATGAACAATAGGAAAAGCGTTTCGAGCAAAGAGAACCTCCCACTGAGGATGAGGTCATACAAGTTAATCTTGGTGATGAAGCCTCCCCAAAATCGATCTTCATTAGCCAGAGTCTTACAGATGAAGAGCGAGAGTCGCTGCTCCAACTCGTCAAAGAGTATGTCGATGTGTTCGCCTGGAGCTATGAAGATATGCCTGGATTGGACCCCGAAATCGCACTCCACAAACTCAATATTCGTCCGGATGCAAAACCTGTCAAACAACAGCAAAGACGGTTTCATCCCGATGTCATGAATGCTATCGAAGCCAAGGTCAACAAACTAATAGCCAGCGGCTTCATTCGCGAAGAGCAGCATCCAGACTGGGTAGCCAACATCGTACCAGTTCTCAAGAAGAATGGAAAGATCCAAATATGCATTGACTTCCGGAATCTGAATGAGACATGCCCTAAAGATGAATTCCCTCTCCCAATCACAGATATTATGATCGACAATACCTGCAGCTTCGAAAGTATGTCCTTCATGGATGGCTTCTCAGGATACAACCAGATCAAGATGTTCCTTGACGACGAGAAGTACACATCATTCCGAACACCGATTGGTACATATTGCTACACCGTTATGCCTTTCGGTTTAAGGAATGCTGGCGCTACTTACCAGAGAGCTATAAGCGTCATCTTTAGAGACCACTTGCGCAAGACGGTGGAATGCTATGTCGACGACATCACCGTCAAAAGTCATTCGAAGAAAGATCATCTGCAAGATCTCAGGACAGTGTTCGACCTAATGCGAGCACACAACTTAAAGATGAACCCCACGAAATCATTCATGGGTGTCTCCAGCGGGAAATTCCTGGGTTTCGTCATCACTTCTTAGGGCATTCACATCGACCCGAGAAAACAAAGGCAATCATGGAGATGGGTCCCCCGAGTAATCTTTGCGAACTCCGAGGCCTCCAAGGCAGGCTAGCTTACATCAGGAGATTCATCTCTAATCTCTCCGGACGATGTCAACCATTCACCCATCTCATGAAGAAGGGAGTCTCTTTCGTATGGGATGAGGAATGCCAGCGCGCTTTCGACAGCATCAAAGAATATTTGTCGAACCCTCCAGTCCTGGTAGCTCCTGTTGCTGGGAAGCCATTCCTGCTCTATGTGCGAGCTATGGAACATTCTCTCGGTGCCCTATTGGCACAGAACAATGATGCGGGCTACGAACAAGCTATATACTACCGCAGTCGGAAGATGATTGGGCCAGAATATCGGTACACGGCCGTAGAGAAGGAATGCCTTGCTCTCGTGTTCGCAATCCAGAAGACGCGACACTACGTCACGGGACAAACCATCCACGTGATATCGCGATCAACCCCCTCAGGATCCTCATGACCAAACCTAGGGCACTTAGCTCTCGCCTTGCTACCTGGGCGATATTACTATCACCATACCACATGATCTTCGTCACGCAAAAGGCTGTTAAAGGCCAGGCTTTGGCAGACTTCTAGCAGCACATCCAGGTTCGGAGATGACTAGGGTATATGAAGAAATACCAGATGAGGTCACCAGTTCAAATGCAGTCTCCCATGATGCCATCTGGCGAATGTTCTTCGACGGCGCTTCAAGAATTGGACCCAAAGGCAATGTCGTCGCTGGAGTTGGAGTGGTGCTGATTTCTCCCTCCGGCTTGGTGATCAATCGGGCCTACTCACTCACAGAGCCCTGTTCAAATAATGTGGCCGAGTACAATGCCTTGGTCATTGGCCTTCGGCTCGCGAAGGAGCTGGGGGTAGAGTATCTTGAAGCATACGGCGACTCACAGCTAATCGTCAATCAGATTCGGGGGTCGTACGAGGTTCGCCACGAAGACATGATCCCGTATCATCGAATAGCAATCGACATCATCTCGTCTCTGGGAGGATTCTCATAGAACATGTTCCCAGACTCCGGAACATTGAGGCTGATGCCCTAGCTGGTTTGGCCGCTTCCCTAGCTGTGCCAAATTATGCTCGTCATCAGATCGACATAATAGGCCGTGAACTGGTCTGTCCTAAGGATAACGTTCGATGCATTGAAAGCTACTCCGCACTTTCAGTTGACGAAGCACCAGACTGGAGACAGTCGTTCATCGACTTCGTAGTATACGACATCCTGCCAGAGAATCCGAAGGAAGCTATTTCTATCAGAAGACGTTCTCTCAGATTTTTCTACGATACGGAGACAAAAATGCTGTATCGCCGATCCTATGATGGTTTACTGCTTCGGTGTCTATCAAATACAGAAGCCAAGGAAGCCGTGCATGAGGCCTATGATTGTGTCTGCGGAGCCCATCAACCTGGCCCGAAACTGCAAGACCGTCTTCGCCGAATGGGCTATTACTGGCCCACGATGGTTGCAGACGCAATAGATTATGCACAAAGTGCAAAGCCTGCCAAATTTATGCCGACTTCATCTACCAGCCATCTGAATTCCTACATCCGACTGTGGCCTCCTGGCCATTCGAAGCATGGGGTATGGACATCGTCGGTCCAATTACCCCGCCTTCGTCCAGAGGACACCGATTTACTCGCACTCACCGATTACTTCTCTAAATGGGCGGAAGCCATCCCCTTGGCAGAGGTGAAAACTTCAAACGTGATCAGCTTCCTTAAGCATCATGTCATCTGCCGCTTTGGACTGCCCCGAAGGATCATTCACGACAATGGGCCACAGTTTGTAAGCCACGCATTTTATCGGTTCTGCGACAAGCACCGAATTCAGAACATTGCTTCGACACCCTACAACCCAGCAGCCAACGGGTTAGCAGAAGCATTCGACAAAACCATAATCAAGCTACTCAAGAAATTCGTGTCCTCTAACAAGCGCGACTGGAACGAGAAGCTCGGCGAATGCTTATGGACATATCGCACCACAGTTCGAACAGCCACCGGGAATACACCATTTTTCCTGGTGTACGGGAGTGAGGCAGTTCTCCCATTAGAGACTCAGATCCGCTCACTCCGTATCGCCCTCACACATCAGCTGACGACAGACGAAAACCCCCATCACCGACAATAGGAATTGGAGGCCCTAGACGAGAAGCGCCTGTTAGCTCAGCAACGAATTGAGCTGTATCAAGCCCGAATCTTCGAAGCTTTCAACAAGAAGGTCAAGGTCAGAACATTCCAAGTAGGCGATCTCGTTTTGGCGTTTCGGAGGCCGATGGTTATGACGCATAAAACCGTCGGAAAATTCCAACCAAAATGGGAAGGCCCTTTCATCATCGAAGCTGTATTCTCCAACGGCGCCTACCGCCTCGCAAAAAAAATGGAGACTTGCTCATGTTGCCCATCAACGGCAAGTTTCTGAAGAAGTATTATGTCTGCAACAAAATCCTCAAGACATCTCAGAGTATCAAGTTATGTACCTCCCCGTACCACTGAACTTATATTCTGGTTCCATGTATCGAGTCACGTGCCCGCAGGTACCTCTGAACTCATTCCCACGTTTTACAATCATTCGAGTCACGTGCCCACTGGTACCTCTGAACTCATTCCCACATTTTCCAGTCAACGAGTCACGTACCCGCTCGTACCGCTGAACTCACACTCACCATCCTCTAGATTCCCGAGTCATGTACCCTCTCGTGCCGCTGAACTCACATCCACAACATCCCAGATTATCGAGTCATGTACCCGCTGGTGCCTCTGAACTCACATCCCGGTCACTCTTTCAGATAGTAAGTCATGTATGATCATACCTCTGAACTTTCTTCCTATAAGAGATCCTCCCTCATGATCCACTACCCGCACTCCCAGTGCACAAAAAGGTAGCGGGTCCATAAACTTCCAAAACGACCATGTCATGCTACCTCTGAGTCGTTTCACTTCCGCCAAAAATAAATCACCCCTACATAAAATTTCCGTATCCTCATTACCTCTGAGTCGTTTTATGTACCACCTCTTCATTGAGCCAACTCCTGCCATGTCCTCATTACCTCTGCGTAGGAAGGCTCCGTAGAAGAAACCTTCATACTTGCCATGTCCTCATTACCTCTGAGTAAGTATGTCGGTTCCCTTTCAACCTATTATCTGTACCCACAACCGGAGTACGACAAGGATAATAGGACCACAAATGTCCTCTGTTGACCATAAATGTCCTCTGTTGACCACAAATGTCCTCTGTTGACCACAAATGTCCTCAGTCTACCACAGATGCTGTACTGGGTCTCCAGTACACGCCTATCCTTTTCCTATCATGCCTGAGAGCCCAGTTGTACCCTGGCATTCTATCGAATACCAAAAACTTCTATAGCTGTCTTATCGCGAAGTTGTTCTAGGTATTCCTCTCCAAAACTTGTTACTCGTACCTAAAACCAAGGTACGCCCAGGGTAACAGGTCCACAAATAATCCCTCAGCGGGTCCAATTCCACAAACATCACAAGTACAGAAAGAGAAGAGTTGAAACATGCTCATTTATTCAAAATTCAAAGTGCTACATCATTTGGGATCACATCCCTTACAAAATGAAAAAAAAGAAAAAAAAAGAAGGGAAAAAGGAGCAAAAGAAACAGAAAAACAATCATTGCTCCGGGGTACATAACATCGTGAGACGGTCCGTCAGCAAGGCAACCGACCGCTCAAACCTCTGTTTAGCTCGACGCTCCACCTCTTGGGTCAGCATCACCTCGTCCTCCAGATGAGCGTGAGCTTGCCAGTTGTCCTCGAATTTCTTGAAAGCCCGCTCCAGTTAATAGAAGATCGGGAAACCCTCTCGGCCTCCCGAACGATTGACTCCTGTTCCGTACGAGCAGCCTCCAGCTCTGACTCTAAGAAGGCCAACTCCCTCTGAAGTGCGAGAATCCGCTCCTTCGTGTCAGCTATTCCACGAGAAGCAGACTCTTCCCGAGCCCTACAAGCTTGACTTCGACGACCCAGCCTGTCGTACGAAGCGGAAAGCTCGTCAAGGTCCCCCTTCACAACTGGCCCGGCAGTATCTCGAGCAAGCTTTATCCTATCCAGAGTCGCAATAAGGAGGCCCCGCTCCCGTTCGATTGCAGCAGGCAAGCCAGCCTGCCGTATCGCCAGCAATTGGGTCATGAGCTGATCAGCCTCTGCCAACTTGGGCTCAGGAGCGCAGCCAACCCCACCCCGCCAGGAAGAGTCTTCAAAGTTTTAATCTGACCAGGCGCACCGCAGGGACAGAGAAAAGGGGTCCCCCTTCTACGACAGCATCTACGCCCCTCTTTAAATGGCGATAGAAGCTGTCGACCACATCCTGCGACACCTCGTCCAGAGCCTCCGAAGAAGCCGGTGTCAACGGGAGTGTAGCTGGCAACACTGAAGAAGACGCAACAGAATCTGCCGCTCCTGCCACGAGGGAAACAAACTTCGGTGAAGGACGCCTGAACAGCGGCCAACTCCTCTTCAGCAGCCCGCAGAACTTGAATGCTCGGCAGGGCCGAGAAATCAGTCTCTGAAGCCGTATAAGCAGTAGAGGATGACGGAGACCATCGCTCCCGGAACAAGCTACACTTCCGTCTGCCCGGAGCTGGCGGAAGGCCCCTCGACATGAGTCGGAAGGAGAGGAAACGCTCCTTTCCTCCAGATCGCAGCAGGTCGAGCCTTCCCCAAGAACATCCGCTGTGGGAAGTAAAGGGTCAGGACCTGTAGGACCAAGACAACCATGAATCGATTTGACCTGGAGGATATGTTGATAGAGCAAATAAGCCCCCTCACTAGTCAATATTTGGCTTATCTTACCAGCAGAAGAGCGTGGATGAGGTTCGCCTACGGCCACCACAACCTCTCCACCAGCGGCTTCGAGTCAATATAATAGACTCCTTCGCCCCGGCACCCTCGGGAGGGGATGCGATGAGATCGGCGTCGCCTTGCTGAAATTCAGCAATTCGAGATAGGCCCGAGGAAACCTTCGTCACCCCGGACCGAGGCCTCAGCAACGTGGGAGTCCCCAGCCGCCGCTGAGAGGGCCCCCGCAGAAAGGACCGCGGCACACATGCCGCTAATCAAAGCAGCAAGAGCCGGATCAACTCCAGGGACAGCAGATGGTTCAGAGAGCCTGGTTCGTCAGACGCCTACAAAGAAAAAATGATTAGGTCATATCTCCAAGAAAAAAAAGCCGCAACAAGGATAGCTCCAACATAGTCTTACCGCCGGAGCACCGTCAGCAGCATCCTCACCCCTCTCGGTAATAAGCAACCCACGAGACCTACATCGACTCTCTTCACAGAAAAATCGTTTTACCGTCAGAAGACTCACGTCTGACTCGTTTGCGTGAGGGACCAGGCACAGCGGGAGGCCGTCCTTCCCCCACTACTTCCTCTTGTGTAGCAAGCGGCGGATCCTCCGCCAGTTCGTCTGGTGTGGCAAGCGGTTGATCCGCTACTTCTTCACCCCAAGCGAAAAGAGTCTTCGCTATCATGATCATCATCCTCCTCAGCCGACTCGGAAGGTTCTGATTCAGGGAGGGGAGTCTGGAGCGCTAGTTGCTTTCTAGCCTTAGCCCCCTTGGGCTTTTCCTCTAAACCGGTACCCATGATGAAACTGGTACTCGGGTCGAAATTGACAGGGGGTTGTTCGCCATAACATGATACAAGACAGCCACGTACAAAATTTCCCTCGGTGCCTTAGTATCAGGGACCGAGAAGCTGGCCCGAGTATGATAAGCGTCATAATAATTCCACGCCCTGACACCGTCAAGAACGCTACCTTCAAAGCCCAAGCAAGGGCTGGGACCGTCAAGGAATAACTGGCTATAGCCAAATTGGCGAGAAAACCTACTAGGCAGGTAGGGCTCTAAGTACATATTATCGCGGTTACGATAAACCAGATGTGCGGGGCGGATGTTGCGCAACCAGGTGAGCATCTTCGGAGACAGAAAGTGAGGAGGTCCGGTACCATCAAGGTGTACATCCCTCACTTCCTCATCAGAAAAGTAGGAACAGACACGAAAAAGTCACACCCATCCACCCTCCAGCGCCCTCCGACAAGCTGGCATAGTACTGTATTCCCAAGGTTGGTGATGGCGTTGGAAAAGGAAAGCGTCTTCGTCCGTAGCATCTTCCGCTGTTCCAGATCCCATCAAAGACTTGTAGTGCATCAACAACCACCCCATCAAATAGTAAAAGGTAGCTCTATGCGCTCAAAGTCCAGCATCTTCTTGCGGGCAATAACCTTGGACGAGAATGTTCGAAGACCATGGTGTATGCTACACACCATAGCCGGAGAAGAGCCAGTCTAACTCCGAATACCAGCTTAACGGCAGGAAGAATGAAGTGGCAACTGATCCTCTCAATAGAACCCCCTCCCGAGACTACGCAGTTCCGTAGCCATATCTCAAAAATCCAGCCAGGAGCACTTTCTCAGACATCTGCCTGGTACCGTAGTAAAAATAGCTAAGGAGTCAGCTTGACTCCCGAATATGTCGCTATTAGACCGTGACTTCTTGACGCTCAATATCAGGTCTTTTATCTCTCCCTGGGTTTGAGGGGTTCGAGGAATAATCTCGCCAGAAGGGCCAACTTTAAAAAGATAATTGACCCAGGATGTGGTGTGGGGATCGTTCCCTTCTGAGCTATCCTTCTTTTTATAGCCATCTGGTGACAAGCACTATGATGGCATAGCAACTCCTGGTACACCGCAACAAAACCTGGGAGTCATCGGTTTAGGTCCTCGAGCTCCTCGTTCGAAGGGGTGTACACCTCGAAAGGCTCGTTCCCCCACGGAAGCTTGGAGACAGTATACATCTCGTGGAGGGCAAGCCCCAACTCCCCTCCGGTGTGAAGAACGTCCCCGTTCGCCGGTTATATATCTCCAGGAGCGCCATGAACAATGGCTTATTGATAGAAGCCCGTGACAGGTGCCCCGATAGCATGATAGAGTCCCACCTCCCGCAGGAATGTCCCGTAGGTCTGCAGAACCCAAGTGGTCAAGTGGGCCCACGTAGAAGTGGGGTTTATCCAGTTCAGCAATGCCAGTCTGCCAACGGATAAGATTTTTTGCGAGCAAGCCGATTCAGGAATGTATCAGCTTAAGTGAATGTGAAGTTGGGACCATATACGTTTATGAAAGTACCTGGGGCCAGTCCCATCATGTACCGGAGGACGGAATCCTTACCCGCATACGCTGACATAATGTTCGGGTTATAATGGATGTCGCCATCAACATCCCTGATTGGGTAGGAGTTAAGTTACACACCATCTTCCTGTCCAACAATACCATATTGAACCACGACAGAGGATAATGACGCTCCATAGAGGAATATGGATCGCCATCCCATCCAAAGTAAAATCCCAGTTCTCAGAGATCTCTAATACTCGGGGATTCTTTATGATTAAAGCATCTCCGAAGAGGAATAGGGCTTCAGGTACGATCCATCCAACTTCCCAGAATTCATCATGGCACGGAGATAATGGAGGGTCTGATTCTCGATGGCCTTCAACCTCCCGAAGGCTCGTTAGCAGGAAATTAATTCAGCACGTATTTAACTACGTCATCAAGACGTACGCCCAAGGCAAACTGATTCGAGCCCACTAGGAGTTCTCCCGCAGGGTTTACTGGCAGATTCACTGAAGAAAGACGAAAGAAATAAGATCAGAAGATAGTCAAACAAAGAAGCATTTGAAAGATCATTTGAGTCTATGCGGCCCGGGTCGTCACAGCCTCATGCGGCTCAGAACCAGATGAGTCCATGCGGTTCGGTTCATCATAGTCTTATGCGGCTCCGAGTCAGACGAGTCCTTATAAATCAAAATTCAGACTGGGCCTATGCGGTTCAAGGTCCACATGAACTCAACCGACAAACCTAGGTACTGATGCGGCTCAGATTCGGTGAGACTATGCGGTTCAAAGTCCACACAGACTCATACGGCCCTGAACAGATAGACTCATGCGGCTACAAGCAGATGAGCTTATGGGTTCAAAAAAGTGAACTACGCTCATGCGGCCCAAACCAAAATATATATGCGGTTCAGATCGAGTATGACAAGCCCATGCGCCCTCCTGGGCGAAGTGCTTATGCGGTCATATCGACGAACTTTGTACATGCGGCTTGTGTATAAATTATGTAGCAGAGCCATGGCAGTTAGGGTTCTAAGGCAATGCCCTTACCAGCAATAGGTAGATGAACGTCGGGATAAACAGAGTGAACAGCGGCCGGCAGAGGTGGCCACGTTCGTCGCCGCAGTCGCTGCAGAAGCGACCGCCTTGTCCTTCGCAGCCTTCGACGCAACAGCCTTCTTGGGAGCCATGGGTGCTTGGGAGAGAAAGGAGTTAGAAAGATCGAAGAGAGAAAAGAAGACTCCCCAGAACGAAAGCATTCCTATTTATAGACAAGGAAGGAACGCTTCGATCCGCGTGCAATATGATGACCGACTCTTCGGTTATCGAGGCAAAACGGCCAAAATAATAGCCTGACTCTTGGGATCTTGGCCCAAAAAGGCTCTTAAAATCTGACAGCAAATCAAGAGCATTAAATGCAGAAGATTTACAAAAGATTTGCACACGTGGCAGAAAGACGTGGCAAGAAGCTCATGCGACCAAAACAGCCCATACGGCTCAGAGAGTCATGTGGTTGAGGTAATCATGCGGCTGGTCAAATCCATGCGACTAAGACAGAACACATCCATGCGGCTCTGGCATAATCATGCTTCTTATTCAAAGTATTTCAATTTTGCAAATTGAAAACTTTGAAGGGGGTCTTGTAGAAGCATGAAAAAGAAAAAAAAAATGATCCATGCGGCCAAGGAGCCACATGCGGCTAAAGAGTCCCATGCAGCTCAAACACGGAGTGACTCCATGCGGCCAGCAGAGGGAAGCCACGTGTCTTTTCAGAACGGCTATACCCATCGTCATTCAAACACAATTAATGCTCTGACGACCGACAATTAATGCTCTGACGGCTGACAGCTGACAGTTGACAGCCCCGACGAAAAGTAGCCATAATGACTGACGTAGGAGCACTATCTTCCTAGAGAATTGGGAAAACCCTCACAGCTTCGAGAAAAGTTTATGCGGCCAGTCTAAACGAGTTCATGCGGCCATGAAGAAACCTATGCGATTCAACCATGAAGGTCCCCCATGCGGCTCGGCCATGAAGAAATCCATGCGGCTCGGCCATGAAGACTCTCTTACAGCTCGGTCATGAAGACCCCTGCGGCTCGGTCATGAACATATTCATGCGGCTCGGTCATGACAACCTTCATGCGGCTCGAGTATAGAGACTATTCATGCGGCTCGTTCATGAAATCTTTCATGCAGCTCGGTCATGACGACCTTCATGCGGCCCAAACACGAACGCTCCTCATGCGGCTCAACAATGATGACAGGACACGTGTCCTAAAGATAATCAAATTTTGGGTCAGATCCCAATAATTTGGGACACGTGGCAACGGAATAAATTAAATTGATTCATTTAGATTTACGGATATCAGCAAATCATCATGATGGGGATTTATTGCAATCAACATTAATTACTGACATAATTTGGCATAATTCCCATCAATGGCCCAGATTGACGATTTATCAGGCCGCCGCCACTTTGAGAATGGGCAATCATTGCAAACCCTAATGATGCCCCCCACTATTATAAATAGCAAGGTGCATTCCCTTGTAAAGGAGGCTCCCCCAATAATCAGAGAGAAAATACACAGAGATCAATCCAGAGAGAGAAGCCAGAAGAGCAATACGAGGAGAGCAAGAAGAGCATTTCTTCGTCAACGCAAAGCATCTCGTTACAGGAGCCAAGGCTACGTCCGATCGTCCAAGAAGTAAGGCAGAGCTGCCGTCGCTTTCCGAGCCTCTATCGTCACCCCCAGAATAAAAAATAAACAATTGTACTTAGATTGTTGTACCTAGGTTTTCGTTCCTAGGCTTTCTTTGTACAAGCGAGTTTATAACGTGAAGTAAAAGTCCAGTCCTCCATAAAACTGTTCTGCTTTTATATTTCATGGCAAACAGACTCGATCCGAACCAAATCCAAATCTAAATAGACATGTTGTACTCTCAAATACCTTCATGTTGATATATATATATTTTGTATATATATATATATTTTGTATATATATATATTTTTTGTATATATATTTTATTAATATTAATATATTTTTAATTTTGGAAAGTTTTTATTTATGGAAAGTGTCTACGTGTAATCCTAGTTGGCATTAGTTTATATTTGATCCAAAGTCCAACCCAAACCTATTAAGGCATGTTGGGCATTAATATATATTAATAACCATATATATTTAGAATTTATTCAGATTTAGATTGCATTTATATTTAGAAATCTAACTAGTTCCATATTAGGAAACCTTTTATTTAAATCCTCAATCAATCAATTGGCCAACTCACCAACACCCAAACAAATCAGAGGAGGCCACTCTTGGCTGACCAAAATCCCTCCCTTGTATATTTAGCCTATATCCCATTAGGAATAGGTTTCCTATTATACTACATGCATGCAACCCAAAAAGTCCATATATATACCTACTTTTAGCCAAACCCAAACCCTAACTTAATTCTCCCTTCCTCTTCCTCTCCATAGCCGACCAACCCCCTCTCCCTCTCCAAATTTGGAATCACCTCCTGCATCCAAATCCATCATCTTCATCCCCTCCATTATACAACTCTTTCTCCTCCATAAAAACTCATTCTTTCATCCTTCTTCCATCCAAACTCACTAAACAAATCCTAAAAATCCATCTTCTCTATCCAACCATCTAAAAGTATTGCCAACCCCTCCAAACTCATTAAGAGAGGATTAGCAAGCAAGGATAGCAATAAAGGTGGGAGCTTTGGCAAGGAGAAGCCTCCACAACCCAACTAGCAAGGACTTTTGGTAAGAAACCCTAATTTTTCATCTCAAACCTATGCTATAAATCTGTAAAAATTATGGTATTAATTATGTAGAAATGTTTTAATGTCCCTTGGATAGTATTTTCACCCATAAAAATTTCGTGAATTATGATAGCTAATTTCATGTTTCGGTAGAGCCAAAACTTACCACGTTGTGAAGGAACTATAAGTTTCTGTAGGAATTTTTCAAAACTGAATTTTATGTAGGTTAATATATTTAAATTAGGATTTTTAAGCATTTTCCATGAATTTATAAATTCAATTCTGGTAGTAAAATTATAGGTCAAAACTAGTCATTTTCGGGTGACTTGTTCACCTAGAGGATTCCAAACCATTAGTACCATAAACCCTTGAATCAAAATTTCATATTTTAATATTTAGTAAATTTTAATTCTGTTTAAATTGTATTTTTGAGGATTTTTATAATTTTAGATAATTAATGAAGTTCTAGACAAATTTCGGGTAGACTAGTCGACCAGATAGACAACTAGTAGTATAATCTTTAGAAATATAAATTCTAGAAATTCTAAGATAAATCTATAGAAAATTAGTTTAATTAATATTCTTATTATTTTTTATATGATTTTAAGTATATGATTGAAGTAGGAACATAACTGACTAATTGGGAGTTGGAAACCCAAAAACTGTGTTCGGTGTCTCGTGGAGCCTGTGTGTGATTGTATGGGTCTAAAGAGTTCCACGAGGAATTGAATATAATCTTAAAATATTATCTTGACTAATTAAGTATATTTTAAGTTCATGAGTAGTGGATTAATTTAGTTAATTAATTATCTAGAAGCGTCGGGTTCCGGCGGCGTGGACGCGCGGAGCGACGTTTCAGATTCACACCACGACACTAGGCAAGTACACCTTGCCAAAATATACAGTGCTTATATGCTTTTCCATATTGCTGTTTTTCATATCTTACTTCGTTCCATATTTCTCTTGTTCCATGCATGGTTATTCTTGTTTTACGTGCACGTATAGTTTTTACTCTTTTCCATATTACTTGTTCTACTTTCTTATCCTGTTCATGTCTAGTGATAGTGTTGTTTTGTCAATGCCATGATCTCCTAACCTGTTTGACTTGGACTTGACTTAGTATGATTTTCGGTACTTGATTGACTTGATCCGGTCATGATCGTTTGATTTGACCCTGACATGTTATTAGACGTGACTATACCTGACCACCTCGTTCGTGATCTCCCATCGAGTACGAATGAGCCTTACTATAGTTAGAGATTTCCCATCGGCTACTGACTATAGGACTGTGAGCTCCCATCGGGCTGCAGTTACCCCGACTTACTATTAGTCACGCTTGATAGCACTATCTTTGACGGTATGCCATTTATACTTATTCCTTGTACCATTTCCTATTTTCTCGCATCTTATTTATTGTACATTAGGCATGTATATTATGTGTCTTGTTAGTCCTCTGAGGACCTGGTGATCTCTCCAGGCTTAGTTAGAGACGAGGACTATCCGGAGGTATACGGTTCTGGAGTCGAGGAAGGTGACGTACCTTCGCAGGAGGACGAGATAGTGGCTGAAGACTTCTCTTGAGACATGTCTCTTTTAGACTTGATACTTTATTTTCTTTCTTTTTCAGTGGACATGTAGTTGATTATTTATTTCTTTGTACTGTAGTTTCGGGATGTCTTACTTGCACAGTTATTATTTCTATTTCATATTGGACAAATATTTCTCATTAGTATTATTTTATTGGACTTGATATATCGTGTCATATTTTTTGTGGATGAGATTAGCTGTGACCTATGACTTGTATTGTATTGCTGGGTTGTTATCATGATTTACAGCTTAAGCATTTCACTAATGGACTTATTTTGAGATTTGGCCCATTGGTGAAGTGTTGCTAGCATATACCGTATCCTAATCCTATACGTATTTTGGGACTGGAGCGTTATACTAGTGGTCCCGTAGTACCCTCTCAATTCTGTCCTTGGCCGAATGGTCCCGGTGCCCCGGTCGTAACTCATTCGAGGGACACCAAAACTCGTGCACAGGTTAACATCATCTATGTCCGTAACCATGCAATGCATCATCATCTCTAAACTAATTCTCAAGTTCCATCGGTGTTATGCTCCAACACATTTGTATTGATGCACGATGCCCCACTATGTTGGCCGGCGACGAACACCATCTGATATGCAAGTCATACGAATAATACTCTTAGCCCTCTCGCATAGGCAATTTCGTGGCAATTGTGCCACAACTGCATACTTTGATGCACGAAGTATATCTTTCAATATTTATGACAGTTCGATGGCATTGTACCTTGAATGCCCTCTTTGTATACAAGTCGTATTTCATGAGCCCCATGCACATATGTATGCCTTGATATTTCTTTTAAATATTCTAGACCTAATGTTCAATGATTCTCTAGTCATGCACTTGATGTACACCTCGGTGTTGCATTTCAATGTCCTACCATAAATATCATACCTCGACTCATGTACTTGAAGCACATTGCCTCAATTGTTCATTATTCTATTCTTACTGTTCGACACACACTATGACTTCGACTCTACCGAGACTCGCACACAGAAATCACTAGAAACATAGGACAATATTATTTATGGTGGCCTATGCAGGTCAGTTTTCACAAAGACTGTGAACTTATGGTAGTACTTAAGTTAGTCGTACTACTGTGGGCTTACGAATAGGATTAGATTTTAAGGACATCCTCCATATTTGACACGTTATTGATCTCTACTTTTGACTTCAACTTTTTCTTGATTTGCATCCTGCTTGAATCTTTCTGTCGTTTGATAATTTTTTTTATTGCAGCTAATGGATTCTCAAGACAGAAACACCGCTCCCCTGAACACCCTATCAACTGCAGGCGAATCTTCCACGAATGGGACCCTACCGACACATGGAGGCCAGTTTACTTATCTGGACGAGACATCTCAGTCATAGACCTCGAGGTTCCGTAGAGACGATATTCCACCTCCCCCGCACTTCTTTGAGCAGACACCACCACCAGTACCTGTTCTGCCTCCAGCACCTGACGGGACAATGCTATGCTTCTTGGAATCTTCTAGCAGCTCATCACTTCCCAGACGAAGCAGGTGAAAATCTTCCGTGACACACTGAGGGAGGCTCTTCAGACTAGAGATGCTCCCCAATCGCACCCAGGATCTTCCAAGGACTTCATGGACCATAGGCCTAAAGAATTCTATGAGACAGAAGGGATTATTTACGCTAATGAGTGGTTAGAAAATGTGGAGCGATTTCGGATGGCTCTAGTTCCTGAAGACTTGAAGAACGAGTCGGCCAACATGCAGCTTTTCAATATTGCTCGGACATGGTATAGAGACGAGCCCCGATATTCTGTACCAGATGTGACTTGGGAGGAGTTCAAGCAACTATTCAAGAAGAAGTTCTACCCCGACGTAGCTCGAGAGGCGTTAGTGAGTCAGTTTGAGAGCCTGGAGCAGGAAACCTCACCGTCGACGGGTACACCTCAGAGTTTTCTTGCCTTAGCGCTTCGCAGAGAGCATGGTCAACACCGCTTAAGACAAGGTTCGAAGATTCAAGAAAAGATTATCTCACAAGATTTGCCTAGCCGTTGCCACCAGTCAAGCCACTACCTACGAAGAGATCTTGAAGGTCGCACAAGCAGTAGAAGAAGAGTTGATTCGCAAGCCGAAGAGAGATCGAGATGCATACGGAGGAGGGGCAGCCAATCGGGATCGACGAAATGTCCCAATATTTCGGAGAAGACTTCACCACAACAGTATCACCTGCAGCCTCGTTCCCAGCAACAGCAGTTCCAACCTTATAGTAAAGCTACAGTACCGTAGCAGCAAAATCAGACCCGGGCAATTATTAATGCTCATACTGCCGAAGACCAGGCCATCATTTTGAGGTGTGTCGCAAAAGATTAGGACAATGCTTATCATGTGGATCGACTATGCACCAGGTGAGAGATTGTACCATGGCACCTCCCTTCAAGGCTCGGCATCTACTCATAGTAGTACCAAGAGAACCGCAACAGCAAGGACAGGGACAAGCATTTGTAGCTGTGACTCAACCAAAAAGTATACGTAAATAGAATAGGTTCCTTTAAAAAGCCTTCCATAGTTATAATTAGTGTACATGTTTAGTATGCTTGATTAGTTATCTCAGATTTTAAACCTTTCCATGATTTAGACTAAGAATTATTTTAGCTTGCTTATAGAAGTTACTTAGTATGACATGTTGATTTTTGAGGACAAAAATATTTTTAAGGGAGATAGTATGTGGCATTTGCCACCCCGAATAGAAATTTGGGGATTTTTTTTCATTTTTATTTGATTAGTTTATAATTAACTTTCTATGATCATAGGAGTTGTGACTAAGCCCATAGGTGATTTAAGACCATCTTCTGGTCATATGGCCTCTAGATAGGATCTATTATCATTATTTAGCTATATTATATTTAACTATGATTTTTAGTTATTTTATTTTAAAATATTTATTTTAAAGATTTATATTTATCAATAACTTTCATGATTTATTATAGATCCATCAGAAGCTAATTTGAGGTAAAGTATTTTTATTCTTCTAGAAGGTTAAATATATTTTCTATAATTTTCTATACTTTTTTTTGGAATTTTTAGGAGTTTATTTGGAATTATTTGGCATTAATTAGATTTTTAAAATTTTCCTGAATTTATATACATAGTCATCACCCAGTCAGCGCTGCGGGCCAATATCAACCACACAATGCTGATCAGGGGGCCCAGCTGTCAGTGAAAGAAGCTATATTAGGGAGTTTCCTAATTAAGAGCCGGCCTTAGCCGACTCCATGTAGCCGCCTGGCCATCTGGCTATTGGATTTTTGAGCGGGCTGTACGGATGGCTGACACATGTCAAGCCGCCGCCCACGACCTCTGAGCCGGCTCCCTATCTTTATATATATATATATATATATATATATATATATATATATATATATATATATATATATTCAGTTTTTTTTCTGAAAACCTAGTTTATTCTCTTGCCGATTTTGAGAGGATTGATCAAGGAGATTCCTCAACTTCCTGAGGCGATTACGGACAGCCCCGAGCTCGGATTCGTGCACCAGTTTTTTTATTGGAATCATATTGAGGTAAAATTTCAGAAATTATATTTTATTTTATCAGATTTTGACTTTGAATTTCAAGAAATTATTTTAGTGTTGCTTGTTCAAAACTTGACACATTGCAGGGTTTTCGAGATCCCGAACTCCGATTTGCGATCCGTTTAAAGTTTTAGAAAGATAACATGACGATATTCGACATATAAATTTTTTAGATTTTCAGAGCTCGTTTACTATTTTCTTATTTAAGTTAAACTCAGATTTGATCGGTAAATCTCGATTTGGTCACGGTTAGCCATAACGGCGATATCTTTTGACCAAAGCGTGATTTTACGTCACGGTCGATTCTGGTGCACTCTGGCATTGAAATTTCCAAGTTGCACTTTCCAAATCTCGAGTTCATAATGTTTAAATAGATAGTCAATGGCACGCCTCGATTTATGTGCCATAGTTTCCAAAATTGAATATATGACTTTCTATGGCCAAACTTTCTTGTTTATATTATTTTAGATTATTATAGGTTAAATTAGATTTTTAAGTGATTTATTCTAGAATTAATTAATATTAGATAAGTTAACCCTTAGCCACTTATTCCATGATTTTCGAATTGACTTGTGATTTTTGTGCACGATTCGTGGTACGATGTATGGTATGGGTTGATAGCTTCTAGATCGGCGTTCCTCGCATCCTCGACTTGTGACAACAGTTTGTTCAAGGGTTCACGCAAGTTCCGTATTGTATTATGTTTTAGTTCATTATGACGTTTCCTTTATTGTTCCTTTGTGTGGTATTCCATTGATACATTGTTTGAGATCCCGTTGAGACACGATGGTGACACGTTAGATTTACTGTATCCTACTTATTGTATCATTGATCGTTATTGATTGTTAGAGAGTCGGGAGAGGAAATACTTGGTAGATGCATGGACAAACCCAAATAATGTTAATGTGGATAGCTAAGTCATATACTTCACGTATGTGTTAGCCGTATCAAAAATGTGGCCATCGTACGAAGTGTCGTATTAGCCCAGCCGTTCACATGTCAAAAGGTATTTCACATACACATAGTTGTTTCTATTGTTCCTTTATCTAGTTCATATCTTACTAGTTCACACCTTGCTAGTGCTATTTCATATCTTGCTAGTTCATATCCTGCTAGTTCATCTCTTGCTAGTTCTTTATATGCTCTTTTTCATCATTGTTTCTCATTATTCTAACTTATTTTGGGCTAACAACATTAAATACAATATGGTTGTACTCTGCACATTTTCTGACTGGATCGTTGATATAGACGAGGATGACAAATATCTCTACACTTCTTATTATGATCGACAAGAGGATAGTGCGACGATGTTGGTATCGAGACTTAGGAGCCATGATCGATCTCTGGAGGGATCTACGTCTACCATTTATTACGCTTTAGTTTTCCTTTCTTAGTTTGACTGGGTTTGTTCTCGGATGGACCATGTTATGATTCTGGATTTTAGTCTCTTTGCTATTGGATTTGGATATTATTATTTCATTATCTATCATACTCTTATTTTCTTGGTTTATGTTATTGTTGAGTATGATTTGTATCCGTATCCACTTGTATCTGTGGATGAATGTTATTGTATGTACTAGACAACGTTCTACTGTCGATACCACGACGTAGGCTGGAATTGGATACGAACTCGTACTCGGTTATCCGAAAGCGGGTCGTGACATTATTTATTTTAGGCATAAAGTAGTAATAGAAAGAGTCTGAACCCGCCAACCTTATCATTCAACCCATCGCTTCATCGAGTCGATGTGGCCTGACACGTAACTCTGAATCGATGTTTGCATGATTCATACTCCTGACTTAGCCATATAAGCACACCATGCTCCATCGAACTAACTGACTTGATTTGGTCTATCACCTACGTCGTAGCTTGTTGCAGGGGACGCCACACGCCTGTACATGATATTAACATAATTAATACCTCTTCAACTCATTTGAATACTTACTCAGGTCGGATCCATACCTTTTCGATTCTATCAACTCATAAATGCACCGTACAGTGCGAGGCATTACACCTATGAGCTCGAGAGCATCAAATGAGCGAGGCTTGTGCTTTTGAGATAGCCTAGAGTTGGACTCATGCACGTGCATAGAATCTAGGATCTTGTATCAGTTACATCACCCGCTCATAGGCAACTATACCTTGCTCTTAACGTTTTGGCTTTGAAAGAATTGTGGGTTTATTATAATTCTAGGAAAATTCATGTATGCAGTAGTGAGTACGTGTCCTACTGGGCCTGCAATACTTAATGGATCTCGATTCGATCGAGTTTTTGTCGTTTTAATGTTTTATTGTATTTCTTTGGATATCGATGACACCTCATCCTTGAGTGATGGATCATCATAGATCTTTGTACATAGTATTTATAAGTAATATCGAGCACGTCATACTTGGTGCTTTTGATTATGGATGAATTATTGACTGACAAGCAATTCACTTCAGTGTGTCACTACCACATTTCTAAAATAGGGATATTTTTGTCATTTTATTATTTTATAGTGGGTATTTCTTTTATTAGTTAAATATGATTATGACATCTATTAGTTGACTAACCTAATTTTTTGAACCTTAACTTGTGAACCCAATTAGACTAGACCTGACCACTTGAGCCTACAACCTAGGATGAACACAACAAAATTAATCCCATACTTAGAGCACAATTAACCCTTCAATTAGGAGAGTGTTCATGATGACTTGAAAGGATAAAATAGACATTTTAGAAGGGGTTTAGGGCTTCTTTTCTTGGCTGGTCATAATGAGCATTTAACCCATCTTCTTCATTCCACTAGAGCCTCCACAAATCGTAAGGGAAACCCTCTTCAAGCCCTCTCCATTTCCATTCATTCCCTCCATCAAAACACCCCCAAATTCTCCCAAAACCTTTCCAAACCTTCATTCTACAAGGCTAAAAGCTTGGAGACCAAGTAGCTCGTGGGGAGGAGCCCAAAGAAGGAAGAATTTGTGTCAAACTTGACACAAGCATCCCTATAAGACTTCATTGGGAAATCAACCACCAATAGGTAAAATCCTTGTATTTTGACAGTTTTGAGCTCATTCTTCATGCATGACACATGTAGAAACACCCATATTGGTTAGGAGTACCCTTGGGGAGATGAGCAAGGCTCTAGACCTCATTTTTGTGTATTTTATTTGGGGTTTTTGTGCCGTCCTTGAAGAAATCTGAAGAGAGCCCCCAAGTGTTTGTTAAAATGCCTAATAGACTATTTTTGGCTTTGTATTCAGTTTTGTGCCCATGTTTGGCTAGGTTGTTCATTAGTTAGGCCTTCTAATTAATTTTAGTGTTTTCCTATATATATATATATATATATATATATATATATATATATATATATAATTTATATATACACGTAACACACACACCCCCCATATGTGTGTGTGTGTGTGTGTGTGTGTGTGTGTTACATGTGATAGGGGGTATGTTTTATATGTTTGTGTTTGTGGTTTTGAGTTGGACTTGATGAATCGCTGTCAAGTGTCATACTATGATCTTGGATTTATCAAGTATGCATCGGTGAGTAGGCCTTTGGCCACTGCCTACAGTCGAGTAGGGGTTTGCTGTAGGCAGTAATGGAGAGTAGACCTTGGCCATTTGCATATGTGAGTGCCGCTGAGTGTAGGATCAGTTAGCGAGTGTAGGAGATTGGGGAGAGTTGCATCAGCACTTGTGTCAGTGCAAGTGTATCAGAGATATGTGTGTGTATGAGTGTCATATTAGTTTAGTTAGGATATCCTATAGTATCCTAGTATGTTAGTGTTAGGTATCAGGTTTGTGAGTGTCTTGGCGATCTAGTGTGTGTGAGTGGTCATATGTGTATGAGTGATGATTAGTTGGATGATGAGGGTATTAGAGAAAAGGGGTTGAGCCATTGGCCTATTTCCTTGGCCATAGGTTTTGGGCCAATGCCAATGACTTCCTTGGCCATAGGTCATGTGTGTCAATGCATCTTTTTCTAGATTTTGATTTTATAATCGTGTCTAAATAATTTGCTTAACTAGTTGATCGTGCCTAAATGATTTTACTTTTGATCGATCATAAACAATTTTGATCGTGACTGTATCTTGAATTATATTAAGTAACTATGACCCTTCCATCCAGAATTTTGATCATTCTTTAGCAACTTTGGTCGTGACTAGACCATGTCGGCTATAATTTGGTCGTGTCAAACCATTTCAACTTTGATCGCTCTTACAACATTTTGTCATCGACTAGACCATTTTGACTAAAGGTTGATCGTGCCAAATAATATTCTTCTTTTGACTATTATTTTATTATTTGATCCTATCCGCGATTACGCGTGACTAATTTCAATCGTGAATCATATAATTATCTGATTATATCAATTGTCGTTCTTATTCATATCTATTGGAATTTTGCTTCTCGATTATATTCTTAGTCATACCTAATCGTGCCCTTTGAAATTTCTAGGACGAAATTTTTCTAAGGTGGGTAGATTTGTAACTCCTCTTCTCGAATTTTTAAATTTTTATTCTATTTTAATTTGTGTTTTGAAATAAATTCTTTGAGAACATATACACGTTATATTCTATTTTTTCTTTTTAAAAGAAAATCCTTATGAATCGAAAACAGTAATCAGTTTAAATAAAATATTTTTCTCTTAAATTTATTATTGGTTTTATTTGGGTGATTAGCTTATTGACTTCGAAAAAAATTTTGAGAATTATAAATTTTATAAGAATTTGAGTAATAAAGATAAATTAACAAAAATATGTTTTATCGAACATTATTTTAATCAATCATCGTTTTGAGAGTTAAGAATATGTTATTGGTAATACTAAATATTATTTTGTAAGTTAGTAGATTAACCACCTATAGATTTAAATTACAAGATTTAGTTAATTTGATAATGTCGATATCATTTACGTTACCTTTCTACTTCAAACCTTTATGCTAAATCAATGTCATAATTTCAGATTTAATATATATTATTTAGATATCTATTTAAATTAGTAATTATATCTACTAGTATATTATGATTACATTAAAATTATTTTAAATAGTTATTGGATTTAATTAATTTCATACAATTTAAATTATTTGGATTTATATTGATATTATTATCTACAAATGGATTTCGATTAGATTAAAATGATTTAAGTAACTCTTGCTTGATTTAAAATAAATGGGAAAAGGTAAGTATTTTTTATAATAGAAATATTTGATTAATTTACTAAATTGTACTATCTTGATGACATAAAGCATTGTCTAATTAATTATAGGATACTTGAATTTGTATATTAATTTATTTGATAAATGTCGAAGAGTATTATTTGAAAATATTATGGTGATAGTTGTTGATGTA
>JANAVB010044619.1:6749960-6812460 GCA_029216955.1 Iris pallida
TACCTTAGTGAGTTATTTTAATTTTAAGGATGAAATTCTTTTAGGGGTAGAATTTAACATCCCTAAATTTTGGAATTTTTTTATTATTAATTTTATTTAAATAGGATTTTATGGAATTTATGATATTTTGTATTAAATAGTTATTATTATAGATGACCTTAGCCATGGTTAAGATTTTGAGTACAAGACGACTAAGAATTGTGACACAGATAGTGTACACGAATGCTTTGACTAATATTTTTGCCAGATAGGGAAGGCCGAGCCATATGTTTGTTCTAACTAGGAAAACCAGGCCAAGTTGCAACTTAACCCCCACGATGATTTAATTTAATTATTAGATTATTGACTTTCTAGGAGACCCGGTTGTACCATTTAGCCCCGACTCTGTAGAAGCATGAAAAAGAGAAGAAAATGATCCATGCGGCCAAGGAGCCACATGCGGCTAAAGAGTCCCATGCGGCTCAAACACGGAGTGGACTCCATGCGGCCAGCAGAGGGAAGCCACGTGTTTTTCAGAACGACTGTACCCAGCGTCATTCAAACACAATTAATGCTCTGACGGCTGACAGCTGACAGTTGACAGCCCCGACGAAAAGTAGCCATAATGACTGACGTAGGAGCACTATCTTCCTAGGGAATTGGGGAAGACCCTCACAGCTTCGAGGCAAGTTTATGCGGCCAGTCTAAACGAGTTCATGCGGCCATGAAGAAACCCATGCGGTTCAACCATGAAGGTCCCCCATGCGGCTCAGCCATGAAAAAATCCATGCGGCTCGGCCATAAAGACTCTCATACAGCTCGGTCATGAAGACCCCCATGCGGCTCGGTCATGAACATATTCATGCGGCTCGGTCATGACAACCTTCATGCGGCTCGAGTATAGAGACTATTCATGCGGCTCGGTCATGACAACCTTCATGCGGCCCAAACACGAACGCTCCTCATGCGGCTCAACAATGATGACAGGACACGTGTCCTAAAGATAATCAAATTTGGGTCAGATCCCAATAATTTGGGACACGTGGCAACAGAATGAATTAAATTGATTCATTTAGATTTGCGAATATCAGCAAATCATTATGAGGGGGATTTATTGCAATCAACATTAATTACTGACATGATTTAGCATAATCCCCATCAATGGCCCAGATCCTTCACGCTCAAGATTAATGGCCCAGATTGACCATTTACCAGGCCGCCGCCACTTTGGAATGGGCAATCATTGCAAACCCAAATGATGCCCCCCACTATTATAATAGCAAGGTGCCATTCCCTTTCAAAGGGAGGCTCCCCCAATAATCAGAGAGAAAATACACAGAGATCAATCTAGAGAGAGAGAAGCCAGAAAAGCAATACGAGAAGAGCAAGAAGAGCATTTCTTCGTCAACGCCAAGCATCTCGTTACAGGAGCCAAGGCTACGTCCGATCGTCCAAGGAGTAAGGCAGAGCTGCTGTCGCTTTCCGAGCCTCTATCGTCATCCTCCAGAATCAAAATAAACAATTGTACTTAGATTGCTGTACCTAGGTTTTCGTCCCTAGGCTTTCTTTGTACAAGCGAGTTTGAAACGTGAAGTAAAAGTCCAGTCCTTCCATAAAACTGTTCTGCTCTTTTATATTTCATGGCAAACACGATGGCGACTCTGCTGGGGACAAACTTCTCCACGGCTGAGGAGTTGTTGACGCAGTCGGATGCAGCCAAGCTTGGCTCCACGTAACAGAAGATGGTCGCCCGGTTCGACCAACATGCATTCGAAGAAATGCTGTCCGACAGAGCGTTGGCCCGGTCCAGAAGTGAGCCCGCACAAAGAAGGCCTGCAAGGAGTGGAGACCCCGATCCTTCGTTCCTACTGAAGCTCTTGCAGAGATACCCTCTGTTGCTCAAGACGGCGAGAAAGACTCTCCTGCGGCCCCACTTCAGACCGTAGACAACTCTGTTGTCCCCAAGTCCGGCAGAAGAAAATACTATGATTGGACTTGCAGGGGCAAAGAGGAACTCTATGCGATCCGAGCCGCATAAGGGTGCTAGCCGCATGAAAAAAGCTCATACGGCTACATCCGCCAGCCGCATGAAGAATGCTCACACGACTACATCTGTCAGCCGCATCGCTTATGCGGCTACAGTTGCCAATCGTATGGATGAAACTTATGCGGCTACCGAAGTCAATCGCTTACAGAAAACCCATGCGGCCACCATTGCCAACCGTATGCGGCCAGCCTGCACGGTCGTGACTCCAAATCGCACAAGAACAACTCATCCGACAGCTAAAGACAGCCGCATGCAGACAGCCTGCACGATTTCCGATCCTACCCGCATAGCATCTGTTCCACGCTTCTCTCGATCAGTCTTCGACCGTCTTTCATGCGATCCTGACCCTGATGGTTCTCTGGATGATAAGCTAGACTCTGTGGTATCCAACTTGGACTCTTCCTATTATGCACCCGTGTGCTAAAAGAAAGAAGTCTAGGGCAGCGCGGGCTCGCCAAGCCCAGTCAGCTGCCCCAACCTCTGACTATCGGAGTATCCCGCTGATTATCACGCGGACCTCTAATGGAAAGTTGTATAAGGCTACTCGTACCCTGCCCCCTGCGGCCAATGGGCAGGATAATCATCAGGCATCTCCCAGTAATGAGCAAAGACAAGTATACGGGCTACCTTCGAATCAGGGAGCAGGCGGGAGGCCTACACACTCGCACGCCCGGAATTCTCGAGCCAGCAAAGCAAGTGACTTGCGTGAGGCCATCCTCCACAAATGCAAGGAAAGACAAGATGCATTGGGGTACAAAGAGTCCTCCCACGGACGTCACTGCACCCAAGTCATCATCAACTGCTGCTGCAATAGCACGACGATGCAAGAAGACCGGCAGTCTGTCTTTCAAGACTGCAACAGCCATCTTCAGAAGACGATGCACTACCCGTCGTCTCCTGCAACTCTGCTCGGAAAGTCCCCGCTGATGGAAAGGGAAAGAAGACGAATGTTCCCAGCCCGAAGATCTCAACCACTGTGACCAAAAGACTGTCGTCTAAGCGGGTGCCAACCACCGGTGTCTTCCAAGGTACTCGCTCTAAGACAAAATCTGCTACAGTGGGAGATTCATCATCCAATGCAGGGGGTTGCTGGGGCTGGGGGTAGCACCCCTCCGAGCCTCCACAGCAATCTGATGTTCCAAGAAGACGAGCCAGGGGAGATAACTCTCCCATCAGATACAGCAAACCTCGACGTCCCCGATGACGTCCATAATTCCCATGACGAGGCGAACTCGGAGGCTGGGGGTACTGTTCCTTCCGAATCTGAGTCAGAAGGGAATATACCCACATACCCCGATGATTTCTCGCTACAGGGATATGATTCAGAGGGCACTTCCTCCACCGCTCCGTCTATCTCTCCTCATGTGAAGACGGTGTTCATGACAGACAGCAACCAAGGTGGTTCCAGTGATCGCCAGCGCATCGACAGCCTCGAGGCCATATTGCTTGCTTTGGTCAAGTCTGTAGATGAGATTAAAGCGGCCCTTCCAACTCTGCAAGGAGGGACGCCTGGCCAAACAAGTACGGGTCCCGCGGTTAATGCGGACTCGAATTCGGCGGTGCCAAACCCGGACAACAATCCTCCGAAAACAACGGCCCCCACTGCCGTGGACGAAGCACACGAAGCGAGAAGAGGTCCAGGAGCTCCGAGCCATGTTCCACGCTCGAGAAAACTCTCAAGACCTCAGAATACGGCAACCGTACCCTGCTGCATGGAGGGATGTTCCATTCCCACCAAGATATAAGCCGTTCAATATCAATCATTATGATGGCAAGACCTCGGCAAGTCGGTACATCACTTACTTCGAAGTCACCACCGACCATCTGCCCCATGACGAGGCCATTCTCACACGATTATTCATCGTGGCATTGGAAGGAGTCACCTTCGACTGGTATCGCAACCTGCCGGACAACTGCATCCACTCCTTCGTCGGCTTCAAGCGCATGTTCTTGGAGAGATTCTACGAAGTAGGGCAGGACATCACCATGTCCACCCTCATGGACGTCGTCCAAGGGGAGAAAGAGCTGACAAGGAACTACATCGAGCGGTTCCGCCAAACCACCATGAAGTTGCCCTCTGGAAATCCAGATTCCTCCTTGATTGAAATTTGCCAAAAGAGATTGCTCCCAACAATCAGTCTCTGGATGGGCGAAAGTCAATTCAAGGATTGGAAGACATTCATCATCAGCGCCACAAGCGCCGAAGAACGATTGAAGAAAGCTCGCCAACTGGGATTGCACATCTCGGACGGAGAGAACAAGGGCAAGAGTCCCAACAACGATAATGGGGGTAGCCCCTCCAACAATCGGGACAGCAGGGGAAAGCAGGCTATGGTGACCGACACGGCCCAAAAACCTGAGCCAAAGCCGGCAGACAAGCAATGGCCGCAAATCACTTACTCCTTCAAAGACGGTCACGTCAAGCCCATCTTGGACATGCTCATACAATGGTACAGAATTCAGCTTCCTCCACCAAGATGGAAACCGCGACCGGCAGAGATGGAGAACCCAAAGTACTGCCATTATCATCGCTACATCCATCATGCTACACACGACTGCTACCAACTGAAACGGTACATCCAAAACCTCATCGGTTCGAACGCTCTGACCATCGATTTCAAAGAGGTAACGGTGGCAGCCAATATGGTGTCGGTACAATTTGGCAGCTTCCCTCCGACGGAAACTCAAGACGGGGTGGTCCCCATCCCTCTGGCGACAATGGAGATTACTAATCTTCCACCTCCCCGAGATCAGGCTGCTGGTTTGGTACCCCTCACCATATCACGAGGAGAGGTCGTGGATCCATCCAAACTTGGTATCGGAAGTGACTCGGCCTATATCGCCTTCTATCTGCAAGAAAAAGAATGGAAAAATCAAATCCTGCCGCACAATCTCGGCAGACATCGAAGAAGCTACAGCCGTCGTCATACGATCTGGGGCACAATCCCAGCCTGTGGCTGACAACCCAGCAGAAGATCATCAGCCCGCTACAACCGACGCTCCGGACCGGCTCAGCCTTCGACGACCGACAAGCCTAGGCCGAGGGAGACTCGCTTCGACAAATCCCTCCGAAAAGAGGCAACCCAGGGGTTGGAGAGGCCCTACAACTTCGACATCTTGGCACAATTGGCCAACACACCGGCCAAGTTGTCATTATACGAGCTCCTAAGACTCTCCAAGGATGTTCATGCGGCTTTGAGCGATGCACTCCAAAACGTCGACGCATACCTGGCTCAAGTTAACCTCACGAGAGAAAACCCGTCTGCAGATCTCCAAGACAGCGCCTGCACAGGAGCAATGCCCAACATCGTCTTCACTCCGCAGGACATGCTCATCAAAACTAATCTGCACGATCGCCCACTATACTACACTGGATACATCGGCGACGTAAAGGTGGATCGGATGCACATTGATCCCGGCTCTTCCATAAGTATTATTCTGAAGGGTCTGCTACATCATCTCCGTATTCCAATGCATCGCGTGACGCCTACAAGCACCGCCATCAGCGATTTTAATTCGGGCAGGAGCTACCCTATTGGGAAGATTCGTCTGAAGTGTCAAATTGGCGACCACGAATCCGAAGTCACCTGCTACGTCATCGATGCAGACACTTCTTACAACATCCTCTTGGGGCGTCCATGGATACACGATTATATGATCGTGCCTTCCACGTTGCACCAGTGCTTCAAATATGTCGACAAACACGGCTTCGTGAGGACGAAATTTGCTGATATCGATCCCTTCAAAGGGGTCGAATCTTACTACTCAGACTCCTGCCTGTACGAAAAATCGAAGAAGTGTAGCTCCCCTTCCCGGAAATATTTTTTTTTGAAATAGTTATTTACTCATTTATTTGATTTAATGGTGATTTTTTTAAATTTGTTTTTATAAATAATTATTTAGTTAATTATTACGGTAGATGGTTTTAATCATGGTTGAGAATTGGAGTACAAGACAGCTAGGAATCATGGCACGGATAGTGCAGTGGCGTGCTTTGACTAGTGTTTAGCCATGGTAAGGAAATGCAAAGCTATAGGAGTGTCCCAACTAGGAAAACCAGACCAAATTGTGACTTAACCGTACCGAAGATGTTATTTATTTATTAATTATATTATTTGACGTTTAGGAGACCCGGTTGTACAAAACTAGTCAAACTGGACCCGAACTGAGTCCAGGCCCATGTAGACATGTAGTGGGATCAAGTACGGCCCTGTAGACATGTTTTGTAAGTACAAGTATTTGGTATATATTTTCGGAATTGACAATTATTTTTTTAAATATTGTTATATAGTATAGGTTACTCACTATGCATTTGATAAATTCATATTTGATATTAGAATAAATGTATATTCTCTGCGGACAAGTAGGATTAACAAGCACGAGATCAATATGTGCACATGAGTATTATACATAGAAATATTTTATGATTGCAATAATTTTATAAGTTAGAATATATATTAATATATAATTTTGTGGTAAATATATATAAATAAGTACCTATATTTGTAGTGGTCCAATAATATATATTATATAGGTATTGTATATATCTACTGTGGATGTATATAGGGATATTTTATAGTCATATATATAACGTATTTATAGGTGTGAATATATATATATATATATATATATATATATATATATATATATATATATATATATATATATATATATATATTTTTTTTTTTTTTTTTACATAGTTATATATATATATATATATTATATATATATATATATATATATATATATATAACTATGTAAATATATATGTGTAATTGCATATGTATATATATATATATATATATATATATATATATATATATATATATATATATATATATATATATATATCTTTCCGCCCCCAATCGAGACGAAGACGGAGGGAGAGGGAAACCTCCTCCTTCCTCGTCTCTATAAATGGAGTCCTCCTTCTTATCCTGTGCACCCGCGCACGATAGCGGCACCGCGAAGGAAGGGGACAGGGAGGGGCGGTGCGCGGTCGGCGTGGACGCCTTCCTAGTGGAGGCGCTCGACAACCCTCGCCATCGGCTGACCGTTCTGCGGATGGAGTTGGATATTCAAAAGTTCATTCAGAACTGTGACCAACAACAGTTTAAATTCCAGCATTTACCAACTTCGTACCTCAAGTGTGCTGCACATCGTGTTGCACAACACTATGGTTTACAGACTATGGCACTCGACAACATCATAGATGGTTTCAGCAGCAGAATTGTTGCAAGGAAAACACCTAAAAGTGGATTTCCAGCCATTTGTTTATCAGATATCCCGAAAAAACAGACTGAAAAAGAAAAGAACGATCACGTAAAGATCGTCATTCGTCCTAGGCCAAGCAAAGCTTCACTTGATGATGGGATTGAAAATGGAACAAGGAAAAGTCATGTGAGAACTGTTGAAGAGAGGAAGGAGGAATATGATAAAGCTCGGGCCCGCATATTCAGTGGTCCTCCCAGTCCAGAGGTAGAAGATCCTTCTTCTATAGTTGCAGCTGATGCTAGAAGCGAATCTTTAAACCGATATGAACAGGAGTGTTATAGAACCCTTCCTGTAATTGAGGATCATGAAAAGATTGTTAAATAAAGATGGTGCTTCAATGGTGGCCATTTTCAGGGACAGGGAAAAGGATCAGAGTGATCCAGACTATGATCGAAGTTATAGGTATGTTAGGGGATTTGTTCCCTCCCATGATTTCAGCTTGAGAGCTTCCAGTATTCAACCTTCTTTTTTGCAATACGATCCAGGCTTCCATCAGTTGGGCCAGTTCCCTAGGACTCATCAGAGTCCAGCAAGCTACATGCCACCAGACTTGGCAGTTTCCCTATTCTGTTCTGTTGGATGCAATCAAACTTCTCCAGATATTGTCTACATGCAGTGGCCTAATCCTGCCGTGGTGTATGCACATTCCTATGATCATTTCAGGCATGCAATGTACCAGGCCCCAGTCTATCCCTAACCCTTGAGCTTTGGTCACTGGCAAAATCATTGAATAGCAGGATGTGTGGCATTCATGTTCGTTGCTTAGATCTCGTAGACAAGTTGTATGTACTTGTTACACTGCCCTTTTCTTTCTAACTGAAAACTGTGGAAGTAGCAAAGACGAAACTAGGCATAAAAGTGACCGTCATTATTGTATTCTGGTTTGATTGGTTGGCTTTGAGATAGTGTTTGTATTGGAATATATATATATATATATATATATATATATATATATATATATATATATATATATATATATATATATATATATATATAAATATTCGTATATAGGTATATGTACGTATATAAATATACGTATATATGTATGGATATATATATGGTTTTAATATATATATTTATGTATATTAATAAAAGAGAAAGAAAAAGAAAAACAAAAGAATTAGAAGGAGAGGCCCAGCCCAACCCATTTCCTCAACTTCCATTCGGCCTAGCCTAACTAACCGAGCCCCCAACAGTCAGTATTAGCCCACAGGCCAAGCCTTAGGAAATTACACAGCAGCAAACTATCCCCCCAACCCGAGCTGAACTGACCCGAGCGGAAAACCGCTCGCGTGCGCATATATACGATCGAGAGAGGAGTCGTATGAAAACCCTATTACCCTAACGCCAAACACCACCTCGAGGGAGCACGCCCCAGCCACCCCAGACGTGCGTCGCCACCGCCACGACCGCCGGACGGCGAGGCCGTCGGCCACCGCGTGAAACAGAGGGTTGCAATGACAGCAAACGATTGGGGAGGAGTCAACTTCGACGCGCGATGGCGCGACGCTCGATCGACCAATTCTCATGCCGTCTCTTCGGGTATGCTCCCAACCTAACCGACTTTATATCCCAATAGCTAGATTAGTATAAATCGTAGTAAAAGCCTAGGATAAATCGACTCAAAGTTCAACAAAAATCTGTTGAAAACAGAATACTAGAGCAGTCCCAAAACCCGATTTGGAAGGCAATTCTTAGCCAAACCATCTACAGTTTCGAAAACCTATTTAAAAGTAGTCCTAGACAACATATAGGGCTTCCCAACCCTTTTCGTGGATTTGGAAATCATCGACTACGTGTCGAGAAATCCGATCCCGAAGTTGACCGAAAACCTGTTTTTAAATTCAATAAAATTGTTCCACACGACGTGCGTCACGCCAATCCGGACGACGTGGTCATGAACCGAACACATCGAAAGCTGCGTAATGGTTACGTGGTCGTGTGGGCTTTGACAGAATTCGAATTGGTCGCGTGTGCGCGACAAATTTGATACGTATCCGTCGAAATTCACCGTATCGTGCACTTTACAAATTCTCCAATTACTTTGTGCACGCTCGTCAGATCAAGATGAAACTTATGCCAACAGAACCGTATCATTTTTCTGGTCCTGCATGCCCAGTTTGGTCCAAATATGAGACAGTTGAATCGAACGTCGTTTTGCGGGCCCCACGGTCCCACTCAACGGACGATTTTGTGCGCGGCCCGCCGGAATCCAAATTTGGACATACGGTTGGGTTCGTATCGAAAAACCGGATTCGTAGACATATAGTTTGACGACTTCAGAGACCGTTGATTTTGGCACGCTTTTCGGTGCAAAGCGGGTCCAACGGCGGACATCGTTTTTGCCCGAAATTACCGTTTTGCTCCTGTGTCCAGAATTGGACTTAAGGACAGGCAATCCTAGCTAATTTGACTATTCTGAGACTGTTGGCAATGTTTATTTCAGCTTTCAGAGACAGTTGTGAGGACTTGGACTTCATGGCTTGGCAGTTGACTGTATTTTGTTGGATCTGTGTGCAATCTCCAGGCAAGTATATCTTGCCTCCCTCTACAGTTTTATTTACATGTATTTCCTTTCATTTTACAGTCTTTGGATTATTTATGGACATGTGCTTTTTTGTGTTATTTTCTGTGGAGTTGTTTTTATTGTTTATAACCATGTTCATGTTTTGGCCTTGTGTTTCACATTTGGAGTTTCTCGTCAGTACCTTGCTTGAGTCGTATCATAGAACGAGTGCGCGTAGTGAACTGCTAAATCCTTGATATTGCTTCCTTGGCACCAGAGAGTCCACACACGGGACGAGGGTGTTTTTTTGACCTGTTTACATCCGTGAGTCCACACTAGGGACTAGGATGTCGATTATTGCACCAGAGAGTCCACACTCGGGACGAGGGTGTTTACACCAGAGAGTCCACACTAGGGACGAGGGTGTAGACTAGACTTGACTTGACTTGACTTGCACCAGAGAGTCCACACTCGGGACGAGGGTGTTTACATCAGAGAGTCCACACACGGGACGAGGATGTAGTATTTGCACCAGAGAGCCCACACTCGGGACGAGGGTGCCTTGCCGTGAACTAACCAGAGAGTCCACACTAGGGACGAGGGTTAGTACTAACCAGAGAGTCCACACTCGGGACGAGGGTTAGTGTTTAGTTCAAACCAGTGAGTCCACACTCGGGACGAGGGTTTGGTTTCTTCCATTGATCATCGTGTTTCGTTCATCCGGCAGTTCATTATGCGTAGTTGTTCTAGTGTTCGTGTGTTCGTATTCGTATTCGTGTTCGTATTCGTAGTCATTTGTCTTGTCCTTGTTCTTTCTTATTTATTTCTTGCGCATGATAAAACTGCTAGATAGGCATGTATATTATGTATCTTGCTATGTCCTCTGAGGACATGATGATCTCCTCAGGTTTAGCGATTGCATGGAGTTAGTTAGCAGAGCAGGATGGTGGAGGATTGCGATTTATGATACAGGTATTTGCTTGTGATATTTCTTATTATCCTTTCGTGCTTTATATTCAGTACCATGTTTATACTCTGCTTATTTATAGACTCATATCATTCTTGGAGTCTAGTCGAACAATATGCTAATGGGCTGCAGACCATGACCCATACTTATTCTTTCTTGATTATATGATTTATGTGGATTGAGATATAGTTTAGATTAGATATGATACCCATTACCCTGACAGCTTATACGTACTCGAGTCGGGCTGGAGTCCGCTCGATACGTAGCTGGCTTGCTCACGAGCTTGCGTCCGAAAAGCAGGTACGGGTCGTGACAAGTTTTTTTGGTGGCCCATGCAGGTCAGAGCATATCGTACCGGTTACGTAACTGTACTGGTACGAGCCTGCGACCATGACTAAACCCTAGAAATCTCGATCCACTCTGCTTTGAAAATTCTCCTAGAAATTCTCTACGTCCTTGAAAACTCCATAATTGCTCTCAATTATACTCTCTTGCTTTCCATACCGTTGATTCTCGTCCCTTTCTATTCCGAGGTGACGAATGATTGTGCTGTCTAGGGTTCATTAAAAATTCGTAAATTATAGTATAATATTACTTAACTATTGAATATTGGTTGTTTATATATGAAGGATTATATGTACCATATGTCCTAGATAGTCTTGGAAGAATTTTTAGTTACTAATTAGAAGATTACATGATTTTAGTGACTTGTGTTTCAAGGGAGTAGAGTGACCGAAGGTGGGTAGAAGTCCTCGAGATTTCGTAAATACCAATGACCCGAGAAGGTCATAGAATTATTTTTGAGAAATTAAAATTGAGGAGATTATGGTAATAGTAGACTTCCTTTGATTTTTAAGGAATAGTTATGAATTGGAATTTCGAGGACGAAATTATTTTTAAGGTGGGTAGATTTGTAGCTCCCCTTCCCGGAAATATTTTTTTGAAATAGTTATTTACTCATTTATTTGATTTAATGGTGATTTTTTTAAATTTGTTTTTATAAATAATTATTTAGTTAATTATTACGGTAGATGGTTTTAATCATGGTTGAGAATTGGAGTACAAGACAGCTAGGAATCATGGCACGGATAGTGCAGTGGCGTGCTTTGACTAGTGTTTAGCCATGGTAAGGGAATGCAAAGCTATAGGAGTGTCCCAACTAGGAAAACCAGACCAAATTGTGACTTAACCGTACCGAAGATGTTATTTATTTATTAATTATATTATTTGACGTTTAGGAGACCCGGTTGTACAAAACTAGTCAAACTGGACCCGAACTGAGTCCAGGCCCATGTAGACATGTAGTGGGATCAAGTACGGCCCTGTAGACATGTTTGGTAAGTGCAAGTATTTGGTATATATTTTCGGAATTGACAATTATTTTTTTAAATATTGTTATATAGTATAGGTTACTCACTATGCATTTGATAAATTCATATTTGATATTAGAATAAATGTATATTCTCTGCGGACAAGTAGGATTAACAAGCACGAGATCAATATGTGCACATGAGTATTATACATAGAAATATTTATGATTGCAATAATTTTATAAGTTAGAATATATATTAATATATAATTTTGTGGTAAATATATATAAATAAGTACCTATATTTGTAGTGGTCCAATAATATATATTATATAGGTATTGTATATATCTACTGTGGATGTATATAGGGATATTTTATAGTCATATATATAATGTATTTATAGGTGTGAATATATATATATATATATATATATATATATATATATATATATATATATATATATATATATATATATATATTTTATATATATATATATATATTTTTTTTTATATTATATATATATATTATATATATATATATATATATATATATATATATATATATATATATATATATATATATATATATATATATATATATATATTCGTATATAGGTATATGTACGTATATAAATATACGTATATATGTATGGATGTATATATGGTTTTAATATATATTTATGTATATTAATAAAAGAGAAAGAAAAAGAAAACAAAAGAATTAGAAGGAGAGGCCCAGCCCAACCCATTTCCTCAACTTCCATTCGGCCTAGCCTAACCAACCGAGCCCCCAACAGTCAGTATTAGCCCACAGGCCAAGCCTTAGGAAATTACACATCAGCAAACTATCCCCCCAACCCGAGCTGAACTGACCCGAGCGGAAAACCGCTCGCGTGCGCATATATACGATCGAGAGAGGAGTCGTATGAAAACCCTTATACCCTAACGCCAAACACCACCTCGAGGAAGCACGCCCCAGCCACCCCAGACGTGCGTCGCCACCGCCACGACCGCCGGACGGCGAGGCCGTCGGCCACCGCATGAAACAGAGGGTTGCAATGACAGCAAACGGGTGGGGAGGCGTCAACTTCGACGCGCGATGGTGCGACGCTTGATCGACCAATTCTCAAGCCGTCTCTTCGGGTATGCTCCCAACCTAACCGACTTTATATCCCAATAGCTAGATTAGTATAAATCATAGTAAAAGCCTAGGATAAATCGACTCAAAGTTCAACGAAAATCTGTTGAAAACAGAATACTAGAGCAGTCCCAAAACCCGATTTGGAAGGCAATTCTTAGCCAAACCATCGACAGTTTCGAAAACCTATTTAAAGGCAGTCCTAGACAACATATAGGGCTTCCCAACCCTTTTCGTGGATTTGGAAATCATCGACTACGTGTCGAGAAATCCGATCCCGAAGTTGACCGAAAACCTGTTTTTAAATTCAATAAAATTGTTCCACACGACGTGCGTCACGCCAATCCGGACGACGTGGTCGTGAACCGAATGCATCGAAAGCTGCGTAATGGTTACGTAGTCGTGTGGGCTTTGACGGAATTCGAATTGGTCGCGTGTGCGCGACGAATTTGATACGTATCCGTCGAAATTCACCGTATCGTGCACTTTGCAAATTCTCCAATTACTTTGTGCACGCTCGTCAGATCGAGACGAAACTTGCGCCAACAGAACCGTATCATTTTTCTGGTCCTGCATGCCCAGTTTGGTCCAAATCTGAGACAGTTGAATCGAACGTCGTTTTGCGGGCCCCACGGTCCCACTCAACGGACGATTTTGTGCACGGCCCGCCGGAATCCAACTTTGGACATACGGTTGGGTTCGTATCGGAAAACCGAATCCGTAGACATATAGTTTGACGACTTTAGAGACCGTTGATTCTGGCACGCTTTTCGGTGCAAAACGGGTCCAACGGCGGATATCGTTTTGCCCGAAATTACCGTTTTGCCCCTGTGTCCAGAATTGTACTTAAGGACAGGCAATTCTAGCTAATTTGACTATTCTGAGACTGTTGGCAATGTTTATTTCAGCTTTCGAAGACAGTTGTGAGGACTTGGACTTCATGGCTTGTCAGTTGACTGTATTTTGTTGGATCTGTGTGCAATCTCCAGGCAAGTATATCTTGCCTCCCTCTACAGTTTTATTTACATGTATTTCCTTTCATTTTACAGTCTTTGGATTATTTATGGACATGTGCTTTTTCGTGTTATTTTCTGTGGAGTTGTTTTTATTGTTTATAACCATGTTCATGTTTTGGCCTTGTGTTTCATATTTGGAGTTTCTCGTCAGTACCTTGCTTGAGTCGTGTCATAGAACGAGTGTGCATAGTGAACTGCTAAATCCGTGATATTGCTTCCTTGGCACCAGAGAGTCCACACACGGGACGAGGGTGTTTTTCTTGACCTATTTACATCCGTGAGTCCACACTGGGGACTAGGATGTCGATTATTGCACCAGAGAGTCCACACTCGGGACGAGGGTGTTTACACCAGAGAGTCCACACTAGGGACGAGGGTGTAGACTAGACTTGACTTGACTGGACTTGCCCCAGAGAGTCCACACTCGGGACGAGGGTGTTTACATCAGAAAGTCCACACATGGGACGAGGATGTAGTATTTGCACCAGAGAGTCCACACTCGGGACGAGGGTGCCTTGCCGTGAACTAACCAGAGAGTCCACACTAGGGACGAGGGTTATTACTAACCAGAGAGTCCACACTCGGGACGAGGGTTAGTGTTTAGTTCAAACCAGTGAGTCCACACTCGGGACGAGGGTTTGGTTTCTTCCATTGATCATCGTGTTTCGTTCATCCGGCAGTTCATTATGCGTAGTTGTTCTAGTGTTCGTGTGTTCGTATTCGTATTCGTGTTCGTATTCGTAGTCATTTATCTTGTCCTTGTTCTTTCTTATTTATTTCTTGTGCATGATAAAACTGCTAGATAGGCATGTATATTATGTATCTTGCTATGTCCTCTGAGGACCTGATGATCTCCTCAGGTTTAGCGATTGCATGGAGTTAGTTAGCAGAGCAGGATGGTGGAGGATTGCGATTTATGATACAGGTATTTGCTTGTGATATTTCTTTATTATTCTTTCGTGCTTTATATTCAGTATCATGTTTATACTCTGCTTATTTATAGACTCATATCATTCATGGAGTCTAGTCGAACAATATGCTAATGGGCTGCAGACCATGACCCATACTTGTTCTTTCTTGATTATATGATTCATGTGGATTGAGATATAGTTTAGATTAGACATGATACCTATGACCCTGACAGCTTATACGTACTCGAGTCGGGCTGGAGTCCGTTCGATACGCAGCTGGCTTGCTCACGAGCTCGCGTCCGAAAAGCGGGTGCAGGTCGTGACAAGAAGCATCTTGGTGAAGGAGATGTACAAGCTAGTACCGAGACTACCACAGGATCAGAAGAGCCTCTGATGATCCACCTCCAAGCTAGCAAACCGGGCAGGTTTGCACCCCTTATCGCCATTCTGCGTAAGGACGCAATCAGCCTCTCGGCACAAGAGGAGCAGATGATAATCCGGCTGCCAAGGTCTGGCCAAGTGCCAAGATCCACAACGAGGCCACTAACAATCCGACTGCCAAGAGTCGGCCAGCCCCAAACGGAGAAGCTCAATCCCTCCGACAAACCACTGACGATACGCCTTCCCAAGAAGGGTCGTCACCCCGATGCAAGGTCTGACACTTCTAGTGAACCAGCCACTCCTCGCCTCGCATCGAGTACCAAACTGGGGGTCGCTAGTCTGCCAACAACTCCACGCTCAGCACCATCAACTGAACCGCTGACGATCAAGCTCTCCAGGTCGTCCTCTCAGTCTTCATTCACACAGGGGGTAGCCGTAGAGGAACCGGAGCTAGCCAAGTATGTGGCTGCCCACACTGATGTTCCCTCCGTAGATGATGTAATTCTCCTAGAAAAGATACCTTACTTCATCAATAAAGGGCTATCTTTGAACTACCTCGAGCTTAATAAGCTTTGTACAATGTACGATATGGAACATGGTATAGGCACTCACCTACACACAGGTGACAAATGTCTACACCATAATCCAGCTTACTCCAGCAGAAGACGCTTACCAAATAATCGAGGGAGGGGACCATCCAATCATCTTCGGCCGGAAGGACGATCCGCATCCCTTCACCATAGAAGAAGTCGACCTTGGATCGGATGCCGGGAGACTACCTCTGTATCTTTATAGCCCCCAATCTAAATATCTCATGCAGAAACAGGGGTATAACCTGGAAACGACACCGGATTTGAACTACGGTACTGGACGACGACTACCTTTGAAGCCCCCAGTCCCGGCTGGCAAACCACGGGACTACTATAGCAAGACTCGATGTGGATTAGGGTATGTAACACCCACGACAACCCCTGAAAGTTCAGATGAAGAATGCGACTGGCACTCACATTCGACCGGGTCACCAACTTCTGACTCGGATACCAGCATCAGAGACGTATTCAGACAAGTCCTGTCAGTCAACATGGCATTCGCCGACGCTTATGAAGAAGATGAAGACATTCCGGAAATTCTCGAGCTAGAGCCGTGGGCCCAACAACTAGATGAACAATAGGAAAAGCGTTTCGAGCAAAGAGAACCTCCCACTGAGGATGAGGTCATACAAGTTAATCTTGGTGATGAAGCCTCCCCAAAATCGATCTTCATTAGCCAGAGTCTTACAGATGAAGAGCGAGAGTCGCTGCTCCAACTCGTCAAAGAGTATGTCGATGTGTTCGCCTGGAGCTATGAAGATATGCCTGGATTGGACCCCGAAATCGCACTCCACAAACTCAATATTCGTCCGGATGCAAAACCTGTCAAACAACAGCAAAGACGGTTTCATCCCGATGTCATGAATGCTATCGAAGCCAAGGTCAACAAACTAATAGCCAGCGGCTTCATTCGCGAAGAGCAGCATCCAGACTGGGTAGCCAACATCGTACCAGTTCTCAAGAAGAATGGAAAGATCCAAATATGCATTGACTTCCGGAATCTGAATGAGACATGCCCTAAAGATGAATTCCCTCTCCCAATCACAGATATTATGATCGACAATACCTGCAGCTTCGAAAGTATGTCCTTCATGGATGGCTTCTCAGGATACAACCAGATCAAGATGTTCCTTGACGACGAGAAGTACACATCATTCCGAACACCGATTGGTACATATTGCTACACCGTTATGCCTTTCGGTTTAAGGAATGCTGGCGCTACTTACCAGAGAGCTATAAGCGTCATCTTTAGAGACCACTTGCGCAAGACGGTGGAATGCTATGTCGACGACATCACCGTCAAAAGTCATTCGAAGAAAGATCATCTGCAAGATCTCAGGACAGTGTTCGACCTAATGCGAGCACACAACTTAAAGATGAACCCCACGAAATCATTCATGGGTGTCTCCAGCGGGAAATTCCTGGGTTTCGTCATCACTTCTTAGGGCATTCACATCGACCCCGAGAAAACAAAGGCAATCATGGAGATGGGTCCCCCGAGTAATCTTTGCGAACTCCGAGGCCTCCAAGGCAGGCTAGCTTACATCAGGAGATTCATCTCTAATCTCTCCGGACGATGTCAACCATTCACCCATCTCATGAAGAAGGGAGTCTCTTTCGTATGGGATGAGGAATGCCAGCGCGCTTTCGACAGCATCAAAGAATATTTGTCGAACCCTCCAGTCCTGGTAGCTCCTGTTGCTGGGAAGCCATTCCTGCTCTATGTGCGAGCTATGGAACATTCTCTCGGTGCCCTATTGGCACAGAACAATGATGCGGGCTACGAACAAGCTATATACTACCGCAGTCGGAAGATGATTGGGCCAGAATATCGGTACACGGCCGTAGAGAAGGAATGCCTTGCTCTCGTGTTCGCAATCCAGAAGACGCGACACTACGTCACGGGACAAACCATCCACGTGATATCGCGGATCAACCCCCTCAGGATCCTCATGACCAAACCTAGGGCACTTAGCTCTCGCCTTGCTACCTGGGCGATATTACTATCACCATACCACATGATCTTCGTCACGCAAAAGGCTGTTAAAGGCCAGGCTTTGGCAGACTTTCTAGCAGCACATCCAGGTTCGGAGATGACTAGGGTATATGAAGAAATACCAGATGAGGTCACCAGTTCAAATGCAGTCTCCCATGATGCCATCTGGCGAATGTTCTTCGACGGCGCTTCAAGAATTGGACCCAAAGGCAATGTCGTCGCTGGAGTTGGAGTGGTGCTGATTTCTCCCTCCGGCTTGGTGATCAATCGGGCCTACTCACTCACAGAGCCCTGTTCAAATAATGTGGCCGAGTACAATGCCTTGGTCATTGGCCTTCGGCTCGCGAAGGAGCTGGGGGTAGAGTATCTTGAAGCATACGGCGACTCACAGCTAATCGTCAATCAGATTCGGGGGTCGTACGAGGTTCGCCACGAAGACATGATCCCGTATCATCGAATAGCAATCGACATCATCTCGTCTCTGGGAGGATTCTTCATAGAACATGTTCCCAGACTCCGGAACATTGAGGCTGATGCCCTAGCTGGTTTGGCCGCTTCCCTAGCTGTGCCAAATTATGCTCGTCATCAGATCGACATAATAGGCCGTGAACTGGTCTGTCCTAAGGATAACGTTCGATGCATTGAAAGCTACTCCGCACTTTCAGTTGACGAAGCACCAGACTGGAGACAGTCGTTCATCGACTTCGTAGTATACGACATCCTGCCAGAGAATCCGAAGGAAGCTATTTCTATCAGAAGACGTTCTCTCAGATTTTTCTACGATACGGAGACAAAAATGCTGTATCGCCGATCCTATGATGGTTTACTGCTTCGGTGTCTATCAAATACAGAAGCCAAGGAAGCCGTGCATGAGGCCTATGATTGTGTCTGCGGAGCCCATCAACCTGGCCCGAAACTGCAAGACCGTCTTCGCCGAATGGGCTATTACTGGCCCACGATGGTTGCAGACGCAATAGATTATGCACAAAAGTGCAAAGCCTGCCAAATTTATGCCGACTTCATCTACCAGCCATCTGAATTCCTACATCCGACTGTGGCCTCCTGGCCATTCGAAGCATGGGGTATGGACATCGTCGGTCCAATTACCCCGCCTTCGTCCAGAGGACACCGATTTATACTCGCACTCACCGATTACTTCTCTAAATGGGCGGAAGCCATCCCCTTGGCAGAGGTGAAAACTTCAAACGTGATCAGCTTCCTTAAGCATCATGTCATCTGCCGCTTTGGACTGCCCCGAAGGATCATTCACGACAATGGGCCACAGTTTGTAAGCCACGCATTTTATCGGTTCTGCGACAAGCACCGAATTCAGAACATTGCTTCGACACCCTACAACCCAGCAGCCAACGGGTTAGCAGAAGCATTCGACAAAACCATAATCAAGCTACTCAAGAAATTCGTGTCCTCTAACAAGCGCGACTGGAACGAGAAGCTCGGCGAATGCTTATGGACATATCGCACCACAGTTCGAACAGCCACCGGGAATACACCATTTTTCCTGGTGTACGGGAGTGAGGCAGTTCTCCCATTAGAGACTCAGATCCGCTCACTCCGTATCGCCCTCACACATCAGCTGACGACAGACGAAAACCCCCATCACCGACAATAGGAATTGGAGGCCCTAGACGAGAAGCGCCTGTTAGCTCAGCAACGAATTGAGCTGTATCAAGCCCGAATCTTCGAAGCTTTCAACAAGAAGGTCAAGGTCAGAACATTCCAAGTAGGCGATCTCGTTTTGGCGTTTCGGAGGCCGATGGTTATGACGCATAAAACCGTCGGAAAATTCCAACCAAAATGGGAAGGCCCTTTCATCATCGAAGCTGTATTCTCCAACGGCGCCTACCGCCTCGCAAAAAAAAATGGAGACTTGCTCATGTTGCCCATCAACGGCAAGTTTCTGAAGAAGTATTATGTCTGCAACAAAATCCTCAAGACATCTCAGAGTATCAAGTTATGTACCTCCCCGTACCACTGAACTTATATTCTGGTTCCATGTATCGAGTCACGTGCCCGCAGGTACCTCTGAACTCATTCCCACGTTTTACAATCATTCGAGTCACGTGCCCACTGGTACCTCTGAACTCATTCCCACATTTTCCAGTCAACGAGTCACGTACCCGCTCGTACCGCTGAACTCACACTCACCATCCTCTAGATTCCCGAGTCATGTACCCTCTCGTGCCGCTGAACTCACATCCACAACATCCCAGATTATCGAGTCATGTACCCGCTGGTGCCTCTGAACTCACATCCCGGTCACTCTTTCAGATAGTAAGTCATGTATGATCATACCTCTGAACTTTCTTCCTATAAGAGATCCTCCCTCATGATCCACTACCCGCACTCCCAGTGCACAAAAAAGGTAGCGGGTCCATAAACTTCCAAAACGACCATGTCAATGCTACCTCTGAGTCGTTTCACTTCCGCCAAAAATAAATCACCCCTACATAAAATTTCCGTATCCTCATTACCTCTGAGTCGTTTTATGTACCACCTCTTCATTGAGCCAACTCCTGCCATGTCCTCATTACCTCTGCGTAGGAAGGCTCCGTAGAAGAAACCTTCATACTTGCCATGTCCTCATTACCTCTGAGTAAGTATGTCGGTTCCCTTTCAACCTATTATCTGTACCCACAACCGGAGTACGACAAGGATAATAGGACCACAAATGTCCTCTGTTGACCATAAATGTCCTCTGTTGACCACAAATGTCCTCTGTTGACCACAAATGTCCTCAGTCTACCACAGATGCTGTACTGGGTCTCCAGTACACGCCTATCCTTTTCCTATCATGCCTGAGAGCCCAGTTGTACCCTGGCATTCTATCGAATACCAAAAACTTCTATAGCTGTCTTATCGCGAAGTTGTTCTAGGTATTCCTCTCCAAAACTTGTTACTCGTACCTAAAACCAAGGTACGCCCAGGGTAACAGGTCCACAAATAATCCCTCAGCGGGTCCAATTCCACAAACATCACAAGTACAGAAAAGAGAAGATGAGTTGAAACATGCTCATTTATTCAAAATTCAAAGTGCTACATCATTTGGGATCACATCCCTTACAAAATGAAAAAAAAGAAAAAAATAAAGAAGGGAAAAAGGAGCAAAAGAAAACAGAAAAACAATCATTGCTCCGGGGTACATAACATCGTGAGACGGTCCGTCAGCAAGGCAACCGACCGCTTAAACCTCTGTTTAGCTCGACGCTCCACCTCTTGGGTCAGCATCACCTCGTCCTCCAGATGAGCGTGAGCTTGCCAGTTGTCCTCGAATTTCTTGAAAGCCCGCTCCAAGTTAATAGAAGATCGGGAAACCCTCTCGGCCTCCCGAACGATTGACTCCTGTTCCGTACGAGCAGCCTCCAGCTCTGACTCTAAGAAGGCCAACTCCCTCTTAAGTGCGAGAATCCGCTCCTTCGTGTCAGCTATTCCACGAGAAGCAGACTCTTCCCGAGCCCTACAAGCTTGACTTCGACGACCCAGCCTGTCGTACGAAGCGGAAAGCTCGTCAAGGTCCCCCTTCACAACTGGCCCGGCAGTATCTCGAGCAAGCTTTATCCTATCCAGAGTCGCAATAAGGAGGCCCCGCTCCCGTTCGATTGCAGCAGGCAAGCCAGCCTGCCGTATCGCCAGCAATTGGGTCATGAGCTGATCAGCCTCTGCCAACTTGGGCTTCAGGAGCGCAGCCAACCCCACCCCGCCAGGAAGAGTCTTCAAAGTTTTAATCTGACCAGGAGCGCACCGCAGGGACAGAGAAAAGGGGTCCCCCATTCTACGACAGCATCTACGCCCCTCTTTAAATGGCGATAGAAGCTGTCGACCACATCCTGCGACACCTCGTCCAGAGCCTCCGAAGAAGCCGGTGTCAATGGGAGTGTAGCTGGCAACACTGAAGAAGACGCAACAGAATCTGCCGCTCCTGCCACGAGGGAAACAAACTTCGTGTGGAAGGACGCCTGAACAGCGGCCAACTCCTCTTCAGCAGCCCGCAGAACTTGAATGCTCGGCAGGGCCGAGAAATCAGTCTCTGAAGCCGTATAAGCAGTAGAGGATGAGACGGAGACCATCGCTCCCGGAACAAGCTACACTTCCGTCTGCCCGGAGCTGGCGGAAGGCCCCTCGACATGAGTCGGAGAAGGAGAGGAAACGCTCCTTTCCTCCAGATCGCAGCAGGTCGAGCCTTCCCCAAGAACATCCGCTGTGGGAAGTAAAGGGTCAGGACCTGTAGGACCAAGACAACCATGAATCGATTTGACCTGGAGGATATGTTGATAGAGCAAATAAGCCCCCTCACTAGTCAATATTTGGCTTATCTTACCAGCAGAAGAGCGTGGATGATGAGGTTCGCCTACGGCCACCACAACCTCTCCACCAGCGGCTTTCGAGTCAAATATAATAGACTCCTTCGCCCCGGCACCCTCGGGAGGGGATGCGATGAGATCGGCGTCGCCTTGCTGAAATTCAGCAATTTCGAAGATAGGCCCGAGGAAACCTTCGTCACCCCGGACCGAGGCCTCAGCAACGTGGGAGTCCCCAGCCACCGCTGAGAGGGCCCCCGCAGAAAGGACCGCGGCACACATGCCGCTAATCAAAGCAGCAAGAGCCGGATCAACTCCAGGGACAGCAGATGGTTCAGGAGATCCTGGTTCGTCAGACGCCTACAAAGAAAAAATGATTAGGTCATATCTCCAAGAAAAAGAAAGCCGCAACAAGGACATAGCTCCAACATAGTCTTACCGCCGGAGCACCGTCAGCAGCATCCTCACCCCTCTCGGTAATAAGCAACCCACGAGACCTGACATCGACTCTCTTCACAGAAAAAGTCGTTTTACCGTCAGAAGACTCACGTCTGACTCGTTTGCGTGAGGGACCAGGCACAGCGGGAGGCCGTCCTTCCCCCACTACTTCCTCTTGTGTAGCAAGCGGCGGATCCTCCGCCAGTTCGTCTGGTGTGGCAAGCGGTTGATCCGCTACTTCTTCACCCCAAGCGGAAAAGAGTCTTCGCTATCATGATCATCATCCTCCTCAGCCGACTCGGAAGGTTCTGATTCAGGGAGGGGAGTCTGGAGCGCTAGTTGCTTTCTAGCCTTAGCCCCCTTGGGCTTTTCCTCTAAACCGGTACCCATGATGAAACTGGTACTCGGGTCGAAATTGACAGGGGGTTTGTTCGCCATAACATGATACAAGACAGCCACGTACAAAATTTCCCTCGGTGCCTTAGTATCAGGGACCGAGAAGCTGGCCCGAGTATGATAAGCGTCATAATAATTCCACGCCCTGACACCGTCAAGAACGCTACCTTCAAAGCCCAAGCAAGGGCTGGGACCGTCAAGGAATAACTGGCTATAGCCAAATTGGCGAGAAAACCTACTAGGCAGGTAGGGCTCTAAGTACATATTATCGCGGTTACGATAAACCAGATGTGCGGGGCGGATGTTGCGCAACCAGGTGAGCATCTTCGGAGACAGAAAGTGAGGAGGTCCGGTACCATCAAGGTGTACATCCCTCACTTCCTCATCAGAAAAGTAAGGAACAGACACGAAAAAGTCACACCCATCCACCCTTGCCAGCGCCCTCCGACAAGCTGGCATAGTACTGTATTCCCAAGGTTGGTGATGGCGTTGGAAAAGGAAAGCGTCTTCGTCCGTAGCATCTTCCGCTGTTCCAGATCCCATCAAAGACTTGTAGTGCATCAACAACCACCCCATCAAATAGTAGAAAGGTAGCTCTATGCGCTCAAAGTCCAGCATCTTCTTGCGGGCAATAACCTTGGACGAGAATGTTCGAAGACCATGGTGTATGCTACACACCATAGCCGGGAGAAGAGCCAGTCTAACTCCGAATACCAGCTTAACGGCAGGAAGAATGAAGTGGCAACTGATCCTCTCAATAGAACCTGCCCTCCCGAGACTACGCAGTTCCGTAGCCATATCTTCAAAAATCCAGCCAGGAGCACTTTCTCAGAGATCTGCCTGGTACCGTAGTAAAAATAGCTAAGGGAGTTAGCTTGACTCCCGAATATGTCGCTATTAGACCGTGACTTCTTGACGCTCAATATCAGGTCTTTTATCTCTCCCTGGGTTTGAGGGGTTCGAGGAATAATCTCGCCAGAAGGGCCAACTTTAAAAAGATAATTGACCCAGGATGTGGTGTGGGGATCGTTCCCTTCTGAGCTATCCTTCTTTTTTATAGCCATCTGGTGACAAGCACTATGATGGCATAGCAACTCCTGGTACACCGCAACAAAACCTGGGAGTCATCGGTTTAGGTCCTCGAGCTCCTCGTTCGAAGGGGTGTACACCTTGAAAGGCTCGTTCCCCCACGGAAGCTTGGAGACAGTATACATCTCGTGGAGGGCAAGCCCCAACTCCCCTCCGGGTGTGAAGAACGTCCCCGTTTGCCGGTTATATATCTCCAGGAGCGCCATGAACAATGGCTTATTGATAGAAAGCCCGTGACAGGTGCCCCAGATAGCATGATAGAGTCCCACCTCCCGCAGGAATGTCCCGTAGGTCTGCAGAACCCAAGTGGTCAAGTGGGCCCACGTAGAAGTGGGGTTTATCCAGTTCAGCAATGCCAGTCTGCCAACCGGATAAGATTTTTTGCGAGCAAGCCGATTCAGGAATGTATCAGCTTAAGTGAATGTGAAGTTGGGACCATATACGTTTATGAAAGTACCTGGGGCCAGTCCCATCATGTACCGGAGGACGGAATCCTTACCCGCATACGCTGACATAATGTTCGGGTTATAATGGATGTCGTCCATCAACATCCCTGATTGGGTAGGAGTTAAGTTACACACCATCTTCCTGTCCAGCAATACCATATTGAACCACGACAGAGGATAATGATGCTCCATAAGAGGAATATGGATCGCCATCCCATCCAAAGTAAAATCCCAGTTCTCAGAGATCTCTAATACTCGGGGATTCTTTATGATTAAAGCATCTCCGAAGAGGAATAAGGGCTTCAGGTACGATCCATCCAACTTCCCAGAATTCATCATGGCACGGAGATAATGGAGGGTCTGATTCTCGATGGCCTTCAACCTCCCCGAAGGCTCGTTAGCAGGAAATTAATTCAGCACGTATTTAACTACGTCATCAAGACGTACGCCCAAGGCAAACTGATTCGAGCCCACTAGGAGTTCTCCCGCAGGGTTTACTGGCAGATTCACTGAAGAAAGACGAAAGAAATAAGATCAGAAGATAGTCAAACAAAGAAGCATTTGAAAGATCATTTGAGTCTATGCGGCCCGGGTCGTCACAGCCTCATGCGGCTCAGAACCAGATGAGTCCATGCGGTTCGGTTCATCATAGTCTTATGCGGCTCCGAGTCAGACGAGTCCTTATAAATCAAAATTCAGACTGGGCCTATGCGGTTCAAGGTCCACATGAACTCAACCGACAAACCTAGGTACTGATGCGGCTCAGATTCGGTGAGACTATGCGGTTCAAAGTCCACACAGACTCATACGGCCCTGAACAGATAGACTCATGCGGCTACAAGCAGATGAGCTTATGGGGTTCAAAAAAGTGAACTACGCTCATGCGGCCCAAACCAAAAATATATATGCGGTTCAGATCGAGTATGACAAGCCCATGCGCCCTCCTGGGCGAAGTGCTTATGCGGTCATATCGACGAACTTTGTACATGCGGCTTGTGTATAAATTATGTAGCAGAGCCATGGCAGTTAGGGTTCTAAGGCAATGCCCTTACCAGCAATAGGTAGATGAACGTCGGGATAAACAGAGTGAACAGCGGCCGGCAGAGGAGTGGCCACGTTCGTCGCCGCAGTCGCTGCAGAAGCGACCGCCTTGTCCTTCGCAGCCTTCGACGCAACAGCCTTCTTGGGAGCCATGGGTGCTTGGGAGAGAAAGGAGTTAGAAAGATCGAAGAGAGAAAAGAAGACTCCCCAGAACGAAAGCATTCCTATTTATAGACAAGGAAGGAACGCTTCGATCCGCGTGCAATATGATGACCGACTCTTCGGTTATCGAGGCAAAACGGCCAAAATAATAGCCTGACTCTTGGGATCTTGGCCCAAAAAGAGGCTCTTAAAATCTGACAGCAAATCAAGAGCATTAAATGCAGAAGATTTACAAAAGATTTGCACACGTGGCAGAAAGACGTGGCAAGAAGCTCATGCGACCAAAACAGCCCATACGGCTCAGAGAGTCATGTGGTTGAGGTAATCATGCGGCTGGTCAAATCCATGCGACTAAGACAGAACACATCCATGCGGCTCTGGCATAATCATGCTTCTTATTCAAAGTATTTCAATTTTGCAAATTGAAAACTTTGAAGGGGGTCTTGTAGAAGCATGAAAAAGAAAAAAAAATGATCCATGCGGCCAAGGAGCCACATGCGGCTAAAGAGTCCCATGCAGCTCAAACACGGAGTGACTCCATGCGGCCAGCAGAGGGAAGCCACGTGTCTTTTCAGAACGGCTATACCCATCGTCATTCAAACACAATTAATGCTCTGACGACCGACAATTAATGCTCTGACGGCTGACAGCTGACAGTTGACAGCCCCGACGAAAAGTAGCCATAATGACTGACGTAGGAGCACTATCTTCCTAGAGAATTGGGGAAAACCCTCACAGCTTCGAGAAAAGTTTATGCGGCCAGTCTAAACGAGTTCATGCGGCCATGAAGAAACCTATGCGATTCAACCATGAAGGTCCCCCATGCGGCTCGGCCATGAAGAAATCCATGCGGCTCGGCCATGAAGACTCTCTTACAGCTCGGTCATGAAGACCCCCATGCGGCTCGGTCATGAACATATTCATGCGGCTCGGTCATGACAACCTTCATGCGGCTCGAGTATAGAGACTATTCATGCGGCTCGTTCATGAAATCTTTCATGCAGCTCGGTCATGACGACCTTCATGCGGCCCAAACACGAACGCTCCTCATGCGGCTCAACAATGATGACAGGACACGTGTCCTAAAGATAATCAAATTTTGGGTCAGATCCCAATAATTTGGGACACGTGGCAACGGAATAAATTAAATTGATTCATTTAGATTTACGGATATCAGCAAATCATCATGATGGGGGATTTATTGCAATCAACATTAATTACTGACATAATTTGGCATAATTCCCATCAATGGCCCAGATTGACGATTTATCAGGCCGCCGCCACTTTGAGAATGGGCAATCATTGCAAACCCTAATGATGCCCCCCACTATTATAAATAGCAAGGTGCATTCCCTTGTAAAGGGAGGCTCCCCCAATAATCAGAGAGAAAAATACACAGAGATCAATCCAGAGAGAGAAGCCAGAAGAGCAATACGAGGAGAGCAAGAAGAGCATTTCTTCGTCAACGCAAAGCATCTCGTTACAGGAGCCAAGGCTACGTCCGATCGTCCAAGAAGTAAGGCAGAGCTGCCGTCGCTTTTCCGAGCCTCTATCGTCACCCCCTCCCAGAATAAAAAATAAACAATTGTACTTAGATTGTTGTACCTAGGTTTTCGTTCCTAGGCTTTCTTTGTACAAGCGAGTTTATAACGTGAAGTAAAAGTCCAGTCCTCCCATAAAACTGTTCTGCTCTTTTATATTTCATGGCAAACAGACTCGATCCGAACCAAATCCAAATCTAAATAGACATGTTGTACTCTCAAATACCTTCATGTTGATATATATATATTTTGTATATATATATATATATTTTGTATATATATATATTTTTTGTATATATATTTTATTAATATTAATATATTTTTAATTTTGGAAAGTTTTTATTTATGGAAAGTGTCTACGTGTAATCCTAGTTGGCATTAGTTTATATTTGATCCAAAGTCCAACCCAAACCTATTAAGGCATGTTGGGCATTAATATATATTAATAACCATATATATTTAGAATTTATTCAGATTTAGATTGCATTTATATTTAGAAATCTAACTAGTTCCATATTAGGAAACCTTTTATTTAAATCCTCAATCAATCAATTGGCCAACTCACCAACACCCAAACAAATCAGAGGAGGCCACTCTTGGCTGACCAAAATATCCCTCCCCTTTGTATATTTAGCCTATATCCCATTAGGAATAGGTTTCCTATTATACTACATGCATGCAACCCAAAAAGTCCATATATATACCTACTTTTAGCCAAACCCAAACCCTAACTTAATTCTCCCTTCCTCTTCCTCTCCATAGCCGACCAACCCCCTCTCCCTCTCCAAAATTTGGAATCACCTCCTGCATCCAAATCCATCATCTTCATCCCCTCCATTATACAACTCTTTCTCCTCCATAAAAACTCATTCTTTCATCCTTCTTCCATCCAAACTTCACTAAACAAATCCTAAAAATTCCATCTTCTCTATCCAACCATCTAAAAGTATTGCCAACCCCTCCAAACTCATTAAGAGAGGATTAGCAAGCAAGGATAGCAATAAAGGTGGGAGCTTTGGCAAGGAGAAGCCTCCACAACCCAACTAGCAAGGACTTTTGGTAAGAAACCCTAATTTTTTCATCTCAAACCTATGCTATAAATCTGTAAAAATTATGGTATTAATTATGTAGAAATAGTGTTTTAATGTCCCTTGGATAGTATTTTCACCCATAAAAATTTCGTGAATTATGATAGCTAATTTCATGTTTCGGTAGAGCCAAAACTTACCACGTTGTGAAGGAACTATAAGTTTCTGTAGGAATTTTTCAAAACTGAATTTTATGTAGGTTAATATATTTAAATTAGGATTTTTAAGCATTTTCCATGAATTTATAAATTCAATTCTGGTAGTAAAAATTATAGGTCAAAACTAGTCATTTTCGGGTGACTTGTTCACCTAGAGGATTCCAAACCATTAGTACCATAAAACCCTTGAATCAAAATTTCATATTTTAATATTTAGTAAATTTTAATTCTGTTTAAATTGTATTTTTGAGGATTTTTATAATTTTAGATAATTAATGAAGTTCTAGACAAATTTCGGGTAGACTAGTCGACCAGATAGACAACTAGTAGTATAATTCTTTAGAAATATAAATTCTAGAAATTCTAAGATAAATCTATAGAAAATTAGTTTAATTAATATTCTTATTATTTTTTATATGATTTTAAGTATATGATTGAAGTAGGAACATAACTGACTAATTGGGAGTTGGAAACCCAAAAACTGTGTTCGGTGTCTCGTGGAGCCTGTGTGTGATTGTATGGGTCTAAAGAGTTCCACGAGGAATTGAATATAATCTTAAAATATTATCTTGACTAATTAAGTATATTTTAAGTTCATGAGTAGTGGATTAATTTAGTTAATTAATTATCTAGAAGCGTCGGGTTCCGGCGGCGTGGACGCGCGGAGCGACGTTTCAGATTCACACCACGACACTAGGCAAGTACACCTTGCCAAAATATACAGTGCTTATATGCTTTTCCATATTGCTGTTTTTCATATCTTACTTCGTTCCATATTTCTCTTGTTCCATGCATGGTTATTCTTGTTTTACGTGCACGTATAGTTTTTACTCTTTTCCATATTACTTGTTCTACTTTCTTATCCTGTTCATGTCTAGTGATAGTGTTGTTTTGTCAATGCCATGATCTCCTAACCTGTTTGACTTGGACTTGACTTAGTATGATTTTCGGTACTTGATTGACTTGATCCGGTCATGATCGTTTGATTTGACCCTGACATGTTATTAGACGTGACTATACCTGACCACCTCGTTCGTGATCTCCCATCGAGTACGAATGAGCCTTACTATAGTTAGAGATTTCCCATCGGCTACTGACTATAGGACTGTGAGCTCCCATCGGGCTGCAGTTACCCCGACTTACTATTAGTCACGCTTGATAGCACTATCTTTGACGGTATGCCATTTATACTTATTCCTTGTACCATTTCCTATTTTCTCGCATCTTATTTATTGTACATTAGGCATGTATATTATGTGTCTTGTTAGTCCTCTGAGGACCTGGTGATCTCTCCAGGCTTAGTTAGAGACGAGGACTATCCGGAGGTATACGGTTCTGGAGTCGAGGAAGGTGACGTACCTTCGCAGGAGGACGAGATAGTGGCTGAAGACTTCTCTTGAGACATGTCTCTTTTAGACTTGATACTTTATTTTCTTTCTTTTTCAGTGGACATGTAGTTGATTATTTATTTCTTTGTACTGTAGTTTCGGGATGTCTTACTTGCACAGTTATTATTTCTATTTCATATTGGACAAATATTTCTCATTAGTATTATTTTATTGGACTTGATATATCGTGTCATATTTTTTGTGTGGATGAGATTAGCTGTGACCTATGACTTGTATTGTATTGCTGGGTTGTTATCATGATTTACAGCTTAAGCATTTCACTAATGGACTTATTTTGAGATTTGGCCCATTGGTGAAGTGTTGCTAGCATATACCGTATCCTAATCCTATACGTATTTTGGGACTGGAGCGTTATACTAGTGGTCCCGTAGTACCTATCTCAATTCTGTCCTTGGCCGAATGGTCCCGGTGCCCCGGTCGTAACTCATTCGAGGGACACCAAAACTCGTGCACAGGTTAACATCATCTATGTCCGTAACCATGCAATGCATCATCATCTCTAAACTAATTCTCAAGTTCCATCGGTGTTATGCTCCAACACATTTGTATTGATGCACGATGCCCCACTATGTTGGCCGGCGACGAACACGCCATCTGATATGCAAGTCATACGAATAATACTCTTAGCCCTCTCGCATAGGCAATTTCGTGGCAATTGTGCCACAACTGCATACTTTGATGCACGAAGTATATCTTTCAATATTTTATGACAGTTCGATGGCATTGTACCTTGAATGCCCTCTTTGTATACAAGTCGTATTTCATGAGCCCCATGCACATATGTATGCCTTGATATTTCTTTTAAATATTCTAGACCTAATGTTCAATGATTCTCTAAGTCATGCACTTGATGTACACCTCGGTGTTGCATTTCAATGTCCTACCATAAATATCATACCTCGACTCATGTACTTGAAGCACATTGCCTCAATTGTTCATTATTCTATTCTTACTGTTCGACACACACTATGACTTCGACTCTACCGAGACTCGCACACAGAAATCACTAGAAACATAGGACAATATTATTTATGGTGGCCTATGCAGGTCAGTTTTCACAAAGACTGTGAACTTATGGTAGTACTTAAGTTAGTCGTACTACTGTGGGCTTACGAATAGGATTAGATTTTAAGGACATCCTCCACATATTTGACACGTTATTGATCTCTACTTTTGACTTCAACTTTTTCTTGATTTGCATCCTGCTTGAATCTTTCTGTCGTTTGATAATTTTCTTTTATTGCAGCTAATGGATTCTCAAGACAGAAACACCGCTCCCCTGAACACCCTATCAACTGCAGGCGAATCTTCCACGAATGGGACCCTACCGACACATGGAGGCCAGTTTACTTATCTGGACGAGACATCTCAGTCATAGACCTCGAGGTTCCGTAGAGACGATATTCCACCTCCCCCGCACTTCTTTGAGCAGACACCACCACCAGTACCTGTTCTGCCTCCAGCACCTGCACGGGACAATGCTATGCTTCTTGGAATCTTCTAGCAGCTCATCACTTCCCAGACGAAGCAGGTGAAAATCTTCCGTGACACACTGAGGGAGGCTCTTCAGACTAGAGATGCTCCCCAATCGCACCCAGGATCTTCCAAGGACTTCATGGACCATAGGCCTAAAGAATTCTATGAGACAGAAGGGATTATTTACGCTAATGAGTGGTTAGAAAATGTGGAGCGATTTCTTCGGATGGCTCTAGTTCCTGAAGACTTGAAGAACGAGTCGGCCAACATGCAGCTTTTCAATATTGCTCGGACATGGTATAGAGACGAGCCCCGATATTCTGTACCAGATGTGACTTGGGAGGAGTTCAAGCAACTATTCAAGAAGAAGTTCTACCCCGACGTAGCTCGAGAGGCGTTAGTGAGTCAGTTTGAGAGCCTGGAGCAGGAAAACCTCACCGTCGACGGGTACACCTCAGAGTTTTCTTGCCTTAGCGGCTTCGCAGAGAGCATGGTCAACACCGCTTAAGACAAGGTTCGAAGATTCAAGAAAAGATTATCTCACAAGATTTGCCTAGCCGTTGCCACCAGTCAAGCCACTACCTACGAAGAGATCTTGAAGGTCGCACAAGCAGTAGAAGAAGAGTTGATTCGCAAGCCGAAGAGAGATCGAGATGCATACGGAGGAGGGGGCAGCCAATCGGGATCGACGAAATGTCCCAATATTTCGGAGAAGACTTCACCACAACAGTATCACCTGCAGCCTCGTTCCCAGCAACAGCAGTTCCAACCTTATAGTAAAGCTACAGTACCGTAGCAGCAAAATCAGACCCGGGCAATTATTACATGCTCATACTGCCGAAGACCAGGCCATCATTTTGAGGTGTGTCGCAAAAGATTAGGACAATGCTTATCATGTGGATCGACTATGCACCAGGTGAGAGATTGTACCATGGCACCTCCCCTTCAAGGCTCGGCATCTACTCATAGAGTACCAAGAGAACCGCAACAGCAAGGACAGGGACAAGCATTTGTAGCTGTGACTCAACCAAAAAGTATACGTAAATAGAATAGGTTCCTTTAAAAAGCCTTCCATAGTTATAATTAGTGTACATGTTTAGTAGTATGCTTGATTAGTTATCTCAGATTTTCTAAACCTTTCCATGATTTAGACTAAGAATTATTTTAGCTTGCTTATAGAAGTTACTTAGTATGACATGTTGATTTTTGAGGACAAAAATATTTTTAAGGGAGATAGTATGTGGCATTTGCCACCCCGAATAGAAATTTGGGGATTTTTTTTCATTTTTATTTGATTAGTTTATAATTAACTTTCTATGATCATAGGAGTTGTGACTAAGCCCATAGGTGATTTAAGACCATCTTCTGGTCATATGGCCTCTAGATAGGATCTATTATCATTATTTAGCTATATTATATTTAACTATGATTTTTAGTTATTTTATTTTAAAATATTTATTTTATAAAGATTTATATTTATCAATAACTTTCATGATTTATTATAGATCCATCAGAAGCTAATTTGAGGTAAAGTATTTTTATTTATCTTCTAGAAGGTTAAATATATTTTCTATAATTTTCTATACTTTTTTTTGGAATTTTTAGGAGTTTATTTGGAATTATTTGGCATTAATTAGATTTTTAAACATTTTCCTGAATTTTATATACATAGTCATCACCCAGTCAGCGCTGCGGGCCAACATATCAACCACACAATGCTGATCAGGGGGCCCAGCTGTCAGTGAAAGAAGCTATATTAGGGAGTTTCCTAATTAAGAGCCGGCCTTAGCCGACTCCATGTAGCCGCCTGGCCATCTGGCTATTGGATTTTTGAGCGGGCTGTACGGATGGCTGACACATGTCAAGCCGCGCGCCCACGACCTCTGAGCCGGCTCCCTATCTTTATATATATATATATATATATATATATATATATATATATATATATATATATATATATATATTCAGTTTATTTTTCTGAAAACCTAGTTTATTCTCTTGCCGATTTTGAGAGGATTGATCAAGGAGATTCCTCAACTTCCTGAGGCGATTACGGACAGCCCCGAGCTCGGATTCGTGCACCAGTTTTTTTATTGGAATCATATTGAGGTAAAATTTCAGAAATTATATTTTATTTTATCAGATTTTGACTTTGAATTTCAAGAAATTATTTTAGTGTTGCTTGTTCAAAACTTGACACATTGCAGGGTTTTCGAGATCCCGAACTCCGATTTGCGATCCGTTTAAAGTTTTAGAAAGATAACATGACGATATTCGACATATAAATTTTTTAGATTTTCAGAGCTCGTTTACTATTTTCTTATTTAAGTTAAACTCAGATTTGATCGGTAAATCTCGATTTGGTCACGGTTAGCCATAACGGCGATATCTTTTGACCAAAGCGTGATTTTACGTCACGGTCGATTCTGGTGCACTCTGGCATTGAAATTTCCAAGTTGCACTTTCCAAATCTCGAGTTCATAATGTTTAAATAGATAGTCAATGGCACGCCTCGATTTATGTGCCATAGTTTCCAAAATTGAATATATGACTTTCTATGGCCAAACTTTCTTGTTTATATTATATTTTAGATTATTATAGGTTAAATTAGATTTTTAAGTGATTTATTCTAGAATTAATTAATATTAGATAAGTTAACCCTTAGCCACTTATTCCATGATTTTCGAATTGACTTGTGATTTTTGTGCACGATTCGTGGTACGATGTATGGTATGGGTTGATAGCTTCTAGATCGGCGTTCCTCGCATCCTCGACTTGTGACAACAGTTTGTTCAAGGGTTCACGCAAGTTCCGTATTGTATTATGTTTTAGTTCATTATGACGTTTCCTTTATTGTTCCTTTGTGTGGTATTCCATTGATACATTGTTTGAGATCCCGTTGAGACACGATGGTGACACGTTAGATTTACTGTATCCTACTTATTGTATCATTGATCGTTATTGATTGTTAGAGAGTCGGGAGAGGAAATACTTGGTAGATGCATGGACAAACCCAAATAATGTTAATGTGGATAGCTAAGTCATATACTTCACGTATGTGTTAGCCGTATCAAAAATGTGGCCATCGTACGAAGTGTCGTATTAGCCCAGCCGTTCACATGTCAAAAGGTATTTCACATACACATAGTTGTTTCTATTGTTCCTTTATCTAGTTCATATCTTACTAGTTCACACCTTGCTAGTGCTATTTCATATCTTGCTAGTTCATATCCTGCTAGTTCATCTCTTGCTAGTTCTTTATATGCTCTTTTTCATCATTGTTTCTCATTATTCTAACTTATTTTGGGCTAACAACATTAAATACAATATGGTTGTACTCTGCACATTTTCTGACTGGATCGTTGATATAGACGAGGATGACAAATATCTCTACACTTCTTATTATGATCGACAAGAGGATAGTGCTGACGATGTTGGTATCGAGACTTAGGAGCCATGATCGATCTCTGGAGGGATCTACGTCTACCATTTATTACGCTTTAGTTTTCCTTTCTTAGTTTGACTGGGTTTGTTCTCGGATGGACCATGTTATGATTCTGGATTTTAGTCTCTTTGCTATTGGATTTGGATATTATTATTTCATTATCTATCATACTCTTATTTTCTTGGTTTATGTTATTGTTGAGTATGATTTGTATCCGTATCCACTTGTATCTGTGGATGAATGTTATTGTATGTACTAGACAACGTTCTACTGTCGATACCACGACGTAGGCTGGAATTGGATACGAACTCGTACTCGGTTATCCGAAAGCGGGTCGTGACATTATTTATTAATTAGGCATAAAGTAGTAATAGAAAAGAGTCTGAACCCGCCAACCTTATCATTCAACCCATCGCTTCATCGAGTCGATGTGGCCTGACACGTAACTCTGAATCGATGTGTTGCATGATTCATACTCCTGACTTAGCCATATAAGCACACCATGCTCCATCGAACTAACTGACTTGATTTGGTCTATCACCTACGTCGTAGCTTGTTGCAGGGGACGCCACACGCCTGTACATGATATTAACATAATTAATACCTCTTCAACTCATTTGAATACTTACTCAGGTCGGATCCATACCTTTTCGATTCTATCAACTCAGCGTAATGCACCGTACAGTGCGAGGCATTACACCTATGAGCTCGAGAGCATCAAATGAGCGAGGCTTGTGCTTTTGAGATAGCCTAGAGTTGGACTCATGCACGTGCATAGAATCTAGGATCTTGTATCAGTTACATCACCCGCTCATAGGCAACTATACCTTGCTCTTAACGTTTTGGCTTTGAAAGAATTGTGGGTTTATTATAATTCTAGGAAAATTCATGTATGCAGTAGTGAGTACGTGTCCTACTGGGCCTGCAATACTTAATGGATCTCGATTCGATCGAGTTTTTGTCGTTTTAATGTTTTATTGTATTTCTTTGGATATCGATGACACCTCATCCTTGAGTGATGGATCATCATAGATCTTTGTACATAGTATTTATAAGTAATATCGAGCACGTCATACTTGGTGCTTTTGATTATGGATGAATTATTGACTGACAAGCAATTCACTTCAGTGTGTCACTACCACATTTCTAAAATAGGGATATTTTTGTCATTTTATATTATTTCTATAGTGGGTATTTCTTTTATTAGTTAAATATGATTATGACATCTATTAGTTGACTAACCTAATTTTTTGAACCTTAACTTGTGAACCCAATTAGACTAGACCTGACCACTTGAGCCTACAACCTAGGATGAACACAACAAAATTAATCCCATACTTAGAGCACAATTAACCCTTCAATTAGGAGAGTGTTCATGATGACTTGAAAGGATAAAATAGACATTTTAGAAGGGGTTTAGGGCTTCTTTTCTTGGCTGGTCATAATGAGCATTTAACCCATCTTCTTCATTCCACTAGAGCCTCCACAAATCGTAAGGGAAACCCTCTTCAAGCCCTCTCCATTTCCATTCATTCCCTCCATCAAAACACCCCCAAATTCTCCCAAAACCTTTCCAAACCTTCATTCTACAAGGCTAAAAGCTTGGAGACCAAGTAGCTCGTGGGGAGGAGCCCAAAGAAGGAAGAATTTGTGTCAAACTTGACACAAGAGCATCCCTATAAGACTTCATTGGGAAATCAACCACCAATAGGTAAAATCCTTGTATTTTGACAGTTTTGAGCTCATTCTTCATGCATGACACATGTAGAAACACCCATATTGGTTAGGAGTACCCTTGGGGAGATGAGCAAGGCTCTAGACCTCATTTTTGTGTATTTTATTTGGGGTTTTTGTGCCGTCCTTGAAGAAATCTGAAGAGAGCCCCCAAGTGTTTGTTAAAATGCCTAATAGACTATTTTTGGCTTTGTATTCAGTTTTGTGCCCATGTTTGGCTAGGTTGTTCATTAGTTAGGCCTTCTAATTAATTTTCTAGTGTTTTCCTATATATATATATATATATATATATATATATATATATATATATAATTTTATATATACACGTAACACACACACCCCCCCATATGTGTGTGTGTGTGTGTGTGTGTGTGTGTGTGTTACATGTGATAGGGGGTATGTTTTATATGTTTGTGTTTGTGGTTTTGAGTTGGACTTGATGAATCGCTGTCAAGTGTCATACTATGATCTTGGATTTATCAAGTATGCATCGGTGAGTAGGCCTTTGGCCACTGCCTACAGTCGAGTAGGGGTTTGCTGTAGGCAGTAATGGAGAGTAGACCTTGGCCATTTGCATATGTGAGTGCCGCTGAGTGTAGGATCAGTTAGCGAGTGTAGGAGATTGGGGAGAGTTGCATCAGCACTTGTGTCAGTGCAAGTGTATCAGAGATATGTGTGTGTATGAGTGTCATATTAGTTTAGTTAGGATATCCTATAGTATCCTAGTATGTTAGTGTTAGGTATCAGGTTTGTGAGTGTCTTGGCGATCTAGTGTGTGTGAGTGGTCATATGTGTATGAGTGATGATTAGTTGGATGATGAGGGTATTAGAGAAAAGGGGTTGAGCCATTGGCCTATTTCCTTGGCCATAGGTTTTGGGCCAATGCCAATGACTTCCTTGGCCATAGGTCATGTGTGTCAATGCATCTTTTTCTAGATTTTGATTTTATAATCGTGTCTAAATAATTTTGCTTAACTAGTTGATCGTGCCTAAATGATTTTACTTTTGATCGATCATAAACAATTTTGATCGTGACTGTATCTTGAATTATATTTAAGTAACTATGACCCTTCCATCCAGAATTTTGATCATTCTTTAGCAACTTTGGTCGTGACTAGACCATGTCGGCTATAATTTGGTCGTGTCAAACCATTTCAACTTTGATCGCTCTTACAACATTTTGTCATCGACTAGACCATTTTGACTAAAGGTTGATCGTGCCAAATAATATTCTTCTTTTGACTATTATTTTATTATTTTGATCCTATCCGCGATTACGCGTGACTAATTTCAATCGTGAATCATATAATTATCTTGATTATATCAATTGTCGTTCTTATTCATATCTATTGGAATTTTGCTTCTCGATTATATTCTTAGTCATACCTAATCGTGCCCTTTGAAATTTCTAGGACGAAATTTTTCTAAGGTGGGTAGATTTGTAACTCCTCTTCTCGAATTTTTAAATTTTTATTCTATTTTAATTTGTGTTTTGAAATAAATTCTTTGAGAACATATACACGTTATATTCTATTTTTTCTTTTTAAAAGAAAATCCTTATGAATCGAAAACAGTAATCAGTTTAAATAAAATATTTTTCTCTTAAATTTATTATTGGTTTTATTTGGGTGATTAGCTTATTGACTTCGAAAAATAATTTTGAGAATTATAAATATTTTATAAGAATTTGAGTAATAAAGATAAATTAACAAAAATATGTTTTATCGAACATTATTTTAATCAATCATCGTTTTGAGAGTTAAGAATATGTTATTGGTAATACTAAATATTATTTTGTAAGTTAGTAGATTAACCACCTATAGATTTAAATTACAAGATTTAGTTAATTTGATAATGTCGATATCATTTACGTTACCTTTCTACTTCAAACCTTTATGCTAAATCAATGTCATAATTTCAGATTTAATATATATTATTTAGATATCTATTTAAATTAGTAATTATATCTACTAGTATATTATGATTACATTAAAATTATTTTAAATAGTTATTGGATTTAATTAATTTCATACAATTTAAATTATTTGGATTTATATTGATATTATTATCTACAAATGGATTTCGATTAGATTAAAATGATTTAAGTAACTCTTGCTTGATTTAAAATAAATGGGAAAAGGTAAGTATTTTTTTATAATAGAAATATTTGATTAATTTACTAAATTGTACTATCTTGATGACATAAAGCATTGTCTAATTAATTATAGGATACTTGAATTTGTATATTAATTTATTTGATAAATGTCGAAGAGTATTATTTGAAAATATTATGGTGATAGTTGTTGATGTAATTTTAAAAGCATATGGTGAGCTACTGGATAAATAAATAAAATGGTTCAGTTTAATATCATTATCTATTAATAGATTTTGATTCAAATAAATTGTTATACTTGGTTTAAGATAAATACTTATCCATGGAAATCCTATGACCGAACTCTTCCTAAAGCCGATCCCATCTCTACACAAATATATAGGCCAATTCCCTTATTCCTCCCTGGTAGATAATATTGAACCCCGACTTCTCGCCACAACCTCCAGACCACATCGATTCCATGCCACCAAGAAACCACCATCGCCACCATCGAGCCTCATCCTCCACCCACGCCACTGTCATCATCCGTAAATCACCATCACCAGGTCCGTGTTCATTCGTGTCCGTGTTCAACAAAATCACCGTATCGATCGTGTCTGGACCTGTGTGTCCGTGTCCGTCCCATCTTATTCCATCACACATTATAAACCCAGTTCATGTCGGACACACCCGACACGAAGAGCAAAGTCATCAGCCTTTTCCCCGGCCAACCCAGAATACCCCCATCGACCAACCTCACCATCACCAACCTCGTCTTCCCAGAGCCGACCACAACAAATCCTCGATCCCGGTTGCCACTCGAACGGGAAGGCAGCCACCCTTCTTGAGCGACCGCACCACTGCGAGGGAGCGCATCCGCTCCGATATCGTCGATGCCCATCCCGCAAGCACGGCTGCTGGTACCTCCGTCGCTTGGCAAGTCGTTCGTCCCTTGCTACTACCCCGTCGTCCCAACATCCTGAGCTACCCCGAGCGCCCGTCGATGAACCAGATTCGGTGTGCTACCACCGTGCCTTGACCCTCTGCTGCATCGATCGACGTCGAGTTCCACACCGACACTGCCAGCGCCGATCGATCTCTGCTGAGACCACGCAGGGCTGGATTGCCTTTGACCGCCTTCGCGTCCGACGTCTCCCCAGTGGCGCTACTCGTCGGCCATCCGCGCCTGTGACAACCGCCGACGCCCGTGCCACAGCGCCAGTAGATCGTGGTCCCTCTTCACCGTCGAAACAGGTGAGCCACTCCTTCAACCCTCCCTCGTTCTTCTTCTTCCTATTCTTTACCTCTCTTCCCTCTTTTAGGAAAAACTTTGATGCTGTCGGCTATATCAAAGTTTTGATACAGCCGGTGCATGACAAGTGGGCCCTCCTCTCTATTCGTAATTCGTGCATATAAAATTTTTATAGTAGGGCCCACTTGTCATGCACCGACTGTATCAAAACTTTGATACAGCCAGCTGCATCAAAGTTTTCCTCCCTCTTTTAAAGCTCTCTCTCTTCCTAATGGAAGAGTAGCAGTAAATGAGTCTCTCCCTCTCTTTTAATTTTTCTGTGTCTCTTTCACTTCCTTTGTTTTCACATGGTTGTTGGGAGCAACAGCAACCAAGGGTTGTTCTCCTCGTCATTAAAATTAGTACGCGTGAAAACAAAGAATAATGTTTATTTAATATTTCATTCATTTCTTATAGTTATTATATGTAGTGAACGAAAGGGACACTAAAGAGTATGTTATAGTAAATACTTTTATTTTTAATTATTATTCAGTATGTATTTTATTTGTATAGAATTATGGTTATCATCATTATTATTATTATTAAAATATATTATTGAAAAAAATGGTATGGTATTTTATCATTATTATTTTTGTATAACACCTTATTTCTCAAGAAAAAGAATTGTATTTGTGAAAATATATTTAGTTGAGATTTTGAGATTTGTATCTATATATAAAATTAGACATATTTGGTTTTTGAGTTTCTACTATTCATTAAAACAGATTCAAATCATTTTTTTGGCTTTTATTTGGTTTCTAAATATTATGAACCATTTTCTATTTAATAGTTTATGAAAGTATTTCATTTTATTAAGTGGGTTTTATCCAATAGGCCTCCAAAGATATTTTCTAAAGTAAGATTTTTGAGCCTATAATTTTAAGAATTTCTATAAATTCGAATAGTTTCTAAGTAATTTATACAAATATTATTTTGACCAAATAGTATCAACAGACTTTCAAATAGAGCTAAAATTTTTTCTAAATAAAATAGTTATATATATATATATTACTTGACTTGTAAATCATGTTTTTGGGTTCTATAAATATAAATAACTGCTGACATATAATTTACATATTTATGGTATATATTTCTAAATAACAAATACTTCTAAATAGAGTTTTATATCTTTATATGATTTTCTTAAAAGTCTTTCTAAAATGTTTCATAAAGTTTTCTAAAATGGTTTATAAATGTTTTCTAAATAAATATATATACATACTTCTAGTTAAGGATGACCTTTATCTTAAATCAAATTCTCTTAGATTAGATTGCCATCATGACTAATCGACCATTTCCTATCTTTTTGCAAAACCCGAACTCCTTCACATCGACCTAGCCGAATGGACTATTCTGGACGTATGGTACTATTGGTTTCACCAGCTAAGGACCTCAGGCAAGTGCACTTTCTGATTGCTTTTTGATTTATAGTAGTCTTTCCATTTCATGTTTATGCATATGCTCTCTTGCTTGTTGACACATTGTTACACGGATTAGTGTCATGGATTTCTACATACTTTATTTTGTGATTGTCGTGTTTTCGTGTTTGTAGCTTGTTCGAGTCCATGAGTACTAGTCGGAAGGAGAAATATCTTAGTAGACATGTGGACTACCCAGAAATATCCTCTGTGTCTTTCGTGGAGATTAGCAGCTGCACACGACACGTGCAGGATGCCTGATTTACCCCCTAGCCGTTCACATATCGAAACTGGTCTTTCAAAATACATAGACTTTACTTGTTTTCCTCATTTTCTTCACCACTTGTCATGTCATCCTAGTTACATGTTCCTTTTCTAGCTGATATATCATGTTGTAGAGTTATCTACTTTTTTTCGTAATTTATCATGATATCGGTCTTATTTTCTAGATCACCTCACATATGTTATTTTTATGTCTTGTGAATTCTATTGTGTTTTTGCATTGCCGTCGATTTGTGTGCTTGTTCCATTCCTGATTGGAAACAAACATTTTTTAGGTTTAGCTGTGGCTTCACTTAACGTGGGGAGATACGGGTGTACTTGCAGGCAGAAACCTAGAAATTAGATAGAAGTGGTATCATTTTCATTAATTGTATGAACCTTGTATTTTCTTTAAATATAAATGTGTAAAAGTTGTAATCAATTTAGAAATGTGAATGTGCAATAAATGTTATATTTTATGATTTTGAGCATCTTAGCCGTGACAGCTTTCTACCGCCAACTCTGCGGCATAGGCTGGCTTGGACATGTCTCGTATCCCGAAAAGCGGATGCGGGTCGTGACAAGACCTTAAGGACTATGACATCATTTTAGGGATGGATTGGCTCGGTTCTTGCTTGGCCACCAATGACTTTACAGGAAAGAAGGTCACCTTTCGTCTATCAGGGGAGCCTGAATTCTGCTGCTCATGTTGTGAAGCGTCGATGGCCTGCATGGTGATCTCAAAAATTTCTTCTCGGCGGATGCTGCATTCCGGATGCAAAGGCTACTTGGCGTTCGTTTGAGACATGTGATAGGATGGTACAAACGCGAGTCAGACCGACATTGTGGCAGAAAATCTCGACGTGTTCTCGGACGAGCTATCCGTCATGCCACCCGATCGAGAAATTGAGTTCACTATCGACACCTTCCCCAACACTCGACCAATTTCCAAGCCCCGTACAGAATGGCCACTGCAGAATTAAAAGAACTCAAAGTGCAGTTACATGAATTGCTCGACAAAGGGTTCATTCTTCCTAGCGTCTCGCCATGAGGTGTGTCTGTGCTGTTCGTCAAGAGGAAGCATGGGTCGATACGGCTCTGCATCGACTACCAGGATGCCTGTGCTATTTTCAAAGATTGAACTTTGATCGGGTTACCACCAACTCAAGGTCAAGCTAGATGACGTACCGAAGTCTGCCTTTCGCACTTGTTACGGCCACTACGAGTTCTTGGTAATGCCATTCATCCTAACAAATGCCCCTGCTGCCTTCATGGATTTAATGAATCGGGTGTTCCATCTGTTCCTCGATAAATTCGTAGTAGTCTTCATAGACGACATCCTCGTCTACACAAAGGATCGAGAGCTACACATAGAACATCTGCGGATCGTACTCCAGACCCTCAGAGATAATTAGTTGTTTGTGAAGAGGAGCAAACGTGAGTTCTGGCTGAAAAACGTGTCATTTCTTAGGCACATCATCTCCGCTGGAGCCATTTCAGTTGATCCGAAGAAAGTCGAAGCAGTTGTTGATTGGAAACGGCCCGCATCAGTCAGCAAAATTCGAAGTTTCCTATGCTTGGCGGGATACTATAGACGCTTCGTGAAAGACTTCGCAAAGATTGCATCACCATTGACTCGCCTCATCCAGAAAGGAGTCGCGTTCGAGTGGTCAGACGACTTTGAAACTTCTTTCCAGGGGCTAAAACAACGGCTCATTTCGGCTCCGATACTCGCTCTTCCTGAAGGGACTGAGGGATTTTAAATCTTCAATGATGCTTCTGACCAGGATTTGGGGTGTGTGTTCATATAGCAGGACAAGGTGATATCTTTTGCTTCTAGAAAGCTAAAGTCGCATGAGAATAACTATCCCACTCATGACCTAGAAATAGCGGTAATTCACTACTAAAATATTGGTATTTAGCGACAAAAATTTTGGTCGCTAAACTCGATATTTCCGTCGCTAAATACATTTACCGACGGATTATTGACGAAAAATGAACATCAATAGCTATAACGTCGCTATGACAAATTCGTCGGTAAACCGTCGCCATAGCGATGGATTACAGATGGAAATGCCGACCAAAAATAGCAACGAATTAGCAACGAATTAGCAACGAATATAAACCATCGGCAAACTCAGCGACGGCTTAGCGACAGAATACCGACATATATTTGTGAGAAAAAAACAAATTTTCCAGAAGCTTAGTGACGAAAATTTTCGTCGCTGACTCGTCTGATACACTTTTGGTATCAGACAACGTTAGCGACAGAAATTTTCGTCGCTAGTGCGTCGCTAACGTATAGCTATCCGTCACTAGCCTGCAAATTTTTCTAGAGATTCGTCACTATTTTGTCGCTGGTCAGTCGCTAAGCTTCTCATTATTGCCAAACTAAATGGTTCCAGCTTTGCTAAAACCTACCAATATATACATATACAATTACAGTCAAATGATATACAGTAAAACAGGCTCCAATATATACACAAATTAACCCATCACCAATATATACATTAAATTGAACTCCAATAAATATCCAAACATGCTCAATCCATACAAACTCGTCCAACAGTCGTAATATAGTACATATGCACAATTTTTTTTTCAATAATACATAAACACCCAAAAGTTCATACAAACTCATCAATCAAATACAACCAAAAATTATACAAAAGTCAAACTGATGGTGGGGGAGGAGGCGGAGGCAGAGTCGGCTGTCCGCATGCATATATCTGCCCCAGGACAAAAGTGATGATCCGCTATACGTCCTGGGAAGGAACGTCTGCAAGACTTGGAGGCATGACATGAGGCGCTGTAGTCGTTGGAGGAGCCGGTGTAGTAGGCGATGTGGTCGGAGGAGGAGTCGTTGCCGGAGGCGCTGAGGATGAAGCTGGAGCTGGTACAGTGGGAGCAGGAATCAGACCTGCTGTGTTTAGAACTCCAGTCACCTGGGTCATCTGACCCTGTAGGGCCACCAAAATTTGTGTAATCTACCACAAAGTGTAGGTTTCAGCAGTATCATTGGTCTGTGTATCTACAAGTGGAGGTGGAGGTAGAGGTAGAGATAGAGGAGCTTTAAAATAAACGGACTGCTGGGATGCCAATGATCCGGTACCGTACACGCTTCCCCCTTTTCCTCTACCGACAGCTTGTATCCACAAGTCGGTCCTTACAACCGGCGTCAGTGGCTGACTAGTGCTAGCTCCCCCCTCGGCAGCCCCCAGGAGCAGTCCCTCCCACACCGACTTGACTGTCTAAAGTCTCGTACGTCGCCTATATTTATATAGGTGAATAGATTTAGAGTTAATATTCATATTTTAGTTACTATTAGGTATTATTATGGTTAGGGTCTCATACGTCTTCTAAATTTTTCTTTGATTTATAATGCTACTTAGGGTTATTATTTAGAGTTAATATTTCTATTACAGTTAGGACTAACTATTTAGATAAACTAAATATAGTTAAGTATGTAAAGACAAAGAAGAAAAGTAATTAGATATAGGACTTGGAAAACTTACATAGGCTTTGGTCGCCCGATCATGTACGAGATTTCCATCCTTCTTTCGCTTATGGGTACACTCAAAAACTTTAGGAAAGTCGATGACGTTCGGGTCTCCGCCTGCCCTTGCGACCTCCTCGCACTGTAACAATTAAACATCAATTTATAACTAAACATTAATTTAAACAATTAAAGAAATAACAAATAAGAATACTCACCAACAGTCGATAAAGCTCTGAAATTGGGATGGATCCACCTGTGTAGTGGCCACCTTAGCACGGGCAGCCTTTGCCTTTTCACATTTGGCCTTATAGGCCGGAGTGTCCATCTTCTTCTTCATCGCCTTCCAAAATTTCTTCTTCAACCACTCCAGGCGAAGAGAACTATTTATGTAGCCAACGTCTTCTGGTCGTTGACCACATCCCTCAACCTCTTACTGGCGACGGACTTGTAGCACTTCCGGATCACCTGATCTCTGTGGGCCGGCCACCAGTACAACTTTTGCAAATAAGAACAAATAAAAACAAATAAAAACAAATTAGCAAATATTTAAGAAATATTATAAACAAAGACAATATTATTTAGGCATACCCCAAGCATATCTAGCCAAATAAATCGTCTATCAAGTGCGATATTCCTGAAGTTCAGATAGGGACCATAGAATTAACGACACATTAAGTCGCCCAAATCTGCACTAGTTTGGAGCAAAAAGAACCTGGAATTAACGAAATAATGTACCATTAGAAAATAAAGAGAGTATGAATAGATGTGTATAATAACAGTTATATACTTACGTCGCTCCATCGGCCCACATCTCTGGAAGAGTGATGTTGGCTAGCCGCTATGGTAGAGTAGGAGGATCTGCAAATCCTAGTCGACGTATGTACACTCCACGGTCCACCAAAAGGCCAGAATATAGATTCGCTCCAGTAGGAGCGACATGTGTAGTCTCAGGCATAGAAGACGGGACACAAGCACCGGTAGGAGTAGATGTTGAAGAAATATCAGGGCTAGCTCCACCGACCGATGAACAAGTGAATGACGGAGATAAGCCATCCTCCTCATCAACCAAATCGTCCTCGCTAACTCTTCTGCGATCTGCAGTTGGAGTACTAGGAGGAGAAGGAGGGCGGGACCTTGCTCGTGCAGTATTTGTAGGGGCGCAACCTTGCTTGTGGAGTTGATTTTTCTTTACCCCGAATGGGATTGTACCGGTCCTCGCGACATAAAATGGATTTGTCTTTATCATTGTTCTCCTTGTAGTACAACATGCAGCCGTTTTGACAACAATATATCTTTTTAGCCTAATTCGAGTTTTCATATCATCATCTTCGACTTGTAAAAGTTTTTTGGCAAGTCCTTCGCTCCTTTTGGCAGCAACTCTCTAAGAAACTGAATTATTCGGTCGTAGCATTCCTGCGGTAAGTTAAAATTAGACTTGAGGTTCAACAACCGCATCACCACCGATAGGACAGAATGAGAATCACAACCCGAATATAACGGAGTATTGACATGGTTGAACATGTCAGAGAACTCCTTTGCAGCAGGATTCGGATCCTTCAGATCAAAACTTGGACCGGCACAAGCCGCATCAAATACTAACTCACGGGCCAAGTTTCGATGACGATATTGGAAGTGATCTCTAAGAGTGGGCTTTCCCACCTCTGTATTACAGGGGGACCGATATTGCAGAACCAAAGGTTCTCCTTGAGCCGTCGACTCGTTGTAGTTTGGTATGAAACCCTTCTTGTAGAGGTGCTCTCTCACGAGATGTACCTCTTTGAACAATATATTACGACAAATGACACAATGGCACTTTATGAGCCTTCCGTCTATGAAATAAGGTTGGCTACTGGCGTATCTCAGAAATTCTACGACGTTCGCCTTGAAATCATCCGTCAAACCAATCTTGCTCTCATGTTGCCGATTGTACATCCACAAACGGTCAACTAAGTATCGACTCATTATTCAAACCAATTCTGCACCACATACCATATTTGTGTAAATACAAGCATAAATAAAACATAAATAATAAGAATATTCTAATTAAGTACCTGATTGTAATAACCAACGTGAACTGTATTGGTATCATAATCGGTATCAAACCATTCCTATAAGTATTCGTATCGGACGTATCGGATTGGTATCGACCGTATTGGATTAGTATTGGCCATATCAGATTGGTATCGACCGTATCCACTAGGTATTAGCCGTATCTGATCGGTATCAGCCGTATCTGATCGGTATCGTCGTATCTAAATATGATACAGAATATAAGGCTGAGAGAGTCGAATGAGAAGAAAGGAAGTAGGGCTAGAATTGAGTTATCTTGGTAGGTAATGGTTAGAAGTGGGTTACCTTGATAGGTAATGGTTAGAAGTGGGTTATCTTGGTAGGTAATGGTTAGAAGTGGGTTATCTTAGTAGGTAATGTTAGGAATATGATACTTAGTCTAGTTTTGACCCAAGGTTGACTTTTTAACCAAAAGTCAATATTTGGCCTAGAATGGACTAGGGTTGACCAGAATTGACCAATTGACCAAAAGTCAACTGTAGGTCAACTATTGACCCAGTTGGACCTAGATTGGGCTAGGAGTTGACCAGAGTTGATCAGTTTACCAAAAGTCAATTGTAGGTCAATCATTGACCCAGTTGGACATAGATTAGACTAGGAGTTGACCAGAGTTGACCAATTGACCAAAAGTCAACTGTAAGTCAACCTTTGACCTAGATTGACTTTGTTTGACTTGTATTGATCTAGTTTGACTTTATTTTACTTACCATGACCTAGTTTGACTTAGTATGACTTAGCATGACCTAGTTTGATTGAGTTTGACCTAGATTGCATAGCATATACTAGAAATCCTGCCATACGTTGTTAAACCCTATTTAACTCATGCATATCTCATGTTTAGGTCCGTGACTTCACTCTGAGCCTCGACACACTATTGACATTTTCTACCATATCTCAGGCGAGTACATTCACTGATAGTATTTTTGTTTTATGATATCATCTATGTTTCTTGTACTTAATGTAGATATTTTTGTTCTCTTGACACATTATACACACGAATTGGTATTTGTCTGGATCCCATCATGAGATGTTATTCCTTTACTTAGTATATCATATGCAAGCCTTCTTGTTCCTTGTGCATTATATAGACACGATTCCTGTGAGGGGCTCGCGACCTTCTCAGAGAATACGTGTCATGATGTGTCATGGTTGGATCCACTATACTAGTCAGGAGCGGGGGTATTAGCATAGATATGTGATCAAATCATTCCCATGCAAGATAATTTTTTTTCCCGTGAGTGTTAATTATACACCGCACGTATGATTAGCCAGGCCATTATTCTCGTGCAACTTCCTAAGCCGATCATATGTTGAAATTAGTGCTAAACTCACATAGATAGTAGTTTCCTGATTCTTGTATGATATACACTGTTCTCTTGCTCTTATAGTCTAGATATGGCTTACCATGATTCATGTACGTGTCACGACCCGCACACAGTATTTGGACACGAGCCGTGGGTACGTCCAGCCTACGCCGCGGTATCGACGGTAGAACGCTGTCTAGTCATCTCCACAGTTTACAAATACATCCACGCAGTTTATATATTTCCACAAAAGATCAAGTTTGCATATCAATCTCAACAGGAAATTGTAAACACAATAACTATGGTAAAAGGAACAAACTGATAACTGAATAGGGTCACCAAGTGTAGAGACCAAATATGATAGAAGAAATGATCTCAATGTATAAAAATGTGTAAAAGAGAATCCACTACTCAACTCTCATAATCCATAATAAAATGAAATACAATCAAGAGTTTTGTGAGCAACACATGCTCTATAAATGCTGTCTAGCTAATAGTCTCCTGCGGAGGGTAGCCCCGCGTCCAAGTCCTCATGTATAATCAAGTCAGGGTCTTCCGTCTGCTCATAAAAGGTAGTACAGAACTCCTCTAACTCATCACCTAAAATGTTTGTTATCCAGTCAGGATTGGAACAAGCACACAAGCTGAAAAACTATCCGCAACATAATAGGATCGACAGTACATGAATATAGCATATGTAAAAGAAAGCTGAGCAGTAATGAGATGACACAATGTATCTAGAATAAGGTATAAATCATAGAGTAATATGTCAACTGGAATGAGTATGAAAGCATAGTGACATGTCAAGTGGTAAAATAATGAACGACAATCTATCTAAAGTGAATTGAAATACCCTTTTCGACATGTGAACGACTAAGGGGTAAAATAAGGCATACTGCACGTGTCGTGTGCAGTTGCTAGCATTCAAGATTAGACATATTGGGATAGAATGGGTAGTTCACACATCTACTAAGGTATTTCCCCTCCCGACCAGTACTCATGAACCCAAATAAGTCACGAAAAGGAGTTAAACAAAAGTATAATAAATAGGGGTTCATGTTTCTCACTCGTGTGTCCATCGTGTCATCCAAAACAAAAGAACATATAAATGTATACTGCACAAACCATCAGAATTGGAAGTAGAACAGAAAGTGTACTTGCCTGTCGTCCTGAGCCGGGTGTACGAGTCAGATGTCAAATCAGAGCTCAAGTGACCTATTGATAGATTAATATAATCAATACACAATTTGATAGTAGAGTAAAATTATCTATTTATTTGTTAAGCTTGCTAAGGTGTTACTCTTCTATTAGGCTTAATTACACCTCAAGGACTCTTTCCTGATACTCATGCGTTCCTCTTGGTATCTATTGACCTCTGTATTTGTCATCTACTTGAATCAGCCAAGCAATTAACCATATGTTGATGCCCACTGCAGGACACTACTCCAGCCCTGTTACACTATGCTACACCTACAGGTGCTTGGTACTAGTAACAGCACTCTAAACCACAGGAAGCTGATATTAGGATATTTCCTGATATCCCAACATGTACTACTCTAATTTACCAAAATCCAATGCTTCTTGATTAGGATACATGGGTACCCTACTTATTCTTCACCCTTTTTACTGATATGGGACATACTTTCCCCAGCTATACCTATCCTCATGATATCTGATCCCTGTCGAATCTCTCTTAAGTCTGATAAAGACCCCCATCTCCTCTTGATATGAGATTACAGAAGTTATAAGGGTGTACTTGCCTGTCAGTACCTATTGGTACAAGGAAGGCCCCCTTCTCCTTACTGCTACTGTATACTACTGCAGGGTTATTACTGCTTCCTAGCAGTACAATCAATGAGTATACATGGCCCTACATATTGCAAGTGCAAGCTACAAGCCCAGGTTCTTCCATATAGCCTACAGGCCTATACTTGTCTCAAACTCTACTATTCTTCCTGAATTTACTTAGCATTCGTTTCATAACCTCTGATACCCAACTCAAGACCTAACCTATTTTGAACACACAAACTTAAATACAGTAACCAATCCATATATTATGAAGACAAATCTCAAAAGACAATATAGGACTGAACCATAAGGCATATAGAACAGATTAATTTGAGTACAAAGTGACAGGACAATAGGCATTAGGATAGACCAATACAAGATGCAGGGTTGAAACCTTAGCTCAGAGCCTAGGCCTGTATTCAACATTCCAGGAGACTCCTCTCATGTTGCCTACTGTCCCAGACCTCACTGATTCCCCATATGTATTACACGTGGTTTGATACCTGTTGTTATTCCTTCTCATTACCTATTGTATGTGCAGTGCACATGTTTTCCCTCTCTAGTTTGGGTATCACTGTCCTGGGTTTGCCCTGCTGCAGGCGCCCAAGCAAGGGCTGAACTCTCTACTCACCTATACCATTTTAGTACTAAGTACTGCATTCAAGAGTCCCCCTTGCCACAGATTCAAACTACTGATGTGGGTACAGTTTTGCACCCTTTAGTAGGCTTCTCAAACACTCCATATATTAATGTGACCTGGGATGTAAGTTGTGTCAGAGACCCCTTACTGGGTATGCCTACACATAACAGAGCAATTGTCCTACCACACTCCATTCACTTCTATTGATTTATCTGTTAATACTCATATATGCTCAGGTGTCACTCGATAAGATGTCTAAAATCAACTTGGTACAAAGGTTTAACTGCTAGACTCTACTGAACTGCACTCCTGTGGCACTGTCCCTATGGCTGTATTAGACTTTAAGGGCCCCAGAACTTGATACATTAGGGTGTAAACCAACTAAGGGCTGCAACATTTGGAACAGTGTGTACCTGACAATGTAAAACTTGGTTCACCAGCACCTGGCCACATACTTACCTATGTGGATATTCAATGACAGAGACTACACAGGATTACCCCACATCACTACCTTAGGACTAGTCACTCTAACCCATGGTATACTATAGGATGTCCCAAGGCTATCCATCCCCATGCTCTGTCTAGAACACCAGGTTTGGATATGTATAGCTACAGTACTAAATACCTGTATACATTGATGGAATAGGTCTTAGGAACAGCAGGACAGCTCTAATGAAGATTTTGACTAACAGGATAATACCATGGGTATTGCAGGGCAGTCCCTGGGTCATACAGGTGTCCCTGTATTGTACCCTCACAACCCAACATCCCTTAGTAAACTTATAACTCCAATATTTCTACTCTACCTAGCTTTGACCCATTCCCCCTCATTGGTCCTGCTCTGTACTCAAGGATGCATGGTTCACCCCTCGACTATGCAGGACACATTCAGGTGAAGGTTGTCCATACACTCTGATGTGCAGGGCAATAATTGACCTGTGGCAGTGGGCTAATGCATGGAATATGAAAGGCTCAAAGGCCTGAACATATAAGGGATGAATGCAGTTATCAGATATCTGATACTAAGCTATCATATGCAGGAATGTAACATGGGTTGCAGATCATGATAATGCAAGGAATGTGGACTGAAAATAAGGATGCAACCCTCTAACCTGGATGATGGTTAGGAAAACTGAACAAACTAAGGGATTTCATTAACATGAAGGCAGTGGACAATGATACAAGGGGTTTAGTCTCAAGTGGACAGGACCATCAACCTGGGCCTCCCTCAAACTTATTCACCCACACATGGTCTTCACCAAGGCTTGAACAAGGCAATAAACTGCTCCACATATGAGCAGAGTATTCTTGTAGCAGGACAGATCACTAATGCATGGACCAGTAAAAATTTGTGAGGGCAGTACGAGTAAGGATTGATACATTATAATATGTACAGAACCAATACAGAGGAGAACACCTACTGATGTAGGAGAACAGAACAGGTATCCCTACTCTAGTCCTACTCGACTCCAGGAACACACTATTTTCTTAACATGGCTGATTCTGTACATATCTTCTAATGTACAACTCAATTGATACTCTTTGATCCTATATGCAGGACATATATGATACTCGACTAAGGATATGAACCTATATGGAAGCATGAGCCAAAACTAAGGATTATGGGTTAGACACATAGGTTGCAGGGCTCTTAGACAAGGTGAAATGACTGAACATTTGTAATGCCAATCCTGTGTATAGGTTGACACTTCAAGTCCAGGTATTGATTGTACAATAAATGTAAGGAGCATTGCATTTATGGGTGCAACACAATGTACTATACACGTATATGATGTTACACTGTACATGACCTATATGCAGACATCTGTTCGACACTTGGTCTTAAGTCTAAGGGGAAATATGCCACTTTTCCTATGCAAAATCAAGAAGAGGTTCACAGAACCACTAAGGAGTGTTATGGCTATCTGGGTGAAAGGTTTGAGTTTGGTTCCAAGATGAACTTCAGGGTACAGGTATTTGGGTGATATAAGTCTGAAAGTCCATCTCTCAGATTTCTCCTCTGATACATAGTGGTATCTGAACTCATAAGAAGTGGGTCGACATTAGGAGATCCCAACAGTATTCAATACTGAACTTAATCAAGGCAGGGGACACGGATTTTTAAGGAAGCAGTAATTTAGATCAACATACTCAACTCTACTATCTACATTGATGTAGTATGTGCCAACATGGGAGATTATGAGGAACAGGTTATATACTTAATATCCCCATATAGCCATGAGTACTCAGGTTATTGTGTTCTGTACCAGCCCTGTCATCTGGCACAATGATGATACCCAGCTATTTGGATATCAATGGGGTGTTCGAAATTAAACAAGATATTAGATATCATGCTTGCTGTTAGAGATCAGGGGTGATGTCGAGTACCACGTATTCTGATATTAGGATTTCTTTCTGATGCTAGACTGCTACTGGTTGTGTCCTTTAATCCTAGGATACTGCAAATCGTATCCTTTACTCCTTGTGTTCAACACACGAATATGCCAAACCCCTCTCTCCCATTTCTCCGAGCACCTACCCCTCCACTCTACTTGGTTGGTAGCAAACCTAGGTGGCTCTAAAGATAGGTTGATTCGAATGAATAAGGAGCATTGGTGGAATAAACCTTACCTGTCGATGACTGATTTCTTCAATTCCTCAAAGCTTCCTTGGTGCAGAGCAGGGAGTTCTAGCTGCGGCAGGAAGATTTAGGGTTCAGGGGGGGGTGGGGGGGGGGGGGGGGGGGGGGGGGGGGGGGAGGGGGGGGGGGGGGAGGAAGGCAAGGCTAGGGGATCCATAGTATATATACTAGGGTTTCTGGGGTTGGAGAGATAGGATCAAATTCCCTTGCTGAAATCCGAAGCTGATTCGATTTCGTTTACACAAGGGATTTTGAATCCCTGGCCGTTGGGTTTAAATCTAGCAGTTTTGCAACCTAGCCCTCCCCTCTTTTGGATAATTGCAAAATAGTCCTTTCTTTCAAAAGTAATGCTATATTTTTTTTTTTATTTTTATATATATATATTATATATATATATATATATATATATATATATATATATATATATATATATATGATTATTCTAATAGTTATATATTAGTTAATAATTTAGCAAATAATAAATAAAAAATATGGAAATTTCGGGTCAAGGGCTTACAGTACGTACCACATACCTTGTATATTCTCTCTATTTACTGCTACATATTCTTTATCGTCTAACTAGAACAATTATTGGAGATTTTTTTTCTCATTCCATCCTGACTGGATATGTTACCAAAATTTTACAGATGATGGCAATGACGAGTGTCCTTTCCACTATGGTCCTCATAACGTAGTGGACGTAGACCGTAAGACCCTTGTCCAGCAGGAGTTATTTCCAGCCGATAAGGCATTAGTGGTAGCTCTGCTAGATTAGTTTAGTACTGGACTTTGTCTCCAGATTACACTTTGGCTTGTTATTATTTAGTTATTGTATTTGAGATTGTTGACTCTGAGACTTTGGACTTGTATTATTTCTGTGTTGGATCTTCTGGATGATATTTTTCACATCTTGTTGTCTTTATCTTCCAGCATCACCTATCTTTCTTAGAGTTTGTGATTGAGTATATTATATTGTCATTGCTTGTCCTCCGTTTAGAGTTGACCATTTTTGACAAGTTTTGATATTATAACTGTTGTTAGATAGTAGACCTAGACAACGTTCCAACGCCGTTTCTGCGGTGTAGGCCGAGACGTTGTCTCGCACTCGTGCCCTTACTTTGAGTGCGGGTCGTGATATATTTTTAGTGGTGGCCCATGCAGGTAGAATTCACAATTAGTACGATATCGTAGTGGTGCTCGATTTAGAGTGCTGCTACGAGCCTGTTATTGGGTTAGAAGATATAGGCTATAGGCTAAGGATACTCAATCACAATTAGGAAACTTCCACTTTGCTTTTACACAACTGTCCTTTCTTTATGCTGATTATTTGCACTTAAATCGTTTCTTTTATATGATCTATCATATGCCATATTGACTTCTTTCTTTCGATCTGTCTTCAGGATGGTGATGACTCGATCTCAGCGTTCGAGACTTGCAGATACTGAAAGGTCTGCTACCTCTCGTAGACCTGATCTAGTGGCGTATACTACAGTTGGGGTATCTGTAGTTTCTTTTAGGGGTGCTCCTCCACCAGTTACGAGGACTGTCCCTGAGGTTGCTGCGGTTGCTCCTACCATAGTACAAGGAGCTACGACAAGTTCTGTCATCGGTGTTCTTCCTTCTCCTACGCACCAGACTTCTCCATTTGTAGCTGAGGATCTGCCTCCACCACCTACTGATATGTGGCAGATGTTTGCCCTCCTTCGGCAGATGATGGAGGCCCAGAGAGCCCAGACTGAGGCTCAGCAGAGGCAGATGGACGTGATGCGTCAGGGTGTGGAGGATGCCCACCAGTTGGTTTTAGCAGTCGTGGAGCGAGGGGCTCCAGTTCAGGGAGCGCAAGCCGAGGCCGGGAAACATCCAAGACTTCGAGCGCGAGAGGGGCCTAAAGCTCAAGAAGGACCGTGATCTATTCTCGGGGGCTACTAGCAGCGCAGGGGCTGCTAAACGTCCCCAACTACAACATCGTTCTTTTCTGCAACACCTGCCACAAGCTCCTCTTTGCCACAACTGCTGGAAGCTCGGTTATTTTTAGAAGGTTTGCAGTAAGAGGCTGGGGATGTGCGTCTATTATGGTACAGTAGGACATCACATGAGAGAGTGTCCCATGAGCCCTCATGTTATTGGTGCAGCCCAAGGAGCACAGGTTAGGCTGCCTGCGGCACCGCGTTACGCCCCTCACCAGCAGCGGGATATGCCCCACCAGGGCAGGGCTTTTGCGATGGCGGTCGAGGAGACCCACACTACAGGTGATGGATTAGGAGGTTAGGTCTTGTTCCTTGCTTTTTCTGTTTGTTCCCACCCATTGATTGTTTGATTACTTTCTTAGTACCATTAGCTTGTATACGTGATGATCATGGTAGATTACTAGAAAACTCCATTGGAGACTGCAATGACATGATACTGTAGAGACTAAAACCATGCATGTTTGTTCATATTTTTCTATAATTACATATTGTATAACTTTGGATAGAATTTAGTCGACTTTGTTTGTTGGGGGCTTGACCTAGAAAAGAGTACAACAAATTTGAATTTCGAGGACGAAATTTTTCTAGGGGGTAGGATTGTAACTGCCTGTCTTCAAAAATGAGGGTAATTTTGTCATTTTTCTTTTTTAATATTTTTGGTGACTTTTATTTATTAATATTGTATTTTGGGATTTAGTTTAGCCGGGTTTAATTTTTGTCTAGTTTCGACTTGTGTTAGTGACCCGGGTAGCTTAGACTCTAGTTGGGACCCAAAGATTAGTTAGACATGGTACACAAATCTCACTAATTAGTCTAGTATAATTAGGCTAATCCCACATGACTAGGTTGGTTCATTTAGAGATTAGAACTTGACCCTTTTGACCCCAAACCTTGACATGACTTAAATTGAACCATAGGAGACTAGTTGGGGGCATTATAGACATGTCAAATAGGCCCATTAGGGCTATACTTGGCTGGCCACACCATAGGGGGTTCTTTTCATTTTATTTCAACCACTTGCCTCTTTTCATTTCATTTTGTTCTTTCCCAAACTTGAGAGCTTCCCTCTAGGTTTTGATATCTCAAATCAACCCATTCTTCCCAATCCATCAAGGAGGAGGTGCTAGCAAGGAGCAAAAATCAAGGAGCAAGGAAGGGTGTCCAATTTGGAGGAGTTTTCGTGTCGAAACCGTGTCCCTTTGGGTATTTCATTGGGATCCAACTCCCAATATGTATCTCTTTCTCTAATCCCTCTCTATTTCATCTTTGCTTTGCATTTTGATGATTTTGAACCCATAGGAACCACCCCCATGCATGTACCACCCTTAGGTTTTGAGACTCTTTGGAGTCCTCATTAGAAAGTTAGGATAGGTTTTGTGGCACCCAAGGAGAAATTTCGAGGGTGGCCCACCAAGTATTTGTAGAAATATCCCATAGATATTTTTGTCCTCTATTTTAGTTTTTGATGTGTTAGAGAGTAGATTAACCATGGTTAGGATGTTTGGATTAGTTTTCATTTACCTATGGTTGGATCTAAGTGGTTTAGCCTACATGTCTAGTTTGAGCTTCTGCATGTCATTTTTATGTATATTTATGTAGTGAACTGATTTTCTATTGTTGGGTGTGTGTATATATATATAATTATAATTTATATTATATATCTATATTTTATATATATATATATATATATATAATATATATATATATATATATATATATATAATATATATATATTTTGTTGGGTGTATATATTTATTATATATATATATATATATATATATATAGATATATAATATATATATATATATATATATATATATATATATATATATATATATATATATTATATATATATATTTAAATATATATATATATATATTAAAACTCCCATATTATTAATTAAGGCTCGAAAACCCGAAGCCTGAACAAGTATACAAGGCGCAAAATGTCGAAGCCTATAAAGTATTACCACCAAAAGGAGGAAGGAGGATGGGGGGATGCAAGAAAACCAACGAGAGATAGGGGAAGAGAGAGGACCATAATGCCCTCGAACGTGGGAGCACCGGGTGCTTCGTTTACGACATTGGCAGAAGACTTCTCGGATGAGCTGGTTGGCTGTGGTATGGTGACCTTCGTATCTAGCCTTGTTGCGATTCTTCCAAATCACCCACGTGGCGGAGCTACGACGATCTGGTGGTCGTGGGAGGCAGAACCCCAAGAGGCCGCAAGATCGTGAAAGCGTCCACTGCCTGCCACAAGCTACGCAGATGGTGAGGGTCCTCCAGATTTGGCCTGGCAGTCCCCCCTGACAGAAGTGGTTAATAGTCTCCATCTGACGGTCAGAGCAACAATTGCAGCCTGACGCTAAATGACCCTATAGTGTTGAGAATCTCGTCAGTGACCATTTCTTCCTGATGATTCTCTACATAAGGAAAGACCATTTCTTAGGGATGCAAGAGTGCCAAAAGGGGGCAATGGTGTGATGCGGCATTCCAGTTTCTTGGACAATGTATCTCGCCGACCTCATCGAGAATGCCTCCGAGGCCTCGAGCGACCACCTCCACCCATCTGCTTTGGGGCCGATTCTAACACCGTATTGGCGGATGCACTCCACTGTTTTGTTTCCGGACTAATCAAAAATCTTGTCCCAGTTCCAGTCGTTACTACTGTAGTCCCACATGTCACTGATCCTACAGTCTCTCGGGTTCTCCGTGATACTCGAGATCATGCTATCCCCAATCCATCCCTCCAGGAAAGGAGCCGATTGACCGTCGCCCAAGTGGAGTCTCATAACAGGTTCGGCGAGGTCTCGCCCATCGAGGATACGACGCCACGTCGTAGAACATCGGCTGTTGGAGATGGCAACTGACGGGTGGATGTGCTTGAAGTACCTGGCCTTCATAAACCTAGTCCATAAGTTCTTACTTGTTCGAAGATTCCACCATAATTTCATCGAGAACGCTTTAATGATATGGGAGAGTTTGGTAAGCCCAGGCCTCCTTCTTCGGTAGGGCGCGCCATAGAGTCCCAGTTCGCCCAGTGATGCTTGTCTTGGCCATTGCCATGCCCCCAAAAGAAGTTACAAAATATCTGTTCGATCGAATTCAGTACCTTCTTGGGCGGGGAATACGCTGCCAGAGTGTGTATTGGAATGGAGGTGAGCATATATTTGATGAGGATCATCTTGCAGCCGGGAGATAAAGTGGTATTATGCCACCCCTCTAGTTTTTTTTTTTCTTCTGATTCTAGAGATCAAATCCTGAAAGATGCCAATGTTGGATTTCCCGTACACAAGGGGCATCCAAGGTAGTTGAAAAGAGGATGGGCTACATTGAAGGAAGTTAAGTTGGAGAGATCGATCGCGTGCTCTCGTTTGAAGTTGTGGTGGGCATAGATAACGCTCTTGGCAGAGTTAATTTTTTGGCCGGAGCATCTAGAGTACCTCTGCAGAGTGTGGTGCACTACTTCCATCGCTCCAACGTCCCCGGACAAGAAGATGAGTAAATCATCGACGAAGGCCAGGTGGGTGATGAAAGGACAGCCACTGGAGGTGTAATAGTGCTGGAAGTTCGGGGTGGTAATCATGTTATTAAGGTTTCTGCTCAAAGCGTCAGCCGCAATGATGAAAAAACTAGAAGCAAGCGGGTCGCCTTGTCTAACTCTGCAAATGGATTTGAAAAACCCTTCGTCCTGGCCGTTGATAATCGTTGAAAACTACGAGTTGCTGATGGATCTCCACACGGTGTTGGTCCAAGTTTCTGAGAATCCGAAAGCTTTGAATACCCAGATCATAAATTACCAATCCATTATGTCGTAAGCTTTCTCCATGTCAAGTTTGATAGCGTTGTTGTCCCCTCTTGCTGGGAACTTCATGCAGGTGATTAACACTTGAGCTAACATGATGTTGTCCTGGATATTTCTTCTGCGAACAAATCCGCTTTGCTCCTCAGAAATGATCTTGGGAAGAATTTCAGCCCTGGTTGCAATGAACTTGGAGATGATCTTGTTGGTGAAAGTGCATAGACTGATGGGTCGAAAGTCTCGAAAAAACTCAGGGTTAGGATTTTTCGGGATTAGGATCACCCTGGCACTGGAAATATATATATAAAAAAAAAAAAATATATATATATATATATATATATATATATATATATATATATATATATATATATATATATATATATATATATATATATATATATATATATATATAGGAAGCGGATCAAAACCCCCCCCTTAGAAAACCCCCTAAAAAGCCCCTCACTCTAATCCGTAATATTAATGTTAAAAATAATATTAATATTAATATTAATGTTAATGTTAATATTAATATTAATATAAATGTTAATATTAATATTTTTTATTTTTATATTAATGTTCATGTTAATATTAATGTTAATGTTAATGTTAACGGATCAAAAAACCCCCTTAGAAAACCCCCTAAAAACCCCCCTCACTCTAATCCGTAATATTAATGTTAATGATAATATTAATATTAATATTAATGTTAATGTTAATATTAATGTTAATATAAATGTTAATATTAATTTTTTTATTTTTATATTAATGTTCATGTTAATATTAATGTTAATGTTAATGTTAATATTAATTTTAATGTTAAATTTAATGTTAATTTTAGTATTTAATGTTAATATTAACATTAATATTAACATTAAACTTAATATTAACATTAATATTAACTTTAATATTAACATTAAAATACGAATTAGTGTGAGGGATTTTTTAGGAGGTTTTCTAAGGGTATATATATATATATATATATATATATATATATATATATATATATATATATATATATATATATATATATATGTCACGACCCGGTCCCAATTTCTTGGGTCGAATCGGATCATGCCCAGCCTGCACCGTTGTGAGACGGCGGCAGTAAGCTGTTCCATTGCAGGTATTCACAACAACACAATTACATTTGTCACAACTGTTCTATTCGGAAATGAAACTTTGTTTAATAAAATATTCAGAAGTACAACTGGAAATGAAATGCTGAAATAAACTACAAACTCCAAATAAAGGAGAAAATGCAGAAAAAAAAAACTATCTAAGCATCTGGTTCTGTAGTTCCAGGATCAGCATCCTCCAGAGACGGCTCTGGTACCTTCGCAGGGTAGAGGACCGGGTCATAATAGCTATTATAGTATAGCTCTTCATCCTCAGTGATACCTAAAATGTTGTCTCCAGTCAGGAGGGAGCAAGAACGAAATATGCATCTCATAATTTAAATAGTAATTGGAAAGTGCAGGGTAAATGGTTTGAAATAATATTTTCAGCAGTTTAAAACAGTTCAGTGTGTTTTGAATATGCAAACGTCTATGACCGGCTTGGGTTGATCAGTAGTATCTTAGCGATACGATATGGCTTATCCCCGTGTGTGAGAGGGGTAAGCTAACACAGTCAGTTCAGTAGGGGCTTTGGTCATAAACGTCTACACTATTCCCCCAATCCCAGATTCAGTAACAGTAACAATCAGTAGTTGAACCCTAAGGTAGAGTTCCGTGTCAGCAGTGTGGTTTAACATGCAGCTTAACTTTACTAAGGAAATTACAAGAAAACATAATCCGAAACTTGCCTTGTATTAGATTGACTGGAAAGACGAGTCAGTACCGAGGAAGGACGTCAGGTGTATCTTCGAGTTCCTACAGTTGAGAACTCGACTTAGAACCTTGAATAACTAGGCTAAGTGTGCTAGTTGCAATCTCTAGTAGTAAGTCCTAGTCAGGTTTTAATTTGTATTAATCTACAGCTAACGATTACGTCGCAACTACGTGCGTTGATTAAACCGATTAATTTGGTTATTTGGAAATAATAACAAGGACCAATTAACTTTGGAAAAGTTTGTGTTTTTGTAATATATTTATAAAATTATAGTTTCTTATAGTGATAAATCATGAACTAGTTATTTACTAATATTTTATCCATTTTAACTAGATTCGTAAATAATCAGTAAATCGCGCTCTAATCTACGATTACGCGACTAATCAAAACCACCCAAATTCACATCCACCAGAAAAATAAAATAAAATAAACTACGCTACACAATACAGTGGCACAGCTAATGGTCCTAGGGTGGGCTTATGCCCGGTACAATTTTTTTTTACATTAAATAAGAGAAAATTACTGAAATATTAAATAAAGTGCAGAAACTAAATGACTATAATAAATAGCCTAAATGTTAAATAAAATAATTAAAAATGAAACTAAGAGTCTCAGACTCGGTCCATTCCTCAAAATTCGGCTAATACCACAACGTCCGGTCGGACCGGTGCGTTTGCATTTCGCCGGGGCCCACAGACCGGTACGGTCGTCGCCCGAAAAATCAGTTTAGAAATTCATTTTCGAAAGCCAATTTGAAATCAATATAAATATAGTTTTGTAAAAATTTGGGCAGCACTTCCTCTATTTCGGGACAAACCCAAAACTGGGAAATGCGCCACGGAAAACCTGTAAATATTTCCAACCCAAAATAATCCCACAGAATAAATCCACCAAAATAATCCCAAGCCACAGAAAATAATTCCAATCCACCGAATTTCCCGAAATGTCCGGGAATCCCATAATCCAACCAATTCACACCAAACCAGCAGATAAAACACAGGAACATACGCTAACGTAGCTAATCGAAAATATAACGCAGCTAACC
>JANAVB010044619.1:6817460-6845638 GCA_029216955.1 Iris pallida
TTGTCGAGCCGATGCAGCTCAATTTCTTAACTTTGTTGCAGGCCAAATCTTCTGACTTAGCTATTCGAGCACTTCTTATTTCATTGAACTACTCGATCGACTCCGGCCTAACATGCCCAAGTCCCAATCTGTTGCGAGACGGTGATTTGGGTTTTGCAGACTCGTTGCGAATGAGACAAAATATCGACCTCTAATATTTTAGCGTAAACGGATAGCCTGTACATGAAACCAACTAAAATTAATACTTGCATCGATTCGGACTTGTGCCTTGGGCCGATTTGATTTCTTAGAATCTTCGACCTAACTCAACGCACTTATCCTTTGGGACAATGCAGCGCTTCGCATCGATTCAACTCGATGCATTCTTTGGGGAAATATAACTCTTCGTATCGACTTAGTTTGATACATTGCTCGAGATAACGTAACTCTCGTATCGATTCACATCGATATATTTCATTCGGTCAACGTGACTCTTTGAGTCAACGTCTCAGCATAATGTGCCGTACGGAGTGGTGCATTACATAATACCACTCAAAACAAGGTTCGTCTTCAAACTAAAACCAACTCTCCGATTAACTGTTTTATAGATCGTTTCACGTTCTCGTCCCACCAATGTTGTTCAGTTTCACACTATCTTGCAAGATTTTTATTAACATTTCAAAGTCTTTCCTGCAGCTCGATTTGAATTTTGTATAAAACTCGATTGGGATCGTACATATATTCAAGGCGTTCCAAAGATATGTGTATTTTGACCAAGTCCAGTGGTAGCAAATTTGAACAAAGCTAAACAGGTAAATTTTCAATCCTATGCTTGCCATCTCGTACTCTTGATCGGACTTGTCTTCAGCGACTGTTCTCAAAATTTTATCACATACGTATATTCGATACATATGTGATTCAATCAATAAAGTCATCACATGCGATGCGATTCAATCCTATTTCTCGTTTCGTATATTTCGTATGGACCATCAATTCTATGTGTGGCGTCGAGCCATCGCGCATCCGATCGCAACGATCCTCCGCAACCCTTGCGTTCGAAATTGCACCCAACTATTTCCAAAGTCTGGCTATGCAACTTATCTCGATACGATTTCCTTTGTTGACTTGCAAATGCAACAACATTCCGGACTACGCTCACTAGGTTACTTACCTAGACACCGTGCATAAATTCTTCCGACGCAACTTTAAATTGACATTGCACAAAGGCCACAATCTATCCAACACAAAAGTTTACATCAAGGCGAAGGTGCTCAAGGCAAAAAATGCTTTGACTCAAACTTCTCTACGACGCGTCTATGTTTAGTTCCTATCGAGTAGGAATTTCCTAGCCAAATTCTCAAACTTGTTCGTATAGCGACACTAAATATAAGTTCGATTTATGCAAGCTCAATTGCAAAATGAATCCATATGCAACGGCATAACTCGTAAGTTATTCACTTATCGTTCGCTCTTGTGCATAGCACGTTTCTTGCAATCGCCTATTTTCATTGCTAAGTTCGTTTATGACTTTCTATTTGATCATGTGCTAACATAATCATTCAAGTATCTCGACCGACGTCGTTCCATAAATTTCTCGAAACAATCATTCGGTCACTTAGACTTATCGTCAACAGACACACATTATACTTTTTACTGAAAATTTTTTATATGCGATATCGCATGGGTCATCTTACGGTCTGCAACATTCAATTTGATTTGGCGGTCAAGTTTCTAGGGTCAGTTGCCCCGTAGCTACGCTCGATAATTGTGGAACATTAACGAAGGACAGTTTATTATGAACCATTATATATCTTATTTATGAGCCAAATCATGTTCCAACGATTTCTATGTGACTACCTAATTTTGGACAAAACCATTTCTATCGGCGCTACTGATGTGCAACTATTCTCCGAGTAAAGTTATGTATTACCGTCGATGATTCCAAAATTTATGAAATATCTACTCGTATTGAGTTCTAGTCTATTTACCCACGATCGACACTCAAGATGCTATATACACCGAAACAATCATCGATAACTCTACAGTCTCGCCCTGTTCAATCATAAAGTTTACGATCAACCAATTCGACGCTTCTATATTACTATTCCAAAATCTCGATATCGTAGGCCCGCTCTGTTTTGTGTTCCCACATTGTGCTTACGTTTTCTTGCGTATCAATTTTTTATAGGTCGTATCAATTTTGATAACACGAGGGTTAACTTTGAATCCGCATCAACGTCGAATTTAGTTCATATTGCATACATCCAAGTTCACTATAAGCTTTTCCATACACATCAACTCATTTTTCTTTTTTATCGCATCCCGATATACATTGATCGCGTAAACGAGTTACCGATTATCCAACATCGAACCCTCGAGTTATATGATCACGCCCTCTAAGTTTTTTTTGCGTGTTTCAGTCATGCTCAAATGAGTTTCGTCGTAACGTAACCAACTATTTCTTAGACACTATTTACCGCATCAACCAACTCTTCACCGAAGTCGCACATCGTGCGATCCGATTATAATTCGTCTCACCCAATATTTCTATTGAGATCGCAAGTCGTGCGACTCGTTTGTAAGTTCAATTTTTTCTTTCCCGTCGATTCGATTATTGATTCAAGGCATAATCGTTTCGCTAGTCTTGATCGTTCGACCGACTTATAAATTTTTGTATGATGTATCATTCATTGATACAAGTATCTGTCCTATCGTTCCAACCGATTATTGAAGAACACTTGTATCAACATACCGTCATACAAATTTTCAATCGAGTCTCGGTACTCTTCCTTCCATTGTGGACAAACCTTCCATAATTCTTATAACGTGTCGATGTAATCAATCTCATAAGTGGTATAGCATATACCACTCAGAATCGAGCCATTCATCGCATATGTGGTATAGCATATACCATTCAAAAATCAAGTTATTTCCCTCGCGTCATACTCGGTATTAACCAACATTTTATTCTGACTCACAACTTCTGCAGTGATCGTGCATGATCACAACCGTAACTTTTGATTAATCAAAATTCGATACCATTTGACTAATGTATACATTTGCCAACACAAGTTCGATTGCGCTGCCAAACGATTCGTTTCTATCGATTTATGATTTCAGTTCCACCCATTGCACAGTATGCAACGATTTATTTCCAATATCCGTTGCACTCTGTACAGTGATTACTTTGACATGCGTTGCATCACGTGCAATAATTTACTTCTGACACGCATTGCACATCGTACAACGACGTATTTCGAACATTCATTGCACCTCGTGCAACGATTTATTTTCGACATTTGTTTATCCTCGTGCAATAATTTACTCCCGACATTCAAAGTCAATACTCAAATCTGTTCAACACATTCGATATTGACTTATCACTTTCATTACAATGTGCATTCACAATCAACTCGTTGCACTTCCTGCAATGCATTATTTAAGTTTTTGCATTGGTGAAACCAATATTCACAACCCATTGCACTTTATTCATCGTTTTATTTCTCATTCAATATGTTACATTGCAACAACATCTCAAATTGTATTTCACAATTTGTTGCACTTGCAACAACTAACATTTTACGGGTCATTGCATTCAATGCAACGAGGCGTTTCACGACTTTCTCCGCAACATTATGTAAATTTGAAGTACTTGCGATAATGTTACCCGACTTTGTATTAGACTTATTATATGGAACATCCAGTACGACATCGAGTAGAGTCAAGAGTGATTCGATTTGTGGTGGAAAACTCTTTGGAATTGAAATAAAGCAAGTATCCTGAGGAAATTGAGCCTAGAGCTCTGATACCAATTTGTCACGTCCCGACCCGGAATCACCCGAATCATCGTCCTCGTAGGGGGCATGATGCCGCACGAGCCTGGAGTTGCGCTCATGCAAGGCAAGATGACAAGTTCTCAAAATGGCAAGATGACAAGTTCTCAAAATGGTTATCTTTGATTTAATATTAGCAAATGGAAGAAAATAGAGTATACGAAACAATTCTCTTCATTGATAATGAACTGAGATTATAAAGGCTTTCAATAGTCCAACTGAATTTGCCAAATTGGCTACAACACTCAAGTTCTCTCTTGCCCATAAAGGATTTCACCATTCCATACATCATGCCTTCTATATCTCGGCTGCGTCAATCCTTTCACAAGTCCAAGCGTCAATACGATCGCACGCTTCAAATGCTACGACATTCCATGCCTCTGCGTGATGAAGCGAAGCTTCGCCGTGAGCAATCCATTCCCTACACCCTGCATGAAAGCTGGTGGAGAATCAGTACGTTCGTCCTCGCAAGTACTGATAAAAAGACCCACTTTCTAAACCTATATTTAGTATTTATGTTGAATCATGCAACTTAGCTTATGGTCTTGCTATATTCTCCTTAGGGTCGATTTCATGGCATATTCGAAAGTGGTAAAGCATGTTATCATGGCAAGCATGTTATTCGAATTGAATAGGCAAGCAGGCAAGAAATCTCGTATTAGTTTCATGGCGTGGCTTCTTACCAGCATAGATGCACTCGTCCTTGGACCGATGCAAGGTTAATACGCCCCATTCCTTTCCTGTCATGTTATAAGTGCTCTCTATGCAGGATCTTTTTGTACAGGATACATACGTGCCTGCACTTCAACCCATCGTTCCTTAACTATATGAAGGTCATTAGCGTATCTACGCCATAATAGACTAAACTTGTTTCTCTTTCATTTTCTTTCCTTTCTTTTCTCAAATTGGGTAGCCCGACGCTTTACGGGTTGGGTTGCTATCCCAAACAACCGAAGACATACCGTATACATACCATCTTTTATGGCTTTTCATATCTATAATCGGTTGCTAGTCGTCTTACAGATGTGCGCCCATCAAAGATTAACTTCCCTCCTAGGCCAAACGGTTCCGGCGCTCCGGCACTAACTGTTCGAGGGAACACCCGTGCACGGGCTATTATTTCTTACATTTTTCAAGCCCATTCGACCATGCAACGCGCATCTTATTCAAAAAACCAAACATAGCCTTGAGTCTACGACTCAGACATTCATCATCTCGTATTTCTCATATTAATTTTCTATGTTCTCACTTTTCATACTTTGTTTCGATGTTCAATGGCATCATGCCCCAACTCAATGTTCGTCAACCGAATGACCCAATGGTCATGAACATTTTCGAGGCATCATATCATATCTGAGAGTTCCGTCACATTCATGCCACAACAGTTCTCTTCGTAATGAAGCCATCTTTTATGATTCTCGTTGACACGATTGTTCTCATTTCTTCGAGTTATGCATGCGATGGACGCCTTGATACCATAATTTCATGTTCTTTATCTTAATGTTCAATGTTCGTAGCTTGCAAGCTAGGGCGCTCGCCTTTGCGATATCCAATATTTTATAGCGACTCGTGCATTTGATGCACGTTTAATTTCAATTGTTCTAACTAGTGTTCGACACACACTATGATTTATCTTTCGTTCAGACCATGCTCGTGGCATTGATAGGTTAACTTAGCATGCAATGATATATTCTTACTAAGGCATGAAGGAGTAAAAAGAAGAGTAAGTCCTCCCACCTTAAGCCGATACGCCTTGTTGTTTGCCGAGCCGTTGCGGCTCGATTTCATAACTTTGTAGCAGGCCAAATCTTCTGACTTAGCCATTCGAGCACTTCTTGTTTCATTAAACTACTCGATCGATTCCAACCTACCGTGTCCAAGTCCCAGCCTGTTGCGAGGCGATAATTTAGGTTTTGCGGACCCGTTGCGAATGAGGAAAAATATCGACCTCTAATATTTTAGCATAAACGGATAGCCTGTACATGAAACCAACTAAAATCAATACTTGCATCGATTCGGACTTACGCCTTGGACCGATTCGATTTCTTAGAATCTTCGAGCCAACTCAACGTACTTATCCTTCGGGGCAATGCAGCGCTTTGTATCGATTCAACTCGATGCATTCTTTGGGACAATGCAACTCTTCTCATCGACTTAGTTTGATGCATTGCTCGAGACAACGTAACTTTCGTATCGATTTACATCGATACATTTCATTCGATCAATGCGACTCTTTGAGTCAACGTCTCAGCGTAATGTGCCGTGCAGATCGGGGCATTACAACTAATGACATGTTAAATGCTACATGATACAACTAATCAAATTAATTAAATAAATAAAATCTTAACCACAACATGGTCCAAAAATCCTATCATCGAAGTAGTGAACCACGGCTACAACTAAACAAGGACAAGGGGTAGTACACTATTTTGCGACGAGATGCTGTTCCATGCCATGGCCAGATGCAAATACAGGATACATGCAATAGAGATGCAGGTATTAGATAACATATACAGAAAAAATAAAAAATTTACGTATTCCGGGAATGGGGAGTGACAAAGGGTTTAGAGAGCTCATACCAAACAGGAGATGGATTTCCAATGCAAAATTCTTAGATCTAGACTCCACCAAGCTTCAAGGCTCCAAATCCTTTCAATCCCTTATTAGCTTGCCAATAGAGGCTTCTCCTCTCCAAGGGGAAGAGAATGAAATGAATTTGGCTCAATTTGGAAGAAATTTGAGTGTAGGAGCAATTTGGGAAAAAAAAACAATCCTAAATTAGGGCTTGAAATGAAAATGGAAAGAGAAAGAAGATGAAGTAAGGCTTTAATAGGAAGGTGGGATGCCATATGGTGTTAAATTTAGGGTTTGGTTAATTAGAAAAGGTCCACTATACCCCTTCCTTTAGTTATAACAATTTAGGGATTGAACCTCCCTTCCTAATTAGGTGTTTAGTCAAGTTTTCTAACTAAATCTTCTAATCTAGCCAGAGACTAACTAAAGGTCATTTAGGCTAGTGCTAATCATTTAGTTGCATGGTCATTATAAGTTAGTTTAGGTCCTCTAGGATCAGTAACTACTATTCTAGTCAAAGTCTAACCATTAGTCATATTCAATAATAACACATATGTACTGTTAATTATTTAGATAATTAATCAAAATATAAATTCTAGTTTTGAAACTAAGTTGTCACTCAAGATATAATATGAAATCACACTAATAACAATAATTAGGAAAAGGTCAAAAATACCCCTGTTTCAGAAAAGTAGTGGTTACAAGTCTCCCCCCCTTAGAAAAATTTTGTCCTCAAAATTTAAGACGGTCGTACTCCTTCTAGGTCAACCCCCAACAATCATGGTCAAGAAAATTATATCTAATAATATGCAAGATCATGGTTCTACTGGTCGTGATCTCAGTCTCGAACATGGTCACTACACTATCTATCACAACACAAAATATCGTGACAGGTGCTAATGGAATCACACAACAAGATGGAAAAGAAGGTCAGGAAAGACAGACCTGCTAACCCGTCACCCATAGCATCGGCGTCCTCGACCGTCAAAGCAAAAGTCCTGTCCCTCTGGGGTATATCCCTCTGATGGTGCGGGGCATGATGCTGCGCCACAGGTGGCCTAGCTCCCCCTCTCTACTGCCTTAGACACCTGCACTCCTACTCTCATGTTATTCCCTTACAATACCCTATATTTAATATCACATTGATACACCTAGCAAATAGTATCACCCTGAATAACACTCACTAATACTAAATTGATGTTATAGAAGCATGGAATTTCAGGCGCATCTAAGGTCGGAACTCCTATGCGCCCTAACTCTCATGCGCCAAAAATTAACATGTACCAGGAACAGAATACTTGGCACAGCAGAAAACAACAATGAAGTAGAGACATATAAATGGGGCTTTTATTTCATATGAAAGTCAATTACATGTCTTTTACAAAGGATAATTCTTTTACAAAAGAGAGAGAAAATCCTAAAATCTACAGCCAGGTGCATCACTTCAACGAACAGCCAGGCGTAACACTCAAGTACAATAGCCAGACGCATCATTCCAGCATCTCAGCGTATGCGCATCCCCATGCATAGTCAGAGTGAATCACTTCCTCGTCAGTAAGTGGGCACTCTAGCAGGAGGAGTGGCTCTTCCAGCCTAACCAAATCAGGGCACGATAGCCCTGATCTGCGGCTCTTCCAGTATAACAAAAATTAGGGCACGACCATTCCCATCTTTGGATGCAACAGGCACCTTCAACCTGTGTCGAGACACGACGATCCTAATATTTAGATACAACAGGCACTTTCACAGGGCCGATGGTAAAAAAACTAACTCAGCACATCTTCGCCATTGGAAGGAGTTCATCGTCAACTCGCCAAAGCAGGTGACCGATCGAGTTTGTCTCCATAAAGGAAAGCTAAGTGAAATGAGAAACAAAACTCTTCACAAAGCTATTTATAGGCCAGGGCAAATCAAACCCATGCGCCAAGTGGCAACTTTTCCAAAGTCAGTGTAATGAACTTGCATTTATGGTCATGAATCTACCACTTCAAATTCAACCAAAACAACCATTAATGTCTCGAAGAACTCAATAGACATGCTAATAAGGATGCGCCATGCGGTAGATGCACCATCAGCCATGCGCTCCATACCAATGCGTCCAATAGGACATAGCCTAGTGGGACACAAACTAATGCACCCACTTCAACTCGTCACCTATCAAGCATTTAATGCTATGTGACAAAGCCGAAATCATGCTTTCCAAAAACTGAACAGTTGACAGCTTTTTGCAGAAAATGAAGAGCCGCCAACATCATCTTCATCATTACATTTTTGTCGCTTACAGCTGTCCTTGCCACATGGCTGACCGATCACTTACATGCGCCTCCACATCCATGCACCCATAAATTTGCATGTGCCTTAAAAGCCATGCACCCCTGACTTACTTCTGATCCCAAAAGACAGAAGCCAAGTCTCTACATGCGCTTCCATAGACATAAGCCCAAAGCTCTGCATGCGCCTTAGAAGCCATACGTCCAGACTTGTCTGTGACCGCTAAAAAGTCATAGATCGAGCCACCCCATGTGCCAGATCCTAGGGGCATCCTGACAAATCATTCCCCCATAAAATCCGAGATCTTTGAGCCGCAGACATGCACCATGTGTATTTTGACTCAGTTTTGCCTACGAAGGGTGCTAACCACCTAAGATCTCAGAAACGGTCGAATCTTCACGACTGCCATGTGTCAGCTCCACCGCAGCCCAAAAAGTGCAGTTTAAACAAGATTCAGCTTCAACTCAGGGCGCATCGACCATGCGCCCCATAGCATCAGCTACGTAGCGTTTCTACGTACAAGCGCATCCCGCACATACGCGCTTGAGCAGACCAGTCTACTGTCTATAAATAGAGGGATCATTCTTTCTCCCACACACACGAAGTTCATCATATCTATAGACAGAAATGAGAAGAGAGACACTTAACGTCTACTTCTCCTCCAAATGCTCCGACATATAGAGCAACCCAAACCTTCAGAGAATCGAAGATTGTCGTCAGATCGTCAACGGAGTCAATGTATTACTACTCGCTCCACCAATACAGTTCCCAGATAAAAACAAAAGTGTACTCCTAGGACTACGTCTAAGCCCTATATTTTATACTGTTCTATTTGTAATTTAAATACCAAGGTTTATCAATCAAAAAGACCTTGTCGTATTTTCGATGGGAATAAGCTGGTGACTCCGCTGGGGACTTCTTTCTCTTCTGAAGAGAAAGTTGTGTCACAATTGACGACATCAAGCTTGGATTCTTCCACAAGACACTCGTGGTGTGCCTCAATCAACAGATGTGTGAGAAGTTCATCTCTGAAGGCAGCACAAGTCCTTTGAAGCGGCTGCCAAAGCCGAAGAAGACTCGCCAAGTCTGGATACGCAAAGGAGATGTACCGAGCACTACCACTGAAGGGGACGTGCCACCGTAGCCCACCCTTCCTGCTGACGTTCTCACCAAGCAAGATGTGCCCGCCAGTGTAGCGCATCTGCCAGGGAAATATAGTGTTGACTGCATTCTCCAACTGTCCTCTTCCCAGTCGAAGAAGATGTGCCGATGAAACAAAGGTGCATCCAACATCCCGTACATAAACTTTGTCTTGTAAGAGAGGGACTCTGTCTTTGACAGAATCACTCACTGTCGTGGCGAGGATGAGTTGGATTCTGAGTACTATACGCCTTCGCGGGCTGGTACGAATAAATCCAAGGCAGTATGGGCCATGTGCCCTAAATATGCTATGCCCAAAGTGAACCGGAGATGCGCGCTCAAAATCATATGCGCTGTCGATGGTAAACTCTACAGAGTCGACTTGGGTGTGATTGCACCAAATACGAGCCGAGTCTCAAAGTCCCCGTTTCATTTGGGCGCATTTTCTGCACTTAAAACCAAGTCGTGCAAGGCAAAACTTGTGACTTTGAACCCATGCGTCCACGTTGGTTGTGCGCATGAAGTTGATTCAAGTCGCAATACATGTTACTCTCCCACCCATGTTCTGGGCATATCTTATGTGCTGGAACTGGATCAGGGGGTGCAGCATTCACATGAACCCCCGGCGCTTGGCCTTGTCATGCGCCTGAAGGGGGTGTGAAAGTGAAACTCTTCCCTCATGATTTGCGTAATATGATCACTCACAAACGCAGATCAGGATAGCTGACCATTAAGAACGATGTGCCCCTCACGGGGCACACGTGTGCCATGGTCACCATCAGCTGCTGCTGTTACAAAACAACGGCTCCATCATCCAGGCAGTCTGTGTTCCAGCGACTGCAATCTGTTGCACCCATCCGATGTTGTCTCGGAAAGAAGGTGCTAGTTGAAGATGAGTCAGAGCCCAACGTCGCTTCTTGCCATGTTGTATCTAGCTCCCATTCATCATGGAGAAAGACAACCACCAATCCCTCGACCTCAACATCATCGTCCAAGAGTCATCCGAGGAGAAGCAAAACGATGGTCCCGTCCTCAGGGTTGTTTGAGAGCACCCGGTCAAGGAAGAAGGTTCTAGCGGAAGCATCAGCTGGGAATGATCAAACTCCTATGATCTAGGACAACCCTCCACTTGAAGATGAGGACGTTCTTCAAGGAACCGGCCCCGAGATAGCTGGGGGTAGCCAGTACGAGTTCTCAGAAGGGGAAGCTCTTCCGCAGGAAAGTGAGGTCGAAAGTGAAGCCTCAACTGATCCATCCACTTTCACCTATGTTATGCCAGTCTACATGGCTGGGGTGGTGATGAAGAAGAGTTAGATGTTCTAGCTCTGGACATCGTGCAACGCATGGATACCCTGGAAGGGAGCCTCAAAACCCTCTCTGCCACCAAGTAATCCTTGACTCAAATGGTATTTGATATTCGGGCCACTCTGGCATCTCAACCATTAGCAAGGGCACATGTCTTCACCAGTCCCGATCCATAGGCCAATAGATAATCATGTATACCCCCTTAATGGGTATCTTCGGGCGTAGATCATCACACTGTACCTCGGACATTGGCTCCTTCAAATGCCGAGATTCACACCTTACCGCCCTCACCGGCTCCCAGTTTTACAGAAGAGCTGGTTGACATGTTCAAAGATCTGTACGAGCGCTTTGAAGCACGAAACATATAGAAAGAACGTTAGAAGATGGAAATCCCGCAACCTTACCCTCTCGAATAAAACAAAGTGGTTTACCCTCCCAAGTATAAACCACAAACATTAAAGCCATATGATGGAAAGGACTCTCCTTGCCGGTATCTGACCTACTTCTAGTCTCAAACGGGATATCTCCCAAAGGAAGACACCCAACTCACCAGTCTATTTGTCGGGGCATTGAAGGAAGTCGCTTACGACTGGTACTATAGTCTCCCTGACCACCCTATATCATCTTGCGATGACTTGACATGCCTCTTCCTTGATGGATTCTACGACGGTGGAAAGGACAAGACCATGTCATCTCTTATAGAAGTGTGCCAGACAGAGAAGGAGACAGTTCGAGCCTTCATCGAACGTTTTCGACAAGCATGCTTAAGGTTGCCTCTGGGTATGCCAGAACATACACTGATTGAAGCCTGCAGCATGAACATGACTCCTGCAATCAAGCTCTGGCTTGACTCCACTCAACATCCCGATTGGAGTTCATTAATCATCGGGGCCGAAGCTGCTAAAAAGAAGGCATATAATGCTCGCCTTCTGGGGGTTAACTTTCTCACCTTTGATGACAAAGGAAAACGACCTGCTACCATCAACAGTGGGTGCGAGGCGAAAGGAAAGCAGGCGTTGACTGTCAACGCTACAAAGAGCACACAGGGGCCCGCTCAGAAGACTCCACCTGTACCGAGGCCGAAGGAGGTCTACTTCTTCAATGACGAGGACACCTTACAACTCTTCGAGATACTGAAACAGAGCGACAAGATCAAGTTGTCAGATCCTAAGCGTCCGGACGAGGTGGACAGAGTGGGCAACCCAAGGTACTGTTACTACCATCGGTTCGTTGGACATCCAACTCAAGACTGCTACATCCTCAAAAACTATATACAACGTATGATCAATGCTAATGTCATCTCAGTCGATTACGAGAAGAAGACAGTCTCGGCCAACATGGTGTCGCTCCAGTTCGGTACCTTACCGCCTACTACAACTCACGATGATGTTGTCCCCATCCCGAAGGCGACATTAGAGGTGGTCAACCTTCCACCAACTCATGACAACGTGAGCAGACTGATTCCACTCACCACATCTTGGGAGGAGATCATGTGGGTTCATCCAGATCTCGCTCCGGAACTGAATCAACCGGGGATACATTCTACCTCCAAAGCTAAAGGCAAGAAGACCAAGTCTTGCCGAATAGTGACCTCCTCCCCTAAGGAGGCACTTCCTGTACAAATACGTTCACAGCAGAACGCTCAGCCTGAGGAAGCCCCTGTCGTAGTGGCACCTCCCATCACCACCTCGGCTGCTCAAGGTGAATCCCAACTTCCAGCAACCGACAAACAGACGCATAAGAAGGTCCGTTTTGATAGGCCCCTACAAAGAAATAATACTTCGGGGTTAAAAAAACCCCACAACTTTGACATACTGGCAGAACTTGCCAGTACCCAAGCTTGGCTGTCCTTATTCGAGCTCCTCCACCTGTCTAAAGATACTCGGGAGGCTCTCTGCGATGCCATGAAGGATGCTGAGTCTTTCATCAGTCAGGTCAAACAGCCTAAGGACGATCCAGCAGCATGTCCATACAGCCATAGTGTGGGGAAGATCATCCCCAACATCACATTCACTCAACAAAACATGCTGCTCAAGAACAACCGACACAACAGACCGTTATATTATACAGGGTATGTTAGGGCCATCAAGGTGGATCAGATGCAGATCGACCCCGGGTCTTCTCTCAACATTATCTCCCGAACTCTGCTTTCGATATTGGGAATCCTGATGCACCGTCTAACGGCATCCCACACTACAATCAGTGGCTTCAACGCCAGCAAAAGTGAGCTGCTGGAAAAGATCTGGCTGAAGTGTCATATCGGTGATATCCAGACCGAAGTGACCTCCTATGTTGTGGATATGGACGTCAACTACAACATCTTGTTAGGACGGCCGTGGCTACACGAATACATGATAGTACCATCCACACTCCATCAATGTATGAAGTACGTATCCACCAACGACATAGTCCGAACAGAGTTCGCTGATGTCGATCCTTTCAAAGGGATTAAGGCCTTCTTCACTGACTCTGATCTGTATAAATATATTCATCTCGAAGATGAAGCCAATGATGGCGATGATGAAGCCGAGGTCGAAACCAAAGCTGACTTGTAGGCAGATATGATAATCGACGCTCTCCTGAAAGTGCGACTCAAGGGGAAGCTGCCTCAAACACCGTCTCCTATAGTGGTCAAACTTCGCAGGAGGACACCAACTTCTCTAGGCGGAGCATCCACCGAAGCCCCCTTGAAGATACGACTCAAGGGGAAGCCTCCCTAAGTGACGGCTCCTCTCGTAGTAGAACTATGTGGGAAGGCACCAATCACTGGAACACCAACTGAGGCACCTCTCAAGGTGCGGCATAAAGACAGACCTCCTCAGTCTTCAGTCCATCTTAAGCTTCAAGGGAAGGCCCAAGTATCTCTATCGGCACCAGAGACGACAAAGGCCATGCTCCAAATAGGTTCTCCCGAACCTCCTCAGGCTGCTCCAATACTCACTGACGAAGAACTGGAAGAGTACATATCCGCCAATATGGATGCACCATCCCTGGATAATGTAATCCCTCGGGACAAGATCCCATATTTTATCAATAAATGGGTGTCTTTCAATTATTCAATTCTTCCACATTGGAATACAATGTATACTCTAGATAATGCTCTACAGTCATTGTAAACACAAATAACAACTGTTAATCATATAAATTGAGCCATCCTGTACTAGTGAGTCTGTTATATATTCCCAACATGGAACTATCACGACCCGTACCCACTGTGAGGGTACGAGTGCGTAACAACGCCCAGCCTACGCCGCAGTGTCGGCGGTAGAACGCTGTTCTAAGTCATGAACTATAACTAACATAATATGAAACTCTCCATAAGGAGGCCAACACAGAGGTACAATCTCAATCATAATCTAGAGATAGAATATGGCACGATAAAATAGATAAGAGAATCCCCAACTGAGGTACAACAGAAAGAAATAACAAAGTCTCAACATCTCTAAAATATACAACTCTGAAAATAAGGACAACAGCTAAACATAAAAAGAAGAACAATCTAAGCTATCTACACTATGCAAGGTATCATCCTGAGCAGCTGCCTGAACCTCCCCAGGGGTCCAGGTCGCGAGTGTCAACTAGGCAAGCTCCAAGTAAGGGTGCAGGGTTCCTCATCATCCTCTGTAAAATTTTCAACAGGTCCAGTCAGGATGGAAGCGAGCACAGTACATCTCAACAGTTCATAGCAGGTTAGAAAATATAATCATGCAGTAAAGTAAGATATAGAAACTGAAGGAAATACAGTATGTAAACAGAGAGAGAACTGTAATAGAAATATCTACTATAAGTAGAGAGCTACCGGTGACTAGTGATTTAGAGTACAAAGTCGACATATGAACGGCTTGATTTGTACATGGCTATACTAAAGAGGCGTACATGGCTATTCTACTTTGGAAATTGTTCACATGGCTATTTATATTCCCCCGTACCCCCAACTAATACACAAGGATCCAAACAAGTTATGTTACGTACATGCTTCTATGTAACAGCCCCCGAAGGGTGATAAGCCTCCGAAAGGTGATAAGCCCCCAAAGGGTGATATGCCCCCAAAGGGTGATAAGCCTCCGAAAGGTGATAAGACCCCAATGGGTGATAAGCCTCCGAAAGGTGATAAGCCCCCAAAGGGTGATATGCCTCCAACGGGTGATAAGCCCCCAAAGGGTGATATGCCCCCAAAGGGTGATACGCCCCCGAAGGGTGGTACATGTAGTCCCATAAATGGGGATTCTGATAGACCCAATAAATGAGATAAGGATTCAGAGAAGACTCTGTGATCATATGAGTATATGTCACAAGTTATCAAAGAACCAAAGAAGCATATGATACGCTATGTAAGTGAAACGCACAGAACATAGAGTACCCAATGCTCCCTGAAGGGATAACATCTCAAGAAGGGATCCATATATTACTAATCCGTGTGACCAACGTGACAGTATCAAGTAAAGTAATTTAATGCAGGAAATAATTCTAAGCAGGATATGAAATGATCAGAGAATGTACTCGCCTCGTATCTGAATGTCTGAAGTAAATGTACTGTCCGAGATAAGGTACCTGACTCCTAGTTAGAGCAACACAAGTCAAGATGTATACAGAGGGTGATATATGAAATGTACAATGCATCTGCATGTTGTCTAGGTCAAACTAGACCAAAGTCAACTCTCGGTCAACTCTAGTCAACTAGACTAGTCAAACTAGGTCAAGTCCTAGCCCAAACAAGTCTAACAAGTCTCACTAGGCCTAACCAAGCCTATACTAGCCAATCAAACATGATTCTCAAGTCACAGAGCAAACACACACCATTTAAGTAACACAGGTTCACATAACCCAACTCATGTGCATATTCCACATACACAAGGCTACACAAGGATACCATAGGCTACACTACACAGGCCATGAGTCCAATTCATACATTAGGCAACACATATACCAAGTACCATATATACATACCAAGTCCTATATGTCTATATATATACTATCTATATATGCAAGAGCAATATTTATATTATATCACATATATGTATATATAACTATAGGAAAACTCTATTTACTATATTAACACATTTAGCCAGTATAGTATATATATATATATATATATATATATATATATATATATATAGAGAGAGAGAGAGAGAGAGAGAGAGAGAGAGAGAGATAGAGAAGAGCATGTGTATGTGTTCATGGGTGTGTGTGTGTGTATAACATGTGGGAAGGCAATGTGAGGGTGTAACATAGGCTAGTAGGTAATAATGTGAGTGTCATGGTGTTCAGATTTACATCAAATTAAAGGGTGTATGATTGTGTGACAGTTTAAAGGGGGTGGATGTGAACCAATGTGGGTCAATTTTTATAGGGCACATGTGAAGGTGAGGTGTCATGTTATATGTGTGTGTGTACAAGAGGTGGACTGTGTGTTTGTCCGCAGGTTATTGTAATTTTAGTTAACATATCAACTATTGCTAGCAACAGTTCTCAGATTTTTGTGTGTACTGTCCTAGTGTAGCAGGAATTTCATATATGTGTGTGTGTGCTACACCTGAGAGTGTGTGCATATGTGATAGGCTAGAGAACAGTGAACCATGGAAAACAGTGTATACATATAATGTGAAGCAGGAAAGGGAGTTCAGTTTATAACATTTAAACCTGTGTTGAGTGTCAAAAAAGTGTGTGAATAGAATAGAATAATCTATAATCAAACATAGGAGACAGTTTAGGAACACTAGCAGTTCAATACATTCAAACCCAGGAATTGAATTCTAAACAATATCAAATCAACCCAAAGCCCCAAAACTCATTCTCAGGTTATATAGATTTCAAAAGTACATGAGCATCCATTCTTAGTGATTCCCAGATTAATCAGTGTGCAAAATGTGTGTAACAGTCAATGTGTGACAGTGTAGCAGTAGTGGGTATGTGTGTAAACGGAATATGTGACTGTGGGAAATCCTTAAAATATTAACAATTGAATGGAAAGAACAAGGACAGTGTCATTTGTGTGTCTCAGACATTGCACTCAAGTAACAATGAAACATATGTGTTTGGCTTGGTTCCAGGTAATAATGACAGTGTTCGAATTTAGAGAATCGTTTCAATAAATAAATTAAATCCCTATTCCCTGTGCCTCAGTTATGATTCAATGCGAGGAGTCTCATTTGTGGTGTGTTAGCATACATAAAAACCCGTATTTGTGCTGATCTCTGGTGATAGGAATGTATTCCTGTGTGTAGCAGTTATCAGTTAGATTAGGTGTGTGCACATACCATGTGGTTCTCCAATTTCAGAGTGAAACTCAGTTCATATTGAGTTTAACCAAAACTCAGTTATAAGGTTATCAGATTTCAACATAAGGAAGGTTCAATATCAAATCAATTCTCAGGTATTTATGTCCTGTGCAAATTCAGGAAATTCAGTAAAATATCACAGTTAACACATGTATCAATTCAACATCCAAAAATCAAATTCGAGAACCAAAACCTAACACTAATCATTCAAATCAACATTGTAGTAATCTAGTACATGTGTACATGAATTAAACATGGTAGATTAACATCAAATCAGTAAAAAAAATAAGAATTAAACTCAGGAATTTTCAGGATATTCATGAATTTCAGGTTTCAGTGAAATGCCTACACAGTGACAGTGAACTTCAATAATCGAATTACCATTCTCTAATCAGTGCAATTTCATACACAAAGCCTAAAAACAAATCCCATATATAACCCACATCACAGTGAGAATACAAAATCGAAATTTAGAACAATTTTCCCCATTTTAGTCCTAATGTATCAGAGACATGGGAAAAACCCAATTTCGAATCCAATATTCACATAAACCCCTTTACAAGTTCAAAACAGGTGTACACAATTGTTCTCTATAAGTATACGTGTCTATGGGTCCATTCGTGTCCAGGAAACTGGACACGAAGTGTCCAATTTCGAAATGGGATATCAACTGAAACTGGCAGTAAGAACTGCCTCGTGCAGCCATGTCGAGTCCAATAGGACTCGACACACAACACGAGAAGGGTCGTGTCCGTGTCCAGTGTTAGAGTGGGTCTAGGGCTAGGGAATAGATACCCTGAATCGGGCCTAGACCGTGTCGTGTCGGATTTAATCCTGCGTATCAGACGCGATTTCCGCGCGTGTGCACACAGTGTCAAATCCGTGCGCGTGCGATTTTTCTGCGTGTAGTGAACCATATGCTCCCAAATTTTGGGAGCATAGTGTCAGTGATTTCCCCAACATTCTCATAAAATTTCGTGTTCCGACGTTTCCTATACAGTGAGATATCGTGCCCGAGTAGCAGGACAGTGCACTCGTATCGTGCACGCGTGTCCAACACCAAAAAGTGACACAAAATGATACTAAAATACCTAACATCCTTCACAACAATTAATGTACATCCTTAGATCTACCAATTCATGTAATTACAATTTCAAAAATCAAAAATAAATTCCTAAGTAACATTTCATCAAATACATGCACACGTGTCATGATACGTGTCCGATACGGACACGTAAACGACACGAAACCTAGCAAAACCTATTCCTACAGAGAGAGGACACCTAGGGCTTCCTATCCATGCAAAGAAAATGAAAATCTATGGAAGGAATAGGAAGTTACCTATATGTGCAATTTGCATGAAAAAGCTTCAAAAGGGGGTTTTCTCCTTGATGGCCAAGTGCTCCAAATTGGTCCAAACCTGAGATTCCTCTCCATGAACAGCAAGTAGAGGTGGATTAGGAACTAATGCAAAAGACTAGAGGGAAAAAGGAATTAAAACAAAGAAACTAAGGTTTGAGGAAGATTCCTATACCTTTCCTTTCTTCAAAATGTTGAAACTCAATAAAGAGGCAAGAACCCTAAATGAAGAGATTATTTATAGGGGGAAATAGCCTAGGTGGTTGCCATGGGCTGATTAGGGTTAGGGTTGGTTCATGGTGTGGGCCTATGGGCTATTAAGCCTTAAGTCACAAGTCATGACTTGTGAAATCACAAGCCATTCCTTAAACAATTTAAATCCTATTTCTACCAAATTAATTCTATGGTTTAATTATCACTAACTTAAGTCAACCTAGGGTTCCATATCCTAATCACATAGTCATGACCTAGGTTAGCCACTAGGTTAGTCTCAAAAGTCAACATAAGTCAAAGTCAACTAGAACACCAAAATCAATCATACTAAAAATCTCTAAAAATCATATAAATTCTAATGATTCTAAATAATACATAATAATTCCAAATAATTCCCAAAATTACAAAAATGACTAAAATACCCCTCAATCTAGAAATGATAAACAAAACACTAGCAAGACACCAATTCATAAGTCATGTTTTAAAATAGTTTTTAAAATAATTAAAATCAATAAAAATTATATAAAATTTTAAATACCATAATTAATAAATTAAAATACAAAATTTCAAAATTACCCTCATCTGGAAAACTGGGTGTTACAATCCAACCCACCTTATAAAAATTTCGTTCTCGAAATTAAGATGGTAGTAGTCCTTCTAGGTCAAACACCCCACAATCAAAATCTCAAACATACCGTCAGATAATCATATGCGTCTGTCCAAAATCATGATACTCAGAATCTTCATCGTGCTAGTGAGAAGGGCTACGATAATTACAGAGTCCTTGACTAAGGTACGTTCCTCTAGGTTCATGGTATTTAAAATTTTTGTATTGCCGCATGCGACGGCGAAAACCTTAAATTCTCATACCCGAGAAATACATCCAAAGTCTAACTACGTGTCCTCACTATGCCAACTATCACGACTATCGAAGATTCTAGATCCCATGATTTAGGTGACCTAGCCCATATGATTTTTCTCAGAAGAAAAACAAACATAACAAAAGAACAACATGACAAAATTAATCAATCAGCAAGGAACAGATGGAATCGGATTTCAAGGTAGTTATAAAAGACAATTTTGGGAATGGAATTGAGAAGAACGGAACTTGCAGCAAGATTTCCAACAGTCTGTGCATCCTCGACTGTCCTGACGATAGCTCGCCCTGCGGGTTTTCTCCCTGGTCTGCTGCTGATGCTGCATGAATCACCGCTGCTGAGAGAAATCAAAAATGACGGGAGAAAATCTCTGTACAGATAGAGGTGCACCTCCAATGTAGCAGATACACCAACCTGGGTCGGCACAACAGGAGCTGCGGTCTCGAGGCCCTGATGAACAGGACGAGAGGTGGCCAGCCTCTCGATAGTATCCCCCGAACCGAAACGATGAGATCCTGTCTCCATGACCATCATGAAGACCGATCAAAACAAGAAGCAATTTCTGAGAATGAAGCGAAATTCAAGGAGGACAGTTTATATTCAAGGGAAAACAACAAGCAGCAAATTTAGATAAAAGGGATCTGATAAGGAGTTTTTCCTAATGTGACTGAGTACCTTCAAAATATCCTAATCCTACTGCAGGCTATAGTGATACTCTAGTTCGAATACCACTACACAAACTCGACCTGCATGGGCCACCACTAAAAAAATATCACGACCTGCACCCACTGTGAGGGTACGGAAGCGTAACAACGCCCAGCCTACTCCGCAGTGTCGGCGGTAGAACGCTGTTCTAAGTCATGAACTATAACTAACATAATATAAATACTCTCCATAAGGAGGCCAACACAGAGGTACAATCTCAATCACAATCTAGAGATAGAATATGGTACGATAAAATTGATAAGAGAATCCCCAACTGAGGTACAACAGAAAGAAATAACAAAGTCTCAATATCTCTAAAATATACAACTCTGAAAATAAGGACAACAGCTAAACATAAAAAAGAAGAACAATCTAAGCTATCTACACTATGCAAGGTATCATCCTGAGCAGCTGCCTGAACCTCCCCAGGGGTCCAGGTCGCGAGTGTCAACTAGGCAAGCTCCAAGTAAGGGTGCAGGGTTCCTCATCATCCTCTGTAAAATTTTTAATAGGTCCAGTCAGGACGGAAGCGAGCACAGTACATCTCAACAGTTCATAGCAGGTTAGAAAATATAATCATGCAGTAAAGTAAGATATGGATACTGAAGGAAATACAGTATGTAAACAGAGAGAGAACTGTAATAGAAATATCTACTATAAGTAGAGAGCTACCAGTGACTAGTGATTTAGAGTACAAAGTCGACATATGAACGGCTTGATTTGTACATAGCTATACTAAAGAGGCGTACATGGCTATTCTACTTTGAAAATTGTTCACATGGCTATTTATACTCCCCCGTACCCCCAACTAATACACAAGGATCCAAACAAGTTATGTTACGTACATGCTTCTATGTAACAGTCCCCGAAGGGTGATAAGCCTTCGAAAGGTGATAAGCCCCCAAAGGGTGATATGCCTCCAAAGGGTGATAAGCCTCCGAAAGGTGATAAGCCCCCAAAGGGTGATATGCCCCCAAAGGGTGATAAGCCCCCAACGGGTGATATGTCCCCAAAGGGTGATATGCCACCGAAGGGTGGTACATAGTAGTCCCATAAATGGGTATTCTGATAGACCCAATAAATGGGATAAGGATTCAGAGAAGACTCTGTGATCATATGAGTATATGTCACAAGTGATCAAAGAACCAAAGAAGCATATGATACGCTATGTAAGTGAAACGCACAGAATATAGAGTACCCGATGCTCCCTGAAGGGATAATATCTCAAGAAGGGATCCATATAGTACTAATCCGTGTGACCAATGTGACAGTATCAAGTAAAGTAATTTAATGCAGGAAATAATTCTAAGCAGGATATGAAATAATCAGAGAATATACTCGCCTCGTATCTGAATGTTTGAAGTAAATGTACTGTCCGAGATGAGGTACCTGACTCCTAGTTAGAGCAACACAAGTCAAGATGTATACAGAAGGTGATATATGAAATGTACAATACATCTGCATGCTGTCTAGGTCAAACTAGACCAAAGTCAACTCTCGGTCAACTCTAGTCAACTAGACTAGTCAAACTAGGTCAAGTCCTAGCCCAAACAAGTCTAACAAGTCTCACTAGGCCTAACCAAGCCTATACTAGCCAATCAAACATGATTCTCAAGTCACAGAGCAAACACATACCATTTAAGTAACACAGGTTCACATAACCCAACTCATGTGCATATTCCACATACACAAGGCTACACAAGGATACCATAGGCTACACTACACAGGCCATGAGTCCAATTCATACATTAGGCAACACATATACCAAGTACCATATATACATACCAAGTCCTATATGTCTATATATATACTATCTATATATGCAAGAGCAATATTTATATTATATCACATATATGTATATATAACTATAGGAAAACTCTATTTACTATATTAACACATTTAGCCATATATATATATATATATATATATATATATATATATATATATATAGAGAGAGAGAGAGAGAGAAAGAGAGAGGGAGAGAGATAGAGAAGAGCATGTGTATGTGTTCATGGGTGTGTGTGTGTGTGTATAACATGTGGGAAGGCAATGTGAGGGTGTAACATAGGCTAGTAGTTAATAATGTGAGTGTCATGGTGTTCAGATTTACATCAAATTAAAGGGTGTGTGATTATGTGACAGTTTAAAGGGGGTGGATGTGAACCAATGTGTGTCAATTTGTATAGGGCACAAATGAAGGTGAGGTGTCATGTTTTATGTGTGTGTGTACAAGAGGTGGATTGTGTGTTTGTCCACAAGTTATTGCAATTTTAGTTAACATATCAACTATAGCTAGCAACAGTTCTCAGATTTTTGTGTGTACTGTCCTAGTGTAGCAGGAATTTCATATATGTGTGTGTGCTACACAAGAGAGTGTGTGCATATGTGATAGGCTAGAGAACAGTGAACCATGGATAACAGTGTATACATATAATGTGAAGCAGGAAAGGGAGTTCAGTTTACAACATTTAAACCTGTGTTGAGTGTCACAAAAGTGTGTGAATACAATAGGATAATCTGTAATCAAACATAGGAGACAGTTCAGGAACACTAGCAGTTCAATACATTCAAACCCAGGAATTGAATTCTAAACAATATCAAATCAACCCATAGCCCCAAAACTCATTCTCAGATTATATAGATTTCAAAAATACATGAGCATCCATTCTTAGTGATTCCCAGATTAATCAGTGTGCAAAATGTGTGTAACAGTCAATGTGTGACAGTGTAGCAGTAGTGGGTGTGTGTGTAAATGGAATATGTGACTGTGGGAAATCTGAAAAATATTAACAATTGAATGGAAAGAACAAGGACAGTGTCATTTGTGTGTCTCAGACATTGCACTCAAGTAACTGTTTGGCTTGGTTCCAGGTAATAATGACAGTGTTCGGATTTAAAGAATCGTTTCAATAAATCAATTAAATCCCTATTCCCTGTGCCTCAGTTATGATTCAATGCGAGGAGTCTCATTTGTGGTGTGTTAGCATACATAAAAACCTGTGTTTGTGCTGATCTCTGGTGATAGGAATGTATTCCTGTGTGTAGCAGTTATCAGTTAGATTAGGTGCGTGCACATACCATGTGGTTCTCCAATTTCAGGGTGAAACTCAGTTCATATTGAGTTTAACCAAAACTCAGTTATAAGGTTATCAGATTTCAACATAAGGAAGGTTCAATATCAAATCAATTCTCAGGTATTTATGTCCTGTGCAAATTCAGGAAATTCAGTGAAATATCACAGTTAACACATGTATCAATTCAACATCCAAAAATCAAATTCGAGAACCAAAACCTAACACTAATCATTCAAATCAACATTGTAGTAATCTAGTACACGTGTAGATGAATTAAACATCGTAGATTAACATCAAATCAGTAAAAAAAACAGGAATTAAACTCAGGAATTTTCAGGGTATTCATGAATTTCAGGTTCCAGTGAAATGCCTACACAGTGACAGTGAACTTCAATAATCGAATTACCATTCTCTAATCAGTGCAATTTCATACACAAAGCCTAAAAACAAATCCCATATATAACCCACATCACAGTGAGAATACAAAATCGAAATTTAGAACAATTTTCTCCATTTCAGTCCTAATGTATCAGAGACATGGGAAAAACCCAATTTCGAATCCAATATTCACATAAACCCCTTTAAAAGTTTAAAACAGATGTACACAATTGTTCTCTATAAGTATACGTTTCTAGGGGTCCATTCGTGTCCAGAAAACTGGACACGAAGTGTCCAATTTTGAAATGGGATATCAACTGAAACTGGCAGTAAGAACTGCCTCGTGCAGCCATGTCGAGTCCAATAGGACTCGACACACAATACGATAAGGTTCGTGTCTGTGTCCAGTATTATAGTGGGTCCAGGGCTAGGGAATAGATATCCTGAATCGGGTCTAGACCGTGTCGTGTCTGATTTAATCGTGCGTATCAGACGTAATTTCCGCGCGTGTGTACACAGTGTCAAATCCGTGCGCGTGCGATTTCTCTACGTGTAGTGAACCATATGCTCCTAAATTTTGGGAGCATAGTGTCAGTGATTGCCCCAACATTCCCATAAAATTTCGTTTCCCGACGTGTCCTATACAGTGAGATATCGTGCCCGAGTAGCAGGACAGTGCACTCGTGTCGTGCACGCGTGTCCAACACCAAAAAGTGACACAAAATGACACTAAAATACCTAACATCCTTCACAACAATTAATGTACATCCTTAGATCTACCAATTCATGTAATTACAATTTCAAAAATCGAAAATAAATTCCTAAGTGACATTTCATCAAACACATGCACACGTGTCATGATACGTGTCCGATACGGACACGTAAAGGACACGAAACCTAGCAAAACCTATTCCTACAGAGAGAGAACACCTAGGGCTTCCTATCCATGCAAAGAAAACGAAAATCTATGGAAGGAATAGGAAGTAACCTATATGTGCAATTTGCATGAAAAAGCTTCAAAAGGGGGTTTTCTCCTTGATGGCCAAGTGCTCAAAATTGGTCCAAACCTGAGATTCCTCTCCATGAACAGCAAGTAGAGGTGGATTAGGAACTAATGCAAAAGACTAGAGAGAAAAAGGAATTAAAACAAAGAAACTAGGGCTTGAGGAAGATTCCTATACCTTTCCTTTCTTCAAAATGTTGAAACTCAATAAAGAGGCAAGAACCCTAAATGAAGAGATTATTTATAGGGGGAAATAGCCCTAGGTGGCTACCATGGGATGATTAGGGTTAGGATTGGTTCATGGTGTGGGCCTATGGGCTATTAAGCCTTAAGTCACAAGTCATGACTTGTGAAATCACAAGCCATTCCTTAAACAATTTAAATCCTATTTCCACCAAATTAATTCTATGGTTTAATTATCACTAACTTAAGTCAACCTAGGGTTTCATATCCTAATCACATAGTCATGACCTAGGTTAGCCACTAGGTTAGTCTCAAAAGTCAACCTAAGTCAAAGTCAACTAAAACACCAAAATCAATCATACTAAAAATCTCTAAAAATCATATAAATTCTAATGATTCTAAATAATACATAATAATTCCAAATAATTTCCAAAATTACAAAAAATGACTAAAATACCCTTCAATCTAGAAATGATAAACAAAACACAAGCAAGACACCAATTCATAAGTCATGTTTTAAAATAGTTTTTAAAAAGATTAAAATCAATAAAAATCATATAAAATTTTAAATACCATAATTAATAAATTAAAATACAAAATTTCAAAATTATCCTCATCTGGAAAACTGGGTGTTACAGGAACCAGGGCGAGAAACCTATCATCTTCGGCAAAGTCGAGCGTCACCAAGTCCTTCCATCGACGGAGCCAGAACTCGACACCGGCAGAATGCAAATTTATCGGTACAATGATCGAGCCAAGTATCTCATCCAAAAGATGGGTTACAACCTGAAAAGCGGCCAGGGTCTAAACTATGGCAAGTGCCGACGTCTTCCCTTATGATCCTTGTTCTGGAAGGGAAGCCACAAGATTATTATCACCGTACTCGATGGGGGGTGGGCTACGTCACGCCCCCAACAACCCCAGAAAGTTCAGAAGTAGAAGACGTCGCACACTCTCACTCGTCTGAGGCTTCAACTTGGGACACTGTGTCATGACCCGCACCCGGTTTAGGGACACGAGTACGTAGGTACATCCAGCCTACGCCGCAGTGTCAACGGTAGAATGATGTCCTAGGTCACATACATCTAACACAGTATAAATGTACATGTACATGATATACTCACCAATCGGAGGACAATACAAAAGGTATAACTCAATCATAATTCTAAGGTAGAAATAGCACGATATGATATATATGATATCCCAAAAGAGAACATACAAACAGAAGAAAATAAGTCTAAGTGTCTAAACGACACAACAACTCATCATCCACAAATAATATAACTCAGATGTCAAATACAAATAACATAATGAAATAAGATAAACTGCCTAGCTATCTAGCCTAAACAATAGGGGTGATGTCCTCAGCTAGAGCTGGATCCTCCCGTGGGTCCAACTCACAAGTGTCATATGGGCCTGCTCTGTAAAAAGTAGGGTAGAACTCCTCAGTATTATCAATATTATTTTCAACAGGTCCACTCAGGACAGGAACGAGCACAAAATCTCTCACGCAGTTCATATCATGGCAGAAAATATATAGCAAGCAATAGAGTAAGATACATGAACTGTAAGAATGTATATGAATGATAAGAGAGATATGGTAAACTAAAAATATTTGTACTATGATAAGTAAAAACTGTAAGTGACTAGTGATTTAGAGCACAAGATGGTTATGTAACCGACACAATGTTATACACAAGTAATCTACAGAGGTTGTACACGAGTAAACTAGTAGAGTAATCACATAACCACTTTTACTCCCCCATCTCCGATCAATACACAAGGATCCAGTAAAGTTATGTTCTTGTACACACAGTTTAGTTTGTGCATGAAGATCATGTAAGCACATGAGGGTACACAATTTCATACGATTTGTACACGAATAATATGAATGCAAGGAGTACACCATGCCCATGATAAAGTACACGAATACGAAATACCCGATGTATCTGCTAAGGGGATAACATCGTATGAAATAATCCATACAGTACCAATCTGTGATAACAAGTGTCAGCATCAAGTAAAGTAGTCTAGAGCAAGAATATAGATACTAACAAGTATACAATGATCAGAGAATGTACTCGACTGAGATCCTGAATGACTGATGAGAATAGATGTCCGTAGTGGAGTAAATGAGTCATATTTAGAGCAACACAGGTTATGATGTGTTCAATAGGAAATAACTGAAGTATATAATACAATCTACATGATTCTACGTCAATCTAGGTCAAGTCAACCCTTGGTCAACCTTGATCAACATTCTAGTCAAACTAGGTCCACATTCTATAGTTTGGTCAAATTCTAGTCAAACTAGTCCTTTAAAACTATTGGGTCAAATCAAGCCTAATCTCAAGACTATCACAAAGTAGACTAGGTTACTACATATATACATATAGCTATATACATCATATAACATATATCTAAACCCCACACCACTATACAATATACGTACATACATATATATATATATATATATATATATATATATATATATATATATATATATATATATATATATATATATTTACATACATACATATATGTATGTACGTACATACGTACATACGTACATACATACATACATACATACACATACATACATACACATATATATATATATATATATATATATATATATATATATATATATATATATATATATATATATCATACACACACACACACACACATATATATATATATATTTTATATATATAAATATATATATATATATTTTTTATATATATATATGTATGTATATATATATATATATATATATAAATATATCTATTAATATATTATATGTATGTATGTATGTATTGTATAGTGGTGTGGGGTTTATATATATATATCTAATATATATATCTAGATATATATATATTATATATATAATATCTATATATATATATATATATTATATATATATATATATATATATATATATATATACTCACTTCATAGGCTACCCTCTATTAATACTATATGTAAATACGTACCATATATAT